>PVKB01002151.1:0-170112 GCA_004027205.1 Ctenodactylus gundi
GGGGGGGGGGGGGGGGGGGGGGGGGGGGGAGAAAAAAGTGATGGGGGCTGGAGGAATAGCTCGGTGGTTAAAGCGCTTGTCTAGCAAGCTGAGGCCCTGAGTTTGATTCCTCAGCACCACATAAAGTTGGGTGTGGTGGTACATGCCTGTAATCCCAGGACTCAGGAGGCTGAGGCAGGAGGATTGCCATGAGTTCAAGGCCAGCCTGAGCTCCATAGTGAGTTCAGAACCAGCCTGGACTACAGAGCAAGATCTGTCTCAAAAATGTAACAAAAAAAGTACAGGTCCAGCCTGGGCAATTTAGTGGCTATGAAGACCATGTTTCAAAATAAAAAATGAAAAAGAAGCCATGCGAGGCCAGCATGGGCTCCATAGTGAGTTCAAGACCAGCCTGGACTACAGAGCAAGACCCTGTCTCAAAGGCGGGAGGTGAAGGGGAGGGGTAGCGGGAGGGAGGGGACAACAAAGAATGTAGCTCAATGAGAACATCTCCTCGTTGCTGTGACTCAATACCCGACATCCACAACTTAGGGAGGAAAGATTTACTATAGCTTACAGTTTCAGAAGGTCACAGTCCATTCACAGGTGGGCGGCTGGAAAAGGATGGAAGCACATGGCAGGACCAGAGCCAAAGCTCCAGTGGCAGACAGAGATCCTCACACCTTGGTGGAAAAGAGACTGACTGGGGAAAGGATGGAACCAGCACATGCCCCTCCAGCTCAAGCCCACACATCTGCCTCTTCCAGCCAGGCCCCACCTCCCAACCCTCCACAGCCTCCATAGGAACATGAGGCTTTTGGGGGACACTCCGGATCCAAACCATGACAATACCCTAAGTTCAATCTCAAGTATCATAGAAAGAGAAAGGGTGGAGGGGAGACAGAGAATGGAAATGTAAAGCCTGTAGTGTCTGTGGTGTATGCCTGTTATCTTAGCACTTGGGAGGCTGAGGCAGGAGTATCTTGAGTTTTGAGGTCAGGTTGGCCAGTAAATGTGACCTGCCTCAAAAACACAAACCAAGCAAACAAAAAATGTACATATATATATATATATATATATATATATATATATATATGGGTTTTTCATTTGTTTAGTTTTTTGTAGTTTTGGGGAATCTGATGCAAAAGCTTCATGTGTGATAGGCAAACACCTTCCACTGAACTATATTCCCATCTCCCAAAAGTTTTGTACATTTTGTTTGCTAATTTAAGGCAATCAGTAATGAAGTAACTTTGCAATTACTGGGGGGAAAGTGAGAAAACATTTGCTTGGTATAACAAAAAGAAAAAAGAAAAAAGGAAAAATGAAACTAAGGAACTGTAGTAGCTTAAGGCACGTTGATGGGATAATTTCAAACATATAGATCATTATAATATACAGGGAGGGGAGGTCGTGAACTCTTGCCTCACTCTGGCCACTGAGGAGCTACCTGGTAGCTAGCTTCCAGGCACAGAGCCTCCGACTGCCCCTCTCCTTGCTGTGGGTGAAGGCTTCCCGGTGACAGCCTGTTGCTGGAACACAGTTCTCGCCTTCAGGGTGTGTTTAGTTCTAGGAATCTCAGTGGTTCCAGAGAACAGAGAGAACTGCTGTGCCTGGGGAGGATTGACTCCGGGAGGAGGAGTGGAGGGGGCAGCTGGCCCACCCCTCCCCACCAGGCTCTTAGCCTGCCACGTAAGGCCACCCCTGGCCTGGGTCTCATCTTGATGCCTCATTCCCTAGACAGCTGAGGCCTCCAGCTATGGGAGGTCTTATGACCAAGGCAATATGAATCCAGTCATGATGACACACTGCCATAATCCCTGCTACCCCTCAGCTACTTGGGAGACTGAGGCAGGAGGATCCCAAGCTCAAAGCCAGCCTAGACTACCTAGTGAGTTTGAGGTCACCCTGGACTACACGATGAGACCCTATCTCAAAACAAAAGAAGTAACACAGATGCTGGGTGGGTAGACATCCTCTCCCAAGATCCCTGGGGCTCTGGGTCCCGAGCTGAGCATTTCCCCCCAGGCTTTGGGGATTTGTACAGACGCATAGGGAACTTCTTCTTCTTGGGATAGTTCCAACGCTCCCCAGGAGGCCTGGGTAGTCAGGTGTGCTAACACATGCCTAGGGTCCCAACACTTGGCGGATTGTAAGCTCCAGGCCAGCTTGGGCAATTTAGTGACTTAGCAAGACCCAATCTCAACATTTAAAAAGGGCTGGAGATATAGCTTAGAACACAGGCCCTAGGATCAACTTGCAGTGTCACAAACACACAAAACCCTTAACAGTAAATCATCGGCACAGCGTCAGTTTGATTTCCTGGTATCTCCAAACCATGCTGGTTGGTGTAGGCTTCTGAAATGATGAAGGGCCAAGCCCTTCCGAGGCAAGGGCTGCAGGAGAGGAATGGAAAAGCTTCCCCCGGAAGCACTGACATACTGCTGCGCCAAAGCCAGAAAGACTGCTGAGACACAGTGAGTCCCCTGGGGCTGCAGCCAGCTCTCCTGCCTGAAGCCTGGACCTCGGCTACCAGCTTTTCCAGCCTAGAGCAAGAGATCTCATGCTGTAGTAGGTGACATTTCTGAGCGACTATTAAGTGCTCGGCATGCGATCATCACAACATCCTGATAGGGCCTATGTTTGGCAGTATCTGTTGTATCAGGAAACTGCAGTTCAGAGAGGGTAAATAATGTGCTCAAAGACCCTTAGCCATTAAGTCACAGAGCTGGGATTTATACCACTTATGTCCCCCTGACCTCTTTGTACCGTGATGGAGAACTCCTGAGTCTAGATTTAAACAGAAGAACAAGAGGGACTTATCATTGTCAAAACCAAAAGATTGGGCCAAGGGCATGGCCCAGCGGTTAGTGCTTGCTTAGCAAGTGCAAGGCTCTGGGTTTGATTCCCCAGCACCACAATAAACAGGTATGGTGGTGCACACCTGTAATCCCAGCACTAGGGAGGCTGAGGCAGGATGATTGCCTTCAGTTCAAGGCCAGCCTGGGTTACATAGTGAGTATATAGTATACTACAGAGTGAGATTCCATCTTTAAAAAAATAATAAAAACCCCAAAAGATCCAATTGTCCCATGCTTGACATGAAAAACTCTCTGAGAGAATTTGGGAGCTTGAATGATGGTCATGTCCCCAAGATTTTTAAAGAAATGCTTTTATAATATGCTGAATGGGGGCTGGAGGAACGGGTTGGTGGTGCACTAAGTAGTCAAATTCATTTGATTCTCCAGCACCACATAAACCGGGTGTGGTGGCGCCTGTAATCCCAGCACTCGGGAGGCTGAGACAGGAGGATTGCCGTGAGGCTAAGGGCAGCCTCTCCATAGTGAGTTCAGGACCAGCCTGGGCCACAGAGCGAGACCCTGTCTCAAGAATAATACTAATAATATTCTGAATGTGGTGGTGCACACCTGTAATCCCAGCACTCAAGTTACAGAGGCAGAAGGATTGTCGTGTTTTCAAGGCCAGCCTTGGCTATATAGTGAGTTCAGGACCACTATATAGTGAGTTCAGTATGGATTATAGAGAAAGACTCTGTCTCAAAAAAAAAAAAAAAAAAAAAAAAGGTCCTGTAGGGCAACCCCCTTCAAGGTCCCCTTCCACTTAGTGGAAGCTTTTATCCCTCTGTCTTTGGCTGGGGGACTGCAAGTTCAAGCCAGACTGGGTAACTCAGCAACCTGGCAAAATTCTGTCTTGAAATCAAATATTTTAAAAATGAGGTGGGTTGTAGCACACTGTAGAGACCCTGAGTTCAATCCCCAGCACCAAAGGAGAAAAGAAACACAGACAGAAAAGACAGGAAGAGAAATGCTCACATCTACAGATAGAATAAAGTAGACTTTTCAACTTTGGACATGCCTCCTCTGTAAGGGGAAGGCAATCCCACCAGCACCCTGAGTTTCTGGTAGCCAAGACCCCAAACTTGAACCCTACAGAGTATCTAAGATCTGGACTCATACTGCACTTTGGATTTTATTTATTCATCCATAGAGCACTGGTCTATGTTTGGGTGAATCTGCACACACGAGTGTTGGGAGTTACAGGGCAGGTTTCAGAGGAGAGGGAATGCAGGGCAGGGATGATGTCTGAGCAGTGTAGCTATTCCTTCTTGTTTTCAGGCTCCAGTTGCACAAAGTATTAATTTTCATCCTTTTACTTTTAGTCTATGCATTTCTTTGTGAGTGAAATATGTCTCTTGCTGGCAACAAAGGGTTGGATTTTGCTCTTGAATCCAAAGATCCAAATCTGCCAATCTATGTCTTTTGATTGGTGAGTTAAGACCATTCACATTGAGAGTTATTATTGTAAGGGCTGTGCGCATAGCTCAATGGTTACAGGGCTTGCCTGGTGTGCACAAGACCCTGAGTTCAATTCCCAACCATCACATAAAGATTAGCAGAGCATGGTGGTGCACACCTGTAATCCCAGCACTAAAGAGGCTAAGGCAAGAGGATTGTCTTGAGTTCAAGGCCAGCCTAGACTAGTATCTTAATTATTTTTTCGTTGCTTTGACTCAATCCCTGACATCAACAAATTTAGGGAAGAAAGGTTTACTTTCGCTCACAGTTTCAGAAGGTCACAATCCATTCAGGGGCAGCTAGCAACAGTGGCAGTACATGGCAGAGGTGGAGGCAGCTACTCAACATTACAAACAGGAAGACAAGTCAAGGCAAGTTGAGACTAGTCCTCCAAGGAAGACAGGAAGCAGCTTATATATCCTTCCAGGTCTCATCCCACTGATCAGCCCCTCCTGGATTCAGGTGTGGTAAGCCCCCACTACACACCTGTAATCTAATTTACATGCCTGTCATCCAATTTACATGCCTGAAATCCACCCTCCAGACTAGGCCCCAGTCTCCCAACAGCATATGATTTCATAGACAATCCATAACAACCAAATACATGAGACTTTTGGGGGACATTCCAGATCCAAACCATAATAGCTACCTAGTGAGTTCAGGATCAGCCTGGACTACAGAGCAAGACCTGTTCCCCACTCCCCTGCTTCTCCACCACCACCACCAAAAAAAAAAAAAAAAAAAAGAAAGGAAAGAAAGAAACAGAATTATGGGACCCTGGCTAGGCCCAGGATAATGAAAAGTAGAAGGTGCCTCAGGCCCAGATAATCTCATCTGGTTTTTGTCTCAGGACCAGCAGGAGTGGAGCCCCTCTTTCTTATCCCAGGCCCAGGATGGCCCACAGCTCAGGTTTCACTCTACTCAAATCCCCAATTTTCCCTTGCCCCAAAACCCTCACCAGAAATCATACGATCAAGTTTTGAGAGACCCACCATGCAAATTAGGCGACTTTCAGACCCTAAACTTCCTCCAATCATTGAATGACCCTCCCTTCAACTGCTTATAAGCCTGGCCCCCAGGGACGATAAACAAGCTGTAACACTGATTCAGTCTCCTGGATGCTGTTCATCATACTCATGGCCACTCGAGACCCTGCTCCCCCAGACTTCGCTGATTCCTGATCCATGGTGACCAATGGTGGCCAGGACCCTGAAGACCCTGACAGAGAGCTTTTATTGTAAGATTAAAAAAAAACTTATTTTATTTACTTTGAGACAGGGTCTCACTCTGCAGTCTAGGCTGCTCCTGAACTCATTATGGAGCCCAGACTGACCTTGAATTCATAGCAATCTTCCTGCCTGAGCCTCCCAAATACTGGGATTACAGGTGTGTGCCACCACATCCAGCTTTATGTGGTGCTGGAGAATCAAACTTAGGGCGTATGAGCTTCTTAGTCAGGTGCTTTTACTGTTGTGCCATTCCTCTAGCCCTATTGTAAGATGTTACTAGAGCCTATCATTGTCTTGTTTTCCTTTCCTTTCCTTTTCTTTCTTTTCTTCTCTTTCCTTTACCTTTCTTTTTTTTTGAAGATAGTCTTGCTCTTGTAGTCTAGGCTGGTCCTGAACTCAATATGTTGTTCCTACTCACAGCAGTCCTGCCTCAGCCTCCTGAGTGCTGGGATTACAGGTGTGAGCCACCGTGCCCAGTTTATGGAGTGCTGGGGACTCAAACCCAGGGCCTTGTGCTTACTAGGCAAGTGTACTATTACTCCACCCTGCCCCATATAATTGGGATAGACTGTCACTCTATAGTCCAGGCTGATCCTGAACTCACTGTGTAGCCTAGCTTGGCTTCAAACGCAGAGCAATTCTCCTGCCTCAATCTCCCAAGTGCTGAGATTATAAGCATGTGCCACCAGTGTCTTTTTTTTTTTTTTTTTTCAATTCTAGTCTAGTGGTCATAAATTTCTTTAGGATTTCTTCACCATGAAAAATTTTCACTTCTTCAGTGTTAAATGATACTTTTGCAGGATGCAACAGCCTGGGTTGACATTTGCTTTCTTTTAGAGTTTGAAATATTTTGTTCACAGCTTTCTTGGCCTTTAAGGCTTATGTTGGAAAGTCTCTCTCTCTCTCTTTGAGACAGACTCTCTCTATATATATATATTCAAGGCTGTCTCTAACTTGCTATGTAGCCCAAATTGGCCTTAAACTCCTGCCTTTGCCTCCCAAGTGTGAGATTACAGGCCTGCACCACCAAGCCCAGTTGTTTAAGTAGGTTTTATTTAAACTGACCATGTTTGGTCCACTTGTACCTTGACTTCCTTTCCTTTAGGGCCCATGATATTTGCTTGTGGCAAGTTAGGCTTATTATTATTATTATTATTATTATTATTATTATTATTATTATTTGAGACAGGGTCTGTAGTCCAAGCTGGTCCTGAACTCACTATGGAGCCCAGGCTGGCTTTGGTCTCATGGCAATCCTCCTGTCTTAGCCTCATAAGTGCTGGGATTGCAGGCATGTGCTACCATACCCAGTTTATGTGGTTCTGGGGAATGATCTCATTGAACTCAGGGCTTTGTGCTTTCTGAGGAAGTGCTTTATCCTCTGAGCTATGAGCTATGCCCCCAGACCTGAGGTTGGCATTTCTGCAGGTGTTTTATTGCCTTTTTTTCTCATGATTTTATTGTTGAGGACTGCAGATCATTTACAATTGAAATACTATCTCTACTGTGAAGTTTTCTTCAATTAAATTATACCTTTTTTGAGTCAGGGTCTTGTATTATAGTCCAGGATGGTCCTAATCTCACTATGTAGCCCAGGGTGGCCTGGAACTCACAGCAATCCTCCTGCCTCAGCCTCTCGAGTGCTGGGATTACAGGCACATGCCACCACACTCAGCTTTAAGTTATACCTTTCTTTGGTGTTTCCTTGAGTTTTGTTTATATTTTGGTATTCACGTCTGTTTTCAACCTATGCAGCTGCTAAGTTTAGGGGTCTTCTCACTAAGTGACCTTCTAGTGCTGTCCTGATCCTACACACTTCAGTGAAGGGAAAACAAAAGCCTACAACATCAGTGACACAAAGACAAGTCAACTATTTGGCAGGTAGTGAAAAATAACTACGCCGCCATGACAGCAGGAGCAGAATCTGTAGTAATGATACAATCTAAGACAGACTGATTATTATCTAATTAGTTTAAATCAATTAGATGCTATAATTATTCCACCCTTCACACTAGAACTCTAGTCCAGGGCTGTTAAAGTGCTTGTCCAGCAAGCATGAGGGCCTGGGTAGATTCCCGAGGACCACATAGACCACACACCAGCAATCCCAGCACTTGGAGGCTGAGGCAAGAGGATTGCCCTGAGTTCAAGGCCAGCCTGAGCAATATAGTGAGTACAGGACCAGCCTGGTCTATAGAGGGAGACGCGGTCTCAAAAAAATAAATGAAATGGCAGAAAGAACTTGAAACTAATGTAAGACAAAAACAACAATAACTACAAAAAGGCACACACTCAAAGTACATACAAGAAAACTGAGTTGAGCTTAAAAGTTTTCACATTTTTGAGTTATTTGGGCAAGTAATCTCTCTCCTGATCCTATGGTATTTGTGACCACTGTTTACCACACCAGAATTTATTGCAGTAAAGGAGCTCAGGGGATGACAGAAGACAAAACACTTTCAGCTGCTTGACAGCCAAGACATTGACCCCCTCGGAATTGTTCATTGTCAACTAGAACAATTTATCTTTTAATTGCAACATTTTTATATAGTCATTGTAGGAAATTCAGAAAAATGAAAATAAAAAAATAAAGAATGAAAATCATTTAAATTCCTGGCACTTAAACCATTTGTATTTGGGTCTAGTTAATATTTTTTGAATAAGTAGTGAATTAGGGACCTTAGAAAAAACAGAATTAATAGGGATGTATATATATGTTAGTATGCATCAGTCCAGCTCATAGTCACAGAGCCCAACATGGCCATTTGCATGTGGGAGACCTGGAAGGTCCAGGAGTTGCTCAGGCAAGAAGGTGGAAGCCACAGAACAAGTAGAAAAGAATGTAACACCAAGCTAACCCCGAGGAGCATCTCGTGTGGCCATTAAGAAAATAGTGTCATAAAGGTAAAACTGAGTCATTTGTAGGGCAATGGCTGTACCTTGAGACCATGAGGCGTAACAAGAAGCTAAGCTACCACATGGCTTCTCTCAAATGAGAAGCCCAGAGTATAAATAAGTAAGAGAGCCGAGGAGAATGCTGGTGGGACACAGGGAGGCAGACGTTGCAGAGGGGGAGGCGGGTGAGGGCGAGGAGGGCACCGAATGCAAAAATGATGAAGGTACAGTACGCATGTGCACCAGCTCTGCAAGTTGAATGGATCATTACATCTTGCAAATATGTACTAATAAAAAGAATAATTTGGGGGAAAATACTCTTCACAGAAAAAGAAAATTTGGAAAATGCATGCATGACTTAGAGAGGGGGCGGGGTGAGAGGGATGCAACACCAGTCTGTTCAAAGTTCTGGGAACTCAGCGTAAAATAGTTAGTTCAAGTCTGCAGTGGAGACTGATGACCAGAGGGGACAGCCAAGACTGGAGCTCTCCAGAAGCCAGTCCCCTTCTTCTTCCCTTCTCTTTTCATTCTGTTCAAGCTTCAAGTCCATTGATGGCTGCCACCTGCATGGGCCTTCTTCTCTTAATCTGCTGGTCTACATCTCACTCACCCACACACCCAAACTTGCCATTCTGATAAGCCAGGTGTTTCCTAATCCACTCATCTGGACAGAGCATGATGAATAGTCCATATAAACGTTCATGTTAGGCTGCAGTAGTAGCACAGCAGTTAAAGCGCTTGCCTAGCAAATGCAAAGCCCTGAGTTTGATTCCCCAGCACCATAAATTGAATGTGGTGTCACAGGCCTGTAATTCCAGCACATGGGAGGCTGAGGCAAGAGGATTGCTGTGAGTTCAAGGCCAGCCTGGGCTATATAGTGAATTCAGAACAGCCTGGACTGCAAAGTGAGATCCTGCTTCAATAAAAAAAATAAGTAAATAAATATAAAATAAAAATTAAGTTATAAGAAAAGTCATACTTAGTTGAGGTGGTGGATCATGCTTGTACATAATCCCAGAATTCTGGGAGGCTGGGTAGGAGGATTGCAAGTTCAAACCCAGCCTCGGCAACTTGCAACTTGCTTTAGCTAGACCCTGTCTTAAGATTAAATAAAAATTTAAAAATAAATAAGTAAAAATAGCTCCTGGGTTCACAGGAGAGAGAGCTAAAACTTGCATAGTAACGTAGACCTTGGTACGTTGAAGGCCAGTTATATTTGTGTCTTTTTTTTCCTTGCTTAGTCCAGGCTGATCCTGAACTCACTAGGTAGCCCACGCTGGCCTTGAACACACAGTAATACTCCTGTATCAGTGTTGTGGTTTGGATCTGGGGTGTCCCTCAAAAGCCTTAGGTTCCTATGGGTACTGTGAACTGTTGGGAGGTAGGGCCTGACTGGAGGGGGCAGATATTTGGGGCTTGACTTAGAGGGGTGTGTGCTGGTTCAGCCCTTCCAGACTTGGCAGTGTTCTGCCATGATGTGAGGTGCTCTCTCTCCAGCTTCACCATTCCACCATTTCTAGCCACCTGTGAACATCTATGAGTGGACTGTGTGAGATCTTCTGAAACTGTGAACTGAAATAAATCTTTCCTCCCTAAAGTTGTGGATGTCAGATATTCCATCCCAGCAATGAGAAAGTAGCAAAGTTGGTCAGCCTCCAAGTGCTGGGATTCTAGGCATGTGCCATCACACCTAACTTAATATTTAAGTTCTTTATCAGGTGCCCACCTGGACACGAGAAGGGGCTCTGGAGAATGGGGCTTTTCCAGTAGGGCCATGACCGAAGAGGCCACTGGTGAGACATTGAGAGTTCATTCCAGGGGTGACCCTGGGTTGCCTGATGAAATAGCTGGCAGGATGGGCATGGCTTAGGGAGTGTCCCGTTGCCCATTTGTCCTCTGTGGCAAGGAGATGGGGGTTGCTTGGTGGGCACAGTCCCTTAATCTTTGCCCTTACAGGTGATGTACTTTTAGAGTGGCACCAGGTGACTGCCCTTCTCATCCATGTGCATCCTGCAGAAGTCCTTCCTCATTTAGAAACACTTGAATGAAAAGGTGGAATTGTGACCAAAACTCAATATTATTAATTGAAGGATTTTCAACATCTTTTTAAATGAAAGGGAAGAAAAGTTTTTACATTTTTTGTATTCTTTATGCTTAGCTTGAACTATTATAAAATTTAACATAGAAAATAGTTTAAAATGTTTATTGCCTACTCATTCTAAGTTTTTTTGTTGATAGAGGCTATTAAAATGTTTAATTTGTTGATGCAGTGTGTCACATAAAATGCTTAAAACAAGTATGACCACAAACAAGCATACATCCTAGTCACCTTTACCGGTTCAGAAAGTATACCACCCCGCGATGTATTTGTAGCGTCGATCGACTGTTTTGTTTTTGTTTTTGTAGTACCAGAGTTTAAACCCAGCTTTACTCTGAGCTACATCCCAGCCCCATGGTAAAGTTTATTTGAGACAGGTTCTCTCTGAGTTACTAAGTTGTTGGGCTAGGATCCTCCTGCCTCGGTCTTCTAAAGTGCTGGGAATCCAGGCCTGTCTTAGTTACTTTTTCATTGTTGGGACATCATACCTGATTCCCTCAATGGGAGACAGGGAAGGTTTGTTTTAGCTCACAGTTTCAGAGGGTCTCAGTCCATTCAGGGGCAGCTGGCAGTGGCAGAAGCACATGGTGGAGGCCCAGCTGGAGGAAAGCTGTTCTGAGGGTGGCAGACAGGAAGTCAAGTGAGCAAGGAAGGGTGGAACTAGCACACGTCCTTCCAGGTCCTGCCCCAGGGACCTGAACTTCTGAGCCAAGGGCAGGCCTTGGTGTTTAGCTCCTTCCAACCAGGCCCCGCCTCTTAGTGGCACGTGCTTCCATGGGCGTCCCACACATCCCACTACTTGAGACTTCAGCGGGAACATTCCAGATCCAAACTGTAACAGGCCTGCACTGCTGGCCTGCATCTCTGGCCTGGCTCAGCTGTCATTTGATAATTATAGGCTTGCCCCTCTGCTCCCAGTTTAAAGCTTTTTTTTTTTTTTTTTTTGACAGTTTCTTGTTATGCATCCTAGCCTATCCTGGAACTCCAATTCTCAAACTTCTGAGTACTGGGAATACAAATATATGATGCCTAGCTTTAAATTCTTTTTTCCTCCTGTACTGAGAATTGAATCCAGGACCTTCACACTCAACTAAGTCCCCAGATATTTCAAGTATTTTTGTTGTTGTCGTTTGTTGTTTTTCCTTCAGTGCTGGGGATTGAACTCAGGGTTTTTACTCTGAGCTACAGACCAAGATGGGCTCAAACTTGTAAGCCTCCTGCCTCGACCTCCCAAAGTGCTAGGATTACGAGCATGTGCCACTGGCCTGGCTCCTTTCAAAGTTTTGTTTTGTTCGCTTGAGACAGTGCCTCACTAGATAGTCCAGGCTGGTCCTGAACTCACTATTGTAGCCCAAGGGGGCCTCAAACAATCAGCAATTCTGCTACCTCAGCCTTCTGAGTGATGGGATTACAGGCGTGTGCCACCACACCCAGTTTTCCTTTTAAATTCCTGAGACAGAGTCTTGCTAAATCTCTAAACTGCCCAAGGTGGGCTTGAATTTGTGATCCTCCTGCCTCAGGCTTCCAGAGTTCTGGGATTACTCGTGTGTGCCATCACTCTTGATTTACTGTGTTTTTTATTTTATTTTTTGAGACAGGGTTTCACTCTGTAGTCCAGGCTTGTCCTGATCTCACCATAGGGCCCAGGTTGGCCTTGAACTCACAGCAGTCCTCCTGCCTCGGCCTGTGGAGTGCTGGGATTATTGGTTTGTACTTCCATGCCCAGTTTAAGTGGTACATGGGAACTGAACTCAGGGTCTTATACTTGCTAGACAAACATTCTAACCTCTGTGCCATTCCTCCAGCCCACTAAGTTTATTTTAAAAACTTATTTCCCTGGGGCTGGAGGCATAGCTTAGTAATTAGAGTGCTTGCCTAGGAAGCTGAGGCCCCAAGTTCAATCCTCCAGCACTACTGTTAGCTGGGTGTGGTGGCATATGACTGTAACTCAGCATTGGGAGGCTGAGGCACAGGGATTGCCATGAGCTCTAGGCAAGTCTTGGTCTACATAGCGAGCTCAGGACCAGCTTGAACTAAAGAGTGAGACCCAGTCTTAAAACAAAGCAAAACAAGACTTATTTCTCTGATGGCGTAAAATTTTACTTACTGGAGATTGCTTGGGAGCAAACCCAGGGCCTTACGTGTGCTAAGCACACAGCTCTGACACTGAGCTCCATCCTCCCTGGCAAAATAACATTTTATATATCATTTATTTATCTTGATGCCTTGTGCTCCCTAGGCAAGTTTAATCATGGAGCTTTGCCTGCAGCCCTCAGAATAATATTTTAGATACCAGCACTATATATATATATATATATATATATATATATATATATATATATGTATGTATTTTTTTTTTTTTTTGAGACAGGGTCTTGCTTTGTAGTCCAGGCTGAAACTGAACTCACTATGGAGCACAGGCTGGCCTTTGACCCATGGCCATCTTCCTGCCCCAGCCTATCAAACGCTGGGATTACAGGCCTGTGCCACCATGCCTGACTAGTGTGGTGCTAGGGAATCAAACTGTTCTTAGCGCTTTAACCACTGAGCCATTCCTCCAGCTCTCTTCAGAATAATATTGTAATCATAGGCAAAAAAAGGTTCTGAATTCTCCTTGGTAGCCCATGTCCCATACAGTGAGCATGCCAAAACCTGGTCCCCGGTCGTCTCAGGTATCCAGGGGAGGAGGGTCACGCCCCAGTTTTCAAGCTTGCCCCCACCCTGCCCCCAGTCCAGAGGTCAGAGCAGAGTTGGCCCTGCAGACCCATGTTTACTAGATTCTAATTGATGCTTGGCTGGTGTGACCTCGTCGGAGTCCACCTTCCTTAGGGAGAATGAGGACTGTGTTTGGTCTTACGCCCTTGTTAGAAATGTTGACTTTTAAGCTTTTTCCTTGTGTGTTTCACAGGGAGACAAGGAAAAAGCCAGAGTCCCCTTGAAGCTGCGCCGGCCTCTCAGCTCCAGGGGGAATCGGGAACTTTTCTCTCCTTCTGTATATTTGTTTTTCGTATTTTTAGCATGTTTTGGAAACATTTCTTTTCAATGAGTGAGTGTTTGCAGAGCAGCTCTTCCACTCAAGGTCTTGCTGGCTGTCTCTACCACAGGACCTCGGGACAGGTGCGCGTCACTCCCAGGCCTAGGGATGCGTGGATGTCGCCGGTTTGCTCGCGTGCCCCACGCCGAGAGCTCCTCAGTCAAGCAACTTCTGCAATACAAGATAGGAACCGTCCGGTCGTGAAACTTGGCCGTCTGTCGTCTCCCCGGGGCCACAGGGTTCCCAGGCTCCCCCAGCGGATGCTGGCGGGAAAGTCAAAGCGGATCCCAGGGTCTCTGGCTGGCCGGCGGGAGCACGCAGCCTCGCGCCCCTCCCCGCTGGAGCAGGGGGACGCGGCCGTGGGGACGCGCGACGCCCCCGCCGCCCGCCCAGCCCGCGCCTCCTTAAAGCCGCGGCTCCGCCCTCGCCCGCGGCCGCCCGTCCCCACCGCCGGTCCCGCCGCCGCGCCGACCGCCGGAGCCGCACGCCTGCGAGGAGCGCGCTGCCGCCCGCCCCGGCCCGGCCGCTCCCGCGCTCCCGGACCCGCGCTCCGCCATGGCCAGCGAGGAGCTGGCGTGCAAGCTGCAGCGCCGGCTGCGGCTGGAGGAGGCCGAGGAGGGCGGCCGCCCGCCCGCGCCGCCCGCCGCCCGCGCCTCGGAGCCCGCGCCGTGCGCCGACGCCGACCTGAGCGCCCGGCTGAGCCGGCGGCGGGACGCCCACGAGGGCGCGGCGCGGCCCCGCCGCTGCAGGGTCTTCAACCCCTACACCGAGTTCCCCGAGTTCAGCCGCCGCCTCATCAAGGACCTGGAGAACATGTTCAGACGGTGAGCGCGCGCCGGCCAGGGAGGGGAGGCGCGGCCGGGCCCGGCCGGGGGCCCTGGGGGCCCGGGAGGTGCAGGGTCCCGGCGCCCGCGCAGCCAGACCCTGGGCGCCCCGGCGTGTCCTGGCTCGCGGGGCTGGAGTCCCAGAGGAGCCTGTCCTTCCCCGCCCGAGCCCAGAGGGTCCCTTGTCACTGCGCCCTCCGTCTCTGGCCCGAGACTTTCTGGGAACGCAACTTCTAGGAAAGGGAGCCGCTGTCGCGTCTCACCTGCCAGCCTTACTTTTGTCCCACAAGGGAGAAATTAGCTCCTGCTGTCCTTTTTAATCTTTTAAAACAAAAGAAGAAAGTTAATCCTTGGCTGCCGAGTGGTCTGATAGACAAGGGCCTCTGACCCCTGGAGTTCGGTAAACTCGTGAGAGACGGGACATTATTGGGCAGGGGCGGCCTGGGAGCCACCTGAGGGCGTCGCCCACTGAGCTCCCCATCTTCCAACACCCGCTGGAACCAGCCTTGGCCGCCAGCTCCGGTTCCTCCAAGCTTTTTTCTGTCCTGCTGTGTAAGGCCCGACGAGCTGGCGCAGGGCGCCCACTGGGGCACCAGGGGGCTGTGGGCGCACCCAGCAGAAGAAAGAGGCGAATAGAGACCCACTAGTTGGCCTATGGCGTGGAATCGCCACGGGCCTCAGTTTACTCATCTGGAGAGTAGGAACAATAACAGTTCCTTGCCTTTTAAGGCCATGAAGTTTTTTTTGCACATGGTAAGGTCCTAACTGAGCTATTAATATTATTTCCAGAATTGGGCTGAGGCTGGAAAAATGGCTGGGGGAGCGCAGGCTACCGGCCAGGTCATGCTTGGGCGTCTTTAAAAGTCCATGGAATGTGTTTGCCCTCAGTGGAGTGGCTCTATGTTAGGGCCCGGTGGCAGGCACTGTGTCTCTTGGGGCCCAGGCTGTCCCTGTGGAGGTCTGCAGAGCTGGCACCTGGAGTCTCCACCTCCCTAACACTTTGCTTTCTCTGTCCCTGGCTTCCAGGCACTGTTTTCTGGATCTCGTTGGGTCTGTTCAAGAAGGCTGAGCTGCATGAGTGCAATTGGGATGCAGGTGGAAAAGCTGTCAGGAGGGCAATGGTTCTTCAGAGCCCGTTTGATTTACTTGGGGTTGTGCTTTTCTTGGGAAGACTGGGATGCTCTCCTGTCCAGTGCTTCCTTTCAGGCCAGGTGGAATCGGGGAGGGCATCGTGGGGACTGACCTGCATCTTCAGGTTACTCTGTGGTTGCTCAAGCTGCTTTTGTTCTTCCTGAAAAATGCTCATTGGAGAGATGTTTGTTTTTAGCTCCCTAAGAGTAATGAGGGTCTCGCTAGACCAAGCAAGGTGACGCCTGTGCAGATAAGGCAGGCACTGGACCAGGGCCAAACAAAGGGGAAGGCAGTGTGCGATTTGGAGTCTTGTAGGTGTGACTGTCCAAACTGTGCACGACATTTCTCCTGGCTCTGATGTTCATCAGAATTTTAGGTTGGATCTTGGGTCACTTGTAACCCAAATTGGCTTTAAAAAGGGATTATTTGGCTTCTGAAACCAAAAGCTATTACTGGCTTCAGGTGTGGCTGGATCTAGGAGCTCGGATGATGCTATTGGTTCTGTGTTTCTCTTTTTCTTTTATTTGTTCACTTTTCTTTCTTTTTTCATTTCTCTTTCTCTCTTTCTCTCTCTCTCTCTCTCTCTGTGTGCACGTGCATGCATGTGCTAGAGACTAACCCTAAGGTTTTGCAAATACTACACGTAAGCTTTACTGGTACACTGCAGCTCCAAGCCCACATTCCTCGTGTTAAGCATTTCTTCTTCAGTCGCTCATTCCTGAGGATGGCAGTGTGGCCACAGCAGCTCCAGTAAGGCCACGGGAAAGAGCAGGCAGGCAGAGACTATAGTATGCCTTTTCTTGGGACAGCCTTACTATTGTTTATTATTGGCTCTTAACTAGTTACTGAAATGAGAGGCGCATGGGTTTATGGAATTCTTCTAGGCCTTGCACCACAGCTTTCCCCACCTTCACTGCCCAACTTTTAGGCTTCTTGTGTCCTGTAAAAACTGGGATTCTGGAGCTGGGGGCATAGCGCAGCACTTAAAGCACTTGCCTAGCAAGTGCAAGACCCTAGGTTCATTTTCCCAGTACTGTATAAACTGGGCGAGGTGGTGCATGCCTATAATCCCAGCACTTGGAAGACTGAGGCAGGAGGGTTGCCATGAGTTCAAGGCCAGCCCGGGCTACATAATGAGTTCTGAAGGCAAAGGTAGGAAGATTGAAAGTTGGACCCCATCTGGGCAACCTAGTGACTTAGGGAGTCCCTGTCTTAAACAAACAAACAAACAAACAAACAAACAAACCAAATAAATAAAGGCTGGGCGTGTAACTCATTGCAGCATTCCTTGAATTCAATTCTCAGTACTACAAAACCAACCATTCTAGGAATGTAGTAACCTCCAGATTAGCTCACTTGTTTTTCCTTCAGGTTGTCTCTGCTCTGTTTTCTGCACCAAGAGGTAGCTTAGACTTTTCCCACCCCCTGCCCACATCCTAGTGAGAGGTCTCCACTCTGGGAGATTTGACTGGTGTGCCCTCAGTGACCAAAACTGATAGGAAAGCTCTCTTCATCTGAAGGATCCCAAGGTGCCTATAGGTGAGACCAACTCCCCTGGCACCTCCAGCAGCTGCTTCCCGTGGGCTAGCTGCCTCTGGATCCTTCTCTGCCAGACTCTCAGCCCAGGGGACTGCCTGCTTCCTGCTGCTTGGGCCATGGCAAGCAGTGGGCGCTTCTCCCTCCGGATAAAGCTGCTGTGGGCTTGGCATGTGGGGATTTGCAGACTGGCTTGGGGCTGGCAGTGTCACTGCCCTGTAGCTGACCCTCCACTTGCTGGTGGACTCCTTGGTCCCAGCTTTGCTCAGAGCATCTCCAGGATCCCCGCTGCGTCTTTGGGGTTTCTTGTTCCTCTACCTACCAATGCATAGCTTCTTCAATTTCCAAAGAAAATTTCAGAAACAACGTCCCGATCTGCCTGACCACTTGCATTTGCCCTTGGCACTCCTGCCTCCCCCACATCCACTCTTCCACTGACGCTCTCTGCAGCTGCTTGACCACTGGCAGAGCGCCACGTGAGAAGCTCTGCGGGGGGCCTCCTGGGCTCTTCAAAGTGGACGTCCTAGGAGGCCTGCCCAGCTCACTGGACGCCTTCTCCACGCACCTGACCAGCCTGTGAGTGTAGCCTGCTGCGGTGGCATCCGGTCCAAGCCAGCCAGTACTTGCAAGAGTGCCCGTGGTGAGGTATAGGCAGGCAGAGAGGCCCTGGGAGCGTGGCTGAGAGCCAGGCTTCCTGGGCACAAGCCCATCCTGCCACCCGCCCTGTGCTCCCTGAAGGGTTACTTTGGGCAGCTAACTTAAAAGCTCTGCGCCATCGCATGCCCCCTTCTGTCGATGGGATGGAATGGACTTGCCTGTGGAGTGATGCGGGGTGAGATGCTCACTGCACGGCCTGCGCCAAAGACCAGTAGGTTCTACTCACTGCTTTGAGAGGATCTGTCATTTTGGTAGATGTGTGGATTTTGTATTGTCTTTTTTCATTTCTTTTTTCTTCTTGCTTGTTTATTTATAGTATGAGGAACTGAGCCTGGAGCCTTTACTTTGAGCTCCATCCCCTACCTGCTTTTTAATTTTTTATTTTAATACAGGATCTCACTAAACCTCTAAGTTGTCCACAGAGTTCTTGGCTTGGAATTGGTGACCCTTCCTCAGCCACCCATGATGCTGGAGTTACAGTGGGACTCACCACCGTGCTTGGCTTGTGTTGTCCTTTTTTGTTTGATAATTCACTTCGCCAGGTCTGATTTATCCTTCCGAGGTGACTGAAGCTGCAGTGTGAGCCATGCTGCAAGCTTTGAGGCCTTCTGGGAGGCTGTGGAGGGTGCCTCATCTCCAGTGCTGGGTCAGCGTACTTGTTTCTTACTGATACTAGAACAAAATTCCAAAGTTCCACACACTGCACAATTTACAACAACAGAAACTTACTCTTTTCTTGGTTCTGGAAGCTTGAAGTTTGGGATGAAGGTGTCGGCAGGGCCTGTTTGCCCAGAAGTCTCCAGGGAAGGATCCTTCTTACCTCCAACCTAGCTCCTGGGGGCTGCTGCGGTCCTTGGCATTCCTTGGTTAATAGATGTGTCTGTCACTCCAGCCCCTGACTTTTCTCAGCTAGCATTCTTTCTTTGTGTATCTCTGTGTCTTCACATGGCTTTTTTTTTTTTTTTTTTTTTTTTTTTTTTTTTTTTTTTTTTTTTTTTTTTTTTTTTTTTTTTTTTTTTTTTTTTTTCCTGAGACAAGGCTTCACTCTGTAGTCCAGGCTAGTCCTGAACTCACTATGGAGCCCAGGCTGGCTTGGTCTTAGAGCAATCCTGTCTCAGCTTCCTAAGTGCTGGGATTACAGGGGTGTGCTACCATGCCCAGCTTATGTGGTGCTGGGTAATCCAGCTCAGGTACTTAGTGCTGGCTGGGCAAGTGCTTTAACCACTGAGCCATTTCTCTAGCCCCATATGTATGATCACATTTTAATTCAGTTTATTACATTTGCAAAGACCTCATATTGTGAGGTTCTGGGTAGATATGAATATGGGTAGGTGGGGTGCTCCTTAGCCCAGGTCTGCAAGTGAGGAGCGCTGCTGGGTCTCTGCAGCGTCATATCTGAAGAGGAGGTGGCCCTTCTGGAATTCGGGAAGGTCAGAATCTCAGACCAATCCAACAGCGGGAGGGCTGCTCGCCCCCACCAGGAGGATCGGCCTTCCCAACCCCCAGCCCTAATTCAGATAGCCTTGCCACTAAGGGCAGAGAGAGCCCCACCTGTGCCAGGAGCGCACTTAGGTTCAGCAGGAATTTCGCTTTTCCGCAGTTTCTAGATTCACCTTCTGATGTCGCTTTAGTTCAGCCGCCCTTTTGCAGGGTATATGTAACCTGATTAGGCCAGTACACACAAAGCCTGCCCGTTCTTTTCATTGGCAAGGGTAGGGGCTGCTAGGTAGATCCACATAGATACTGCAGAATGTGCTTTGGTCTTTTACGTTTGATGTACCTATTGTAAAGTATTTGGCTCAGGGTTTTCTTACCTTTTTAAGACTTAAAAATAAACAGCAAAACAGAACAAAAGGATCCTTCCCAGCAAGCTTGTTGGGTTCTTGGAGAGGATGTCGCCTGTCCTCCTGTGTTTAGGACTTAACACAAAGGCTCCTGGCTCCTAAACGGTGTGTTGCAAAAGAAAGAGAACTTTCGAGTGAGTGTGGGAAGCCAGAGGCGCCTGCAGCCTGGCCGGAGAAAGGTCCCTCTCTGTTTCCAAGTGTGTTACTAGATAGCCCAAGCCCGGAGCAGTGGCCTGATTTTAAAGAAGGGTGAGAGGGCCCGAATAAACTGACTCTGCACGGAGTGTTCGGGGCTGAAACTGAGCTGGCTACGCGGTCCAGGTGAGACAGGAAACTCTTATTGCCCGCACTGCTCCCAAGGCTCCTCTCAACGGGAGGTTAGGAGGACAGCCACTTAAAGGCAGGACCACAGGCAGCATCTGAAAATACAGCTGGGGTGTGTTTGCAGCACACTGAAAGCTTGTGTTTCAATTCCCCTAAGAGAGGGTGGGAAGAGGAGTGTTCAGCTATGGGAAAGTTGTCCTTTTATTAAGAATCCGAAATGCTGATGTCATGGACATGCTGCCAACGCCACATTCCCGAATTGCCAAGACACCACTGAAAGCCGCAAAGGGGCTTTCTCCATTTCTGGCCCCCTTCTTCCCCAGTTTCTTTTCTTTTGTTTTTTATGATCCTGAAGATTGAGCCAAGGGAGCACATGCTGCAAAAGGGGGAATTCTTCATTTCTGTCTCCACCTCACAGTTTCTTATTTTTTTCTTTTTCTTTTTGTGTTGCTGGAGATGAACTCAGGAAATGCAAGCTACATCTCAGCCCTCTATTTATTTATGTTTATTTGAGACAGGGTCTCCCTCTGTAGTCAGGCTGGTCCTCAACTCACTGTGTACTCCAGGCTGGCCTTGAGCTCTCAGGAACCCTTCTGTCTCAGCCTCCCAAGTCTCCCAAGTGCTGGAATCACAGGCGCATAGCCCCAGGCCCAGTCATGTGACACTGAGGAATTGACCGCATGCAAGTGCTCTAACTGCTGTACTATCCCTCCATCTCCTAGTTTTATTGTTAAGAGGTGGCCTTCCTAAATTGTCTAAGCTGGCCTCCAATTTGTGATTCTCCTGTGTCTGCCACTGGGAGTGTCTGGAATTACACATGTGTCCATAATACCTAACTCCCCAGTTTCTTTTACTCCTCTATAATCCTGTGTAAAAGAGAGGGAGAAGTGCAGATTTGGGGGGGACAGTACTGGGAACTGAACCGAGGCCAAAGTGCAATCTACTACGCAGCTACGTCCCAGCCCCTCAAAGGCTATATTAATAATTTGGGAGGCTTTGAATTGGCTAAAGAAGTGAAGTGAACCTTTTCTTTTTTTTCCCTAAGACCAGGTCTCTCTGTGTAGACTAGACTGAACTTGAACTGACATTATATAGCTTATCCTCCTGCTTCAGCCTTTAGAGTGCTGGGATTATAGGCATGTGACACCATGCCCAGCTTGAAATGAACTCTTTCAGGAAGATGTTCATTAACCAGGGAAATGGAGCAGAGGTGCCTGAATCTTGAGCATCTTGGGTTTTGTTTGTTTTGTTTCTTTGAGGCGGTCTTGCTCTGTATTCCTCGCTCACTATGGAGCCCAGGCTGACCTCAGACTAACAGCAATCCTCCTGTCTAAGCCTCCCAAGTGCTTGGATCACAGGCATGCACCACCATGCCTGGTTTATGTGGTGCTGGGAGATGAATCCAGGGCCTTGAGCTTATTAGGCAAGCGCTTTAACCACTGAGCTATTCCTCCAGCCCTTGAGCATTGAGTTTTGCGTGAAATGACTTAAAATATAGGATCTGTGAGGGCCAAGGATGTAACTCACAGGCAGAGCGTGTGCTTAGGAGGCTTTGTGCCCTGGATTCATTCCTGGCATGAGGAGTGGGATGGGAATTCGGGAAGGTCAGAATCTCAGACCGATCCAACAGCAGGAGGGCTGCTCCTCCCCACCAGGAGGATCAGCCTTCCCAACCCCCAGCCCTAATTCAGATAGCCTTGCCACTAAGGACAGAGAGAGCCCCACCTGTGCCAGGAGTGCACTTCAGTTCAGCAGGAATTTTGCTTTTCTGCAGGGAAGATTGATGGGAATAAGTGGAAGTTAAGTGCTTTAAGAGCTTTGACTCTTCCTGATTATATTCTCAGTCAATAGTGATGGACTTTGGATTTGAAATGCCAGAATTTGTACTGGTTTTTGCACATTTGAGTATTTTGATTAAGGGTGGGACAAGGGGAGCCAGGGTTGATCCAGATTCCTGAGGGATAGCTCTGAGCTTGTCCTCTGGTCGGGGGCTTTGGTTTCTGGCAGAAAGATGCAGTGACTTGGAACTGTTTCTCAGACTGGTCTACACCCTGGGTACTTTGCTTTCATTGCCAGCATGCATGATTAGTGCTGGAGGGGGAGCAGGATGCACTGCTGTGGATATCGGCTCTCGCTGCCTCTCTGGATAAAGTTCTTCCTTCTTCCCCTTGCTGCACTCCCACCGTGCTCTCTCTGGGAAGTCTTCTCCACACCACATTTTATGAGAATCTGAGTGATAGACTGAAATGAAGTGATAAGAACAGTTATTAAATTATGCAAAAAAGAGAAAAAGTACTTTCTTCCTCCATGTCCCTTGGGAGGTCAGTTTAAAAGTACCTGACCCCAAAGCTGTAAGGTCCAGGGGTCACTAATTTTGTGTCTTTGTCCATGTGCTGCCTCCTGGCCGTGCTGGAAAATAGGAATACTTCTTCTGTTGGTGCTGGGAGCTTAGGTTTACGTGGGGCTCTATGGTGTTTGGTTTTATGGTGGTTTTACTGAGCTCATGGATCTCCAAAGATGTGCTGAGTGGACAGGAACCGAGTCCAAGAATTCTTTGGGTCTTGGGAACCAGGACCTGCCAGGCCTGGTCATGGTGCTTTCCTCGGGGTCAGCACTCCCTCCAGGCACTGTGCATCAGTATTTTGTCCGTTCTTGGAGCTCAGGCTTCATGAATCTGCACATCAGGGGCACCCTTGCCTGCTCACACGTGCTGTTCTTGGATCCACTCTCATGCATTCACAGGGCTCGGCTCCCTCCCACCTCCACATTGTTCCTCTCAGAACCATCTTCCATAGCCTCCTCCTGCTTTGGTGGTGGTGACCAAAGGGCACTGTTGGGCCCAAGTCTTAAGTGCTCCTTGGAAGGCCCACATGTGGGGCATCTCACATAGTGTGGATCATGTTCCACCCACTGCAGAATAAAACCTGGCCCATGGTCACTAACTTCCCGAGACCTGGTACCTGGAGGCCCCTGGTGTTTTATGGGTTCCAAGGCTGCGCAGACCCTTTGTGACTCCCTCCCTGGTGCTCCCACTCATGGCTGGTACTGACTGTACATCTGATCTCTTCACATTTCCTGTGGTACTTGTGGTGACGCTGAATCTTTTTGTTCCCCACTGACTAGAAATCATTCATTCATTTATTCAGCTAAGTAACTTGTAGCTACTGGATTATACAGACAGTTGATCCAGAAGACTTTGTCTTGGAGAAGCTCAATAAACTCCTGATGTTGGGCTGGTTTTATTTTTATTTTTTTTTTTACGGTACTGGGGATGGAACTGTGAGCCTGGTGCCTGTGAGGCAAGTGCTTCGCCACCTTGGAGCTCCGCCTTCTGCCCTGGGAGCTAGTTTCAAGATGGCACTTCTTGTCAGGGACTGAGAGAACTTCCCCTACAGCCGCCCACTGCCTATGTTCAAGACAGATCGGTTAGCTTAGCAGACCCTGTAAGGATACTGAATTTGATCTAGGGAGCGATATGACCTCAAGCTGAAGTGTTTAAGGTGGGGTGCTAGATCATTCTGCACATAGCAGGGAGATGGGACCAGCCAGCCAGGTGAGAAGGAGCTTCTGGAGACAGGGTGAGGGCTGGAACTTGACCCATGATGGCAACTCCCTTGGCCTTTGGTGGCAGTAAGTGGCAATGAGGGCCCAATGAAAGGAAGCTGTATCCACAGAGAGAAAAGCTGTTTCTCATGGATACAGTTGTTAAGAAATAAAGGATTGTCTCCCAAGGCTGTAAGCCCCTTTCTGTGGAGCGTCATCTGAGGTGACCTGACTTCTGGTGTGAGGCGAGAGTTGCGGTTTGGAGGGGTTGAAAGCATAGGGGAGATTGGAGATGAACAGAGTGACCTTCATAGACTGTGGGCTGTAGTGGGCCAGCTTGTTTTCCAAAGAGCCAGATGGGAAATCTATGTGACTGTGACTCTTCCACTGTGTGGTCCAGATGGCCACGTGAACGACATGTGTACGACTCGATGTGGCTGTGAGCTTGTTAGTTAGCTCAGCCCTGTCTAGCTGGTAACTCCAGAATCTTCTGACTCTCCAGCCTAATGAGTCTGCAGACAGCCTCACTCATCACCTCCTGACTCATTTCTTGGCCTTTCCTTTGACATGACTAGGTTTCCCTCACTGGGGCAAACTGCAGGTTCCAGGGGGAAACAGAAATGGAGCTTGTGGCCCCACCATTGGGTAGACAATAAGGCAAGGACCTGAGGCCTCCACAGTTGCCTCTGGTCGATCAATCCTGAAGCAGGAGCAAGATGGCATTCACTTCCCCTGCCGACCGAGGAGACTGGACAGCTGGCTTCCTGCGGTGTGACATCCACAGCCTTGGGAGGTTTTGCCTTGATCTGACTCTCCCTGAGAGGCGGTCCAAAGTGTGCTTGAGCCTCACTATCCAGATGAAAAGGAATATGGAAACTCATCTGGGGGTTAGTGTCATAGCTCAGCTGCTAGAGCACTTGCCTGGCAAGCCCAAGGCCCAGGGTTTAATTCCCCAGTTGTTCAAGGCCAGCCTGGGTTGCCTACTGAGTTCAGGACCAGCCTAGACGCCAGAGCAAGACCTTGTCTCCCCTCCCACCCTCCGCAAAGCCTTGGCTTTCGGTGTCTGACTCCTTGGGCAATAAACTTAGAGCAGAAGTTCTTGATTTCAAGTCTTTGAACACTCAGACAACTTTATTTTATTTATTTATTTATTTATTTATTTATTTATTTATTTATTTATTTATTTTTTGAGACAGGATCTCATTCTATAGTTCAGGCTGGTTCTGAACTCACTATGTTTCCCAGGCTGGCTGGCCTCATATTCACAGCAATCCTCCTGCCTCAGCCTCCTAAGTATTGGGATTACAAACATGCCACCACTATGCCTGGCTTATGTATTACTTAGGAATCGAACTCAGGGTCTTGTGCTTGCTAGGCAAGTGCTTTAACCATTAAACTAGCTACATCCCAGCACCCTTGGAAATCTTGTATGGACTGAAACACATTTATTTACTGGGACTAGCTTCTCAAAGTATTTTAGGCCTTTTACTTGAGAAAAAGTTGAGATCAAATCCAAAGTTTAAAAAAAAGATTAATGAATTATTTTTCTTTATTAAAGTATATTGCTAATCTGTTTTAAATGTTCTGTAAAGTAGTAAAGATATTTAGAATTTAAAAGTAAATTTTTTTTGCACTTATACATATCAATAAAATGGGGGGAAATGCGAATGTTGATGTTCTTTTATGTTTTTGGCAAATCTGAAGCCTCATGTGCTCACATACTACCAGTGAGCTACACCCTAATCAAGATGTGCTGTCTTTCTCTCTCTGTTTGATATTGCGGATCCTGGAGACCATGTAGGGAACGGCCATTTCTTGGGCCTCTTGAAGGCTTTTCATAGGAGGACACTCACTTCTATTTCTCTTGTTCTAATTTATTTTTTCTTTCATTATTATTATTATTATTTTTTGAGGCTGGTCTTGACCTCACTGTGGAGCCCAGGCTGACCTTGAGAAGAGGTTGCAATTTCTGCTCATGGCAATCTCAGTCTCAGTCTCAGTCTCCCAGAGTGCTGGGGTTATAGGCGTGCACCATCACACTTGGCTTATGTGGAGCTAGGAAATCGAACTCAGGTACTTAGCACTTTCCTTAGTGCTTCCTTTCAAGTGCTTTAACCGCTGAGCCATTCCTCTAGCCCTTCTTTTCCTTTTTTTGAGATAGGGTCTCACTCTGTAGCCCAGGCTGGTTTTGAACTCTCTGGTGTAGCCCAGGCTGGCCTTGAACTCAGGACAAACCACCTGCCTCAGACTCCCAAATACTGGGATTACAGGTGTACACCATCCCACCTGGCTTTAAGTGATGCTGGGAAGTTGAACCCAGGGCCTCATGCTTGGTAGGCAAGTACTTTAACTGCTGTGCCATTCCTCCAGCCCTATTTATTTATTTTGAGACAAGGTCTCACTCTATAGTCCCAGCTGGTCCTGAACTGACAATGTAGTCCACCCTGGCCTAGAATTCACAGCAATCCTCCTGCCTCAGGCTCCCAAGAGTTGGGCTTGTAGATATGTGCCGTCATACCTAACTACTGTGTGCTGCTGGGGTCCACCTCGGACTAGCACTTCCTAGGTCATCACTGTGATCACTGCGCTGTGCCCCAGCTCCTCACTTCCCTCTCTCTCTGTCTCTCTGTCTCTCTGTCTCTCTGTCTCTCTGTCTCTCTGTCTCTCTCTCTCTCTCTCTCTCTCTCTCTCTGTGTGTGTGTGTGTGTGTGTGTGTGTGTGTGTGTGTGTGCACGCGCGCGCGCGCGCTGTGGAGCAGCTGGGATGGAACCCGGGCTGCTGGCTTGTACATGCCCAGCTAGGCAAGTGCCCTGCCACTGAGCCCTACCCTGTTCATCAGTTTTTCTCTTGCCTGTGGGGCAGACTGGAGTGCTGAGAATATTTAGTCCTGATGGAATATCTGTGTGGCTCATTTTTAGGTCCCCCCCCCCTTTCTTTTTTTGAGAAGATCTCACTCTGTAGGCCAGGCTGGTCCTGAACCCACTATGTAACTTAGGCTATCCTCAATCACACAGCAGTCCTCCTGCCTCAGCCTCCTAAGTTCTGAGATTACAGGAGTGTACTTATGTGGTGCTGGGGATTTGAACTCAGGGTCTTAGCCTCTCGAGGGCTGAGATTACAGGTGTACACCACTATGCCCAGTTTATGTTGTGCTAAGGAATTGAACCCAGGGCCTTGCACCTACTAGGCAAACTCTTTGACCACTGGGCTGTGCCCCTAAACCCTCTGCTTTTGTCATATGCTGTTCTTCTACCCTCCATGTTGTGAGCATGGTCAGTCTCCCGCCTGGCTTCTCTGGGTGAAGTTGATTTCCCTTTTCTAGTCCGGCCTTCTCTTTTTCAAAACTGTTTGTTAGTGCTCCTCTCCTCCTCCCTGGCACCCTTCTGGGCCATCTTTATCTGACCCTTTTTTTTGAGACAGGGTCTTGCTCTATGGGTTAGACTAGCCTCGAACTCATGGCAATCCTGCCTTAGCCTCCCAAGTGCTGGAGTTACATGAGTACATCACCACACATGGCTATGACTCCTTAAAGACTCTCCAGGCGAGAGGCAAGTGTGCATAGGGCCAGCTGACCTCTGGCTAGAAGTCTCCGAGACTGGGCCTCCCTTCCTCAGTGGCGCCTGGCCTTCTGTTGCAAAGCACCCCTCTCTTAGAGGCCTTTGTGCCAGCCATGGGTGTGTGTGTCTGGATCTGCTTTGATTTTCTTTTGACCTTAGCCTAGCACTCCTTGTTGCCGAATGAAGGCCAGTTCATAGGTTTTGCAGATAAGACCTAGATTGCCAGTGACAGCAGCAGTCTTCTCATGGTCATTTCCTGGTCCGAGGCCTGGCAGAACCTTCTGGCAGGGTGGGGACCAGCTTACTACAGCGCACTCCTTCCTTCTGTGCTAGGGTCTGACCCTCACCTCTGGTGGGTGGTGTGTCTGCCTGGTCTCTACCCAAGGTGGTTTGTGGTTCTCAGACACACCCACAGCTGTTGCCAACTTGGATCCAGTGTGCAGGAAGTAGGAGGACATTGTTCAGGACTCAGAAGCTGCCTCGTGCCCAGGGCTGGCCCTTCCGCCCCTTCCTGGTAGTGAAACAGCAAGGGGACACTCCTTACCCGCTCTGGGCTGCAGCCTATTCCCATGTGGCTGTTACATACCTCCTCCCCCAGCACCACTCACTGAAACCCATTGTGCCGTGGGACAGCCCTTGCCAAAAATATCTAGCTGTTGCCAGTCCTCGAGCCTTGGTGAGATGTGCTGTGGCACATCTGTGGTGAAGTTTGCCCAGCTGACCTTTAGTGACCTGCCCCCTCCCCAAATGTCTCCTATTCCCCACTCCGTCATTCAGCACCGGACTTCCCAACAACACCTGGAAGCCATTGCTCCCTACTAGTATATGAGTGCCATCACCCCCTACTTTGTAGATAAGGAAACCGAGGCACAGGAAAGCTGGGGCACTTGACCAGCGTCATGTATCTTGTAAGTGGTAGAGCTAGGATTGAACTCTGGTCCTCTGTGTTATGAGCCTCTCTCAATTGCATTCCCACCCCAGGTTCTCAGCCTTCAAGTCTCAGCCATCTTTGACACTATTGCCTGCACGCAAGACCATGGTTGGCACAGCCACTGAAGGCTGCCTGACCTCCAGGCCTCGCTGGACCATCCACTCACTACCTGGCCTCTGCCGTCCACCCTGCACATTGTAGTTAGAGGGACCTTGCCAGAGCCTAGGTCTCGTTACTTTGTGCCTCTTCAGAGGCCATTGTGAGTTGGAGGCAACATCAACATGCAGTAACTGTTGCCCATGCAACAAAGGCCAGACTCCCTGTGTTGAGCTAGCTATTGCAGTCTTCTGTCTCGCTGGCTCCCTGGCCTGTCCTCAGTCTTCCACATCCTCCAGTTTCCAACTGGCTATTCTTGATTTATTGGGGTATATGGTTATTGATTCTTCTTTTTTTTGATACAGGGTCTCGCTCTGTGGTCCAGGCTGGTCCTGAATTCACTTCAGAGCCCAGGCCGGCTTTGGACTCACAGCAATCCTCCTGTCTCAGCCTCCCGAGTGCTGGGATTACAGGTGTGTGCCTCCACACCCAGCTTATGTGGTGCTGGGGAATCGAACTCAGGTACTTAGCACTTGGCTTAGAGCTTGCTGAAGTGCTTTAACCGCTGAGCCATTCCTCCGCCATTCCTCCAGCCCGGTTATTGATTCTTATATGATTTCCCTTCCTCTCCAGTGCTTGCCCTGGGAGAGCAGAGACAATTTTTTAGGCAGGGTCTCACTCTCTAGTCCAGGCTGGGCCTGAGCTCACTGTGTAGCACAGGCTGGACTCAAACATAGTCATCCTGCCTCGGCCTCCCAAAGCGTGTGCCACCATGCCCTACTCATGTGCTGATTCACCTTGGAGCCTCACACTTCCTGGGCGAGCGATCTGGCCTCTGTGCTATTCCTCCAGCTCCAGAGACAGGTTCTTTAGAGTTGGATGTTCCTAACCTTCCTGCAGTCACCACAGCCATCCCAGGGCCACAGACAGAGTGGACATCTTGACCTTTGTAGAGGCTTCTCTCTCTTCCTTCCTTCCTTTTTTCTTGCTTTCTCTCTCTCTCTCTCTCTCTCTCTCTCTCTCTCTCTCTCTCTCTCTCTCTCTCTTTACTATTTTAGGTATTTGTTTTAAAAAATCATTGGGCGTATCGGGGTTTGAACCAAGGGCTTTCGTACTAAACTACATCTCCAGTCCTTTAAGTTTTAAAATTTGAGTCTTGTTAAATTGCTAAGTTGCTGGGCTAGGCTCAAACTTCAGATTTCCTACCTTAGCCTCACAGAGTGCTGGGGTTACAGAGCCTATGCCACCAGGCCCCGCTTTCTATAGAGGTTCTGCGATCTGCAGCTGCAGGAGGCAACATACGCCCACAGTGAAGTTGTGTGCCTGCTCCAGCAGAGCCACCAATTCGCTGGGGCACACACTTGTAAGTGAGATGTGGAAAAAGGCAGGTGACCACCTTCTCAGGTTGTCCCCAAGATCAAGTGACCACTCACTGAGTGCACAGTCTGGGCGTTAATTAGGTCACTTTGTTCCAGCCCAATGCTTTTGCCACTGAGGGCTACTGGATCTAATGTGGGGCCAGCCTGGAGAAGAACACAGGAGAGAGTCCTACTGGAAGGGAGGTGGTGGGGAGAGATGGGGGCTTTGAAGGCATACAGTTCTCCAGAGGAACCTGATTGGTCCACTGGGGTTGGGCGTGTGGCTCCCTTGGCTGCCATGCTGCCTCTCACCCACGCCTCTCTGCTTCTTTCCTCCCCTGGTTTCCTTGGCTTGGGAGCAAAGATGGAGTGGGGTACTACCAGGGACACCCTGTCCCATTGTAATCTGGGTGTGGAAACCTCGTGTTTTGGGCATCTGTCCCCTGAGAACCACAGGGCTCAGGAATTCCAGGGGAACTAGTTCCCAGGAGCAGGAGTTCTGGGCCACTTAAGATTCTTCTGAGGGGAAGTGTGTGGCGCTCTGGCCAACTATCTTCCGTGGCACCGTCACAGGCTGCCTCACTCCTGTTCCTACCTGGCCTTGAACTTGTCACCCTCCTACCTGAGCCTCCTGAGTGCAGGGATCATATACTCGTGCCACCATACCTGATGATGTTGCAGGCTTCTTAAGCCAGCCATGGTCAGAAGAGCCCTGAGGCTGCCACCATGCCACTCCGGCCCCACCCGCCCCACCCTCAGGGTTGTTCTGCATAGATGTCCATGGGATAGTCAAAGCCCATGTCCTCTTTTTCCTTCTTCCTTTTTTCTCTTTGCAGTGCTGAGGACTGAACCCAGAGCCTTCACATTTGTCATGGAGCAGGACGTAAATAGTAGCCCGAATTGACACAGGAACGCAGGCCCACCGTACCCAGAGAATGGGTTTGCGGAATTGCATCACAGAAAAACTACTTTCAGAACGAGTCAGCAGAGGCTCAGGAAAGATTTATTAGGCAGAAATTTAAAGTATACATTCAAGGGGCTGGAGGAATGGCTCGGTGTAGCTAAGTCAAGTGCTAAATACCCGAGTTCAGTTCCCCACTACCGCATAAGCTGAATGTGGTGGCACACACCTGTAATCCCAGAACTCCGGAGGCTGAGACAGGAGGATTGCCCTGAGTTGAAGGCTAGGCTGGGCTCCATTGTGAGTTCACAACCAGCCTGGGCTACAGAGCGAGACCCTGTCTCAAAAAAAAGAGTATACATTCAAAGACATAGAGTGCAGGCGTTTAGAGAATGAGATGAAAAACTTTTGAAAGTTTGCACTCAGGGTTGACCCTCTGGGATGGAAAGAGGTACACAACAAAAACTCCGGAGTGCACAACCTACAGGTCCTCCTGAGGTGGTAAGGGAGGTAGGTGTACTGCCAGAGCTGGTTATATTTATGTCTTTAGGGAGGGGATGAAAACCTGTGGAATTTGTGAAATCTATAGAAAGTTAGAGGTTTGGTCCCACCCATATATAAAAATAGAAACGTGGGTGACCTAGGTTGTTTTCCCTAAAAACATTCCTTGAGCTCTTAAGATCAGGCTCCTGACCTTTACTTTATCAGCTAAGTTAATTTATGGACTTAATATGTCTTGAAGGGATTTTGGGTGTATAAGCAAACCAAGAGATGACCTTGGATGACATTAATTGTTTCCTGATGTTGCAGTCTTTAAAAGTACAGTTTTATTTTATTTTTGAGACAGAGCCTTTGGCTCTGTAATTCAGGCTGGTCCTGAGCTGACTCTGTGGGCCAGGCTGGCCTCAACATAGGGCAGTCTTCCTCCCCCAGCCTTCCAAGTGCTGGGATGACCAGCGTGCACCACCATGCCTGGCTTATGTCTGCTGGGGAATTGAACCCAGGGCCTAGCACTTACTAAGTAAGCATTATAACCACTGAACTATACCCCGGCCCTAAAAGTACAATTTTTAAAATCATGGTTTTCTTTGTCTCCTTTCTACCTATGTAATTTCTGACCTATCCTACCTCACACCCAGCTCTCTAGCCCCTTTTTGTTTTTGTTTTTGCGAAAGGGTCTTGCTCTTCTTGCTCTTTAGTCTAGGCTAGTCCTGAACTCACTATAGAGTCCAGGCTGGCCTCCAATTTCAAGCAATCCTCCTGCCTCAGCCTCCTGAGTGCTAGGATTATAGGCGTGTGCCACCACACCTAGCTTATGTAGTACTGGGGAATGAACCCAGTAGGTAGGCAAATGCTTTAACCACTGAGCTGTTCTTCCAGCCTCTCTCCATTCTTTTTTCATTCTTTGAGACAGGGTCTTACTAAGTTGTCTAGGCTGGGTTTGAACTTGGAATCTTCCTGCCTCAGCCTCTGAGAGTGCTAGGTTTACAGGTATAAACCACCACACCTAGCTTTCCCCTCCTTTCTGAATGTATTGTCTGGATCTCTGAATCTCCAGATCTACCTCTGCTATTCCCTGCTCCCAAGCCATATTTCCGCCCCATCTTTCTTCACTCAAACTCAGCAAAGGTGCCCTGTAACTGAAGGACCCCAAATTAGAGTCTTGGCCTTTGAGAGATAATATTAGCCAAAACTCAGAGTAGACTCTCGCTTTGTGCTGGGCTCTCTACTAAGAGCTCATTTGCTTTTAAAGTTGGCCACAGCTGGACAAAGGAGCATTTAGTTGCCCAGAGAGTTCCCATAACTAACCCGAAGACACAGGACACAGCATGTGAGCACACCAGGGATTTAGACAGGGCATCCAATACCAGAGGCCAACACGTCCAGGCCCTTCTGCCCTCACCTTCCTCATGAGGAGCCTGCCTCAGCTCTTACAGGCCAAATTATCCCCAGTACATTTGCAGTACCGGGTCAGGAGCTTTCCGAGGTTGACCCCTCTCTCTCCAGTCACTTCTGCTTCTTGGTATTTGTGCAAAACACTTGGACTTACTGACATATAACCTGATGTCATTGGCATGCTCCTCTGAGGTGGCACGGGGTAGGGGGAGGGCATCAGGGGAACATTCATGTGAGGCCAAGGCCCCCTGCTGAGTAGAGAGGCCAGTTTATGAGCATGAGGCAAGGGAAGGTTGGTGAGCTAGCAGCTGTCCTGTGTGGTCATTCTGTGTGGTCACCCACTGTCCTGTTTCCTTTTGAGTCCATGTGACAAACCCTGGCAGGGGCAGTGCACTCTGGCAGTGTGCAATCAGGAAAAAACAGGTTTCAGAGCTGTTTGTATTTAAGGCCTGGACAGTGGGCTCTGCTGCCCTGTGAGGTACTGACATGCCATTGGGCCCTGGCGTATGGAGGTGGCCCTCCAGCTCTGCCCCGCTCCCACCTTTCTCCGTGGCCTTCCAGACAAACATATGGACATAAGGGGCACTGCCACTGACTGAGGGAAGGTGTCCCAACCTCCATTGATCTCTTGCAGCCTCAAAACAATATTGGCTCTTACCAGAAAAGGAAGAGACTTTGCCAGAGGGAGCCCTGAAGCACTGGCTTGGCAGGAGCAGATGCAGCTGGAGTTCAGCCCTGAGCCACCTCCCCGCTGGCCTCCCTACCTCCATCCCTGGCTGGGACTGGCAGGCACCCACCAGCCATGCCTTGCTGTAATGCACCTCCCACGTCCCCAGAAGTGTCCCCCACCCCCAGCACTGAATAGATCAGTTGTTACTCCCTGTTTCACACTCTAGGGCTGACCTTGCTGTCCCTAGGAAGACACAGCTCTTTCAGAATGCCTTGTGTTTGCTGGCCCTTCTGGAACATTCCAGCTCTTAACAGAGGCCCCTCTAGCATGCTTGCCTCTGTTGGCTGCTTCCACTGGGCTTGACCTTGGCACAGGTCCCTGGCGCCTTTGTGGCCACCTCTCCTCCGGGACTCCCATTGTGCTTTCTTTCTGCTTACAGAGGCCCCAGGTATTCAGAGCACAGGAGAACCAAGAGAGCTTGTGGCAGAAACGGCTGGGTGCAGTTTGATGGCTGCGACACAAGATGCTTGAGGCTGAAGCTTTTGCTCTTAACTCTTGACTCCTTCAGCAGAGCCTGCTTGCTCTTATTTTGTGTAGGGCTGTAACACACTCTGTTTCAGAGGCAGGAAGAAAGAGCTCTCAGAAGGACTAAAGCCAGAAACTCAGAGAACTGGGTGGAGGGACCACAGACCTGTGAACTCAGGGAGTCTCTGAGGCTCATCTAGAAAGGTATCCACAGGTGCTTTGGGTGACCCCAGTAGAAGCCTCAGAAGACCACCTGCTGGAGGGTGTGGCCCGCTGTTCCTTTCTCAGACCTGAAAGCGTCTAGGCCCACAGGGGAGCTTGTGAAATGCAGGATTCATTTGGCAGGTGTGGGGAGGGATGGGAGATTCTGCAGTTCTACAAGTCCTGTGCCCCTTGTCCTGGCTGCACTTTGAGTGGCCATCTGAAGAGGCATGGTTCCAACAGGCCTATCTGTGCAAAGAGAAGTAGATGTCCTGACGCTCACTGGGACACAGGCATCTCCCATTCAGCATTTCTGGGGTGCTGCCATTTTCCTGAGAACCCCTGTCCAAGGGTTCCCCGGGGACTTTCTGTTGGCTGAGTCTCAGACAGACAAAGGCTGGCTGGCTTCTTTCTTTCTTCGTTAATGGCAGGATTATTCTGGCTGGTGAGATGAAAACCTAGAAAACCCAGGGGCTCTGCACAGTCCAAGCCAAAGAATAAGTGATTCATGGACTGAAAAGGGGTCTGGAACTGGGCAGACACTGGAAACCAACATTGTCCCTTGGTAGCTGGCCCTGGTGGGGTGGGGCTAGGGATCACCTGGAACGTGTAGGCAACGCTGCGGGCTTTCCCAGGTGATGGCTGTGCTCAATGGTGATAATGGTTGGTAATCTCAGCCTGTCTGTCCTTCCCTTTCCATCGGTTCTGCCCTTGAGTAGTGGAGGAGCCCTTTTTCAGTAGGGACAGTGGTGGCGGGCCTCATCTTCTGATAGAGCTGAAGTGGGGGAGACTCCTCAGCAGAGAGGGCCACTGCAGGTGTTGGGTTTGGGTTTTCCCCAGGATGCTAAGGATGCCGAAGGCTGTGTGCAAGTTGGGTATGGGCATCTCTTGGCGGAAGATATCCTGACTGTCAGCTTCTTCTTCCCTGCAGGAGCTCCTTGCTCCTTAGTAAGTAGCCCGGCTCACTCACTGCTGACTAGTGCCTGCCTCGGCTTATCTCTTTCTGGCCCTTCATGGCCTGACAAGGCCCCTTGGGCTCGGGACGGTCTCCATGTGCACATGAGGTCAAGTGTCCCCCCAAGTTCCGGCACTCAGGTCTGTCTTTGGGGACATGCCAGTAGACTCAGAGTTCCTTCCCAACAGATCCTGCAGAATGAAAAAATGAAAGTTGGGGTTGAGAAAATGGGAAATATGGAAATAGTTCACAAATCCAGGAGCGAGCTTCAGGAAAGGAATGGTGGTGCAGGGTCTTGGGACTGTGAGTGCTTTTTCTTATTAGGATGCGTTTTGTTTTGTTTTTGAGATAGGGTCTTGCCTTGTAGTCCAGGCTGGTCTTGAACTCACTGTGTAGCCCAGGCTGGACTCAAACACATGACAATCCTTCTACCTCAGCCAGCAGGTGATGGGATTACAGGCGTGTGCCATCAAGCCTGGTTTACATGGTTCTGAGGAATCGAACCCATTAGGGAGTCAAACCCAGGGCTGTGCCCTTGCTAGGCAAGTACTTTAATCACTGACCTATGTACTCAGCCCCTAGGGTGGGTTATTTTTAATAAGAGCAATATGGATTGAAATTTAAATTGTAGGGAAGGCTGGCATGTAATTCAGTGGTAGACCATATACTCAGCATGTGTGAGGTGCTGGGTTGTTGCAAAAAATAAAAAAATACAAGAGGAAAAAGGAACTGAAATGTTAGTAGAGGAGGAGCCAGGGCTCAGGGGAACTCCAGTAAGCTGAAAGCATTTGAAGGATGTAAACTCCATGTATGTGTAGGCAGGGTGGAGGCATTTTGGTAGTTTGAAATGACGGGATCGGGAGTAGGGGCTTAGCCCTGGTTTGGGAGATAGCAAGCCCTAGTCAGTGGTGTAGGACTGTGGTCCTCCTGGTTCTGCAGCCTCCCTCCCTCCTGAGCTGTGCTGCTCCTCCCTAGAGCCACACACTCTGCCTTCCATGCGGTCAGGCCCCGTACCCCAGGGTTGAGAAGGTCACCTGTGCCATGGGGGTGGGGCTCTCCTGGCCTCAGCCCAGGCAAGCTATTCCAGTGTGCAGAGCTGGGGTCCAGGGTTCAGGGAATATGATAGCATTATGGGAGAGAGGAGCAACAAGACAATTCCACTTGAACTTGCCATTCCCATTGCTGACATCAGTGTAAGGTCACCTGTTTGCTGGTGGCCTTGTCCAACGGGTTTGCACGGTGCAGATGCTTGCAGAGACCTTGAAACAGGGTCCAAATGAGTGTGCTCCCCTCACCCACAAAGTGTGTGTTGCTTGAAGGGCCCTACCCTGGAGGCCTCTGCTGGGGTCCTCATCTCTAGTCTCAGCCATATCCACTGATGTGGTACCCAATTTAGGTCCTAAAACCTTCAGGGAGGCCTTTATCTATTTTCCTCTACATTTTATTTTTAGTTATTTCTGATGCTAGGGGTGGAATATAGAGCCTTGCACACGCTAAGCAAAAGCTAGCTCTCCACCACTGAGCTACATCCCCAATCCCGATCCTTCCCCTCCCCCCCCCCCCCCCCCAAACTGTGGACTAAATCCAAGGACTTCCAACTGAGCTACATCCTCAGCCCCGTCCATCTCTCCCACCTTTTTTTTTTACTCCCAATTGTGAGGATTTTGAGACAGGTCTTGCACCGGGTGGCTAAGTTTCCCGGGATGGGCTCAAACTTGTAATCTTCCTGCCTCAACCTCCCAGAGTGCTAGAGTTACAGGTATGTTTCACCATGTTTGGCTTCCCTAGCTTTCCTTACCATTTATTTATTTATTTATTTATTTATTTATTTATTTATGGGATCTAACTTCCTGTTTCTATCTTTGCTAACCTAAGACACAACCTTGGCATTTCTGAGGAAGGACCTGACTAGCATGTCTCCCTTCCATCAGGCCTGATTCTTCCACCCTGGGGCAGAGCTCTGGGTCTGGGAATCAGTGTGAGGGTGGGCAGGGTCCACTCCATTCATCTCTCCAGGGCCCAGCAACCTTGGGCTGATAGGTGATGGGCTCCAAACAGTACCACACTCTGCAGAGGAATGCTGAAGGTGTGAAGAAACTTACCCCAAGGACTTGGCTAGTGAAACCATTTCTCCAAATGTCTTGTAAGATGGCAACTTTAGCATTTCTCTTTGCCAAAGATGAACACTTCGCTGTGTGGAAAGTCCATGGCACCATGCTCTGAGGTCCAAATGAGAATCCGTGACTATCTAGGACTCAGAAACACAACTGTCGTCTCATGGAAGTGTGTGCGTATGAGTTGCAAAAGGTGTGTGTCACTTTCCGTTATGGCAAGGATCTGTTCGCTTGGCCACAGGGCCTGTGCCTCCTCTAACCTCATGTGAAGGGTACATAGTATAAACCAGTCTGTGATCATTCTTGCCTTTGCTGATTCCTTGGAAAGCTTAAAATCCTGCATGAAAAATGCCAGGTTTGTTCTGTCTGTTCCATAGGCATCAGCTTTGCCACTTGCTGCGGTTTCACCATTCTTGTGGGCTTCTAATTACCACTTGCCGGCTTTGTGGCATTAAGTGAGGTGATTTAGCACAGTGCTTGGCCCTTGGTGAGCCCTCAATAAACAATAAGGCAGGCGGCTATCATTAATTCATCATAGCACTGCCCTACAGATCAAAAGGATTCATGTAAGAGGCTGTGCGTTGTGAACTGCCCAGCAGACTGGTTCCAGTCCTAAGCGTTTGAGCCCTGCTGCGTGTCACGCACTGGGTAGTCATCGACTGCTTTGAGGGAGCAGATAAAATAGTAAAGCCATGAAAGCAGACATGGGCATTTTATCCTGCCTGTCTTGCAAGTCCAGGCTTTGAAAGAAGTGACTGTAGACAAGCCCTCAGAGAGGGTCACTTTGAAAAGTGAGGGATGTGCTTCTGATTTTAAATCCCAGCTCCATGGGAGAAGGGAACACTACTGATGTGGTCACTTTATAGTCCTGCCAGGACTTCACTAGATGGCACCAGGCCACTGCTTCTAGCAGGAACAAAAGAAAGCAGCCTTTCCCAGACACCTGGGAGTGGAGGGGCTGGCTCCTCGTTCCCTGCTTCTTGACTCCAGAACGCACTCCTACTCCACACACGCTTTATTCTGTGCCAGCCCCGGGGCCACAACAGAACACTACTTGGGCCTACTCTGACCTCATCCCTGGCCCCTCGCCCTGCCTAGCAATTGTCTCCCCTGGGGGTGGGTTTCTGCTTCCAGTCACACACTCTCCAAGGAGTTGGACCAAAAATTCTCACCCTTTTTAAAAAGAAACTGGAATTCTTTTGACTTGCTGCTTGCTGGGGTCCGTTGTCTTGGGTCTGGAGAACAACAGTTTCCCAAAGCCAGGCATGATGGCATGGTGTCTGTCTATAATCCCAGCACTCTGACAAGACGAGGCAGGAAGATGACAAGTTTGAACCCAGCCTGTGCGACTTAGCAATATCGTTAGACCCTGTCTCAAAGTGAAAAGAGGGGCTGACATTCCTGGGTCCAGTCCCCAGCATTACCATATCAAGTGAGGGGGGCGGGAGGGAGACAGACAGAAAGACAGAGGAAAAAAATTTCCAGGTGAGAACCCCAAATCCCAACCCCAGAGGGTATTTGGAGGGTGAATTTGCAGACACTGCCCTGTGTCTGCAGGGGAGGCCTCACTGCCAGCCCATTTGTGTGTATGGCATGTGGTGCTGCCTCCAGGTTAGCTGAGCTGGAAAATGGCTCTTTACTCTCTGTCTAGCCGAGGACAGATCCCAGCCTTGTTTCCTGACTTTTGCTTATCGCCCCATCCTCCAGTACGGCTGGTGCCTTTCTGCTGCTCCCTTGCTCCTCTCACTCATCTCCTTCCTTCTCTGCTTGGCCACAGTGTCCGCTAGCACGCCTTGTTTATTCCCCAAATGACTCACATTTTAAATGTACCACCCTACGTGGCTGCAGTCTTTTCTGCACACTGCTGGAGAGAGCACAGTGTGCTAAGCAGAGTGCAGAAGATATTCATCCAAAATCCTGGCCTCAGGGAGACCTTAGTGGTCATTTAACAGGGCCACCCCTCCTTCTTTTGTTTTCGTTTGTTCGCCAGAGTTCAAACTCAGGGCCTCTTGCAGGCCAAGGAACCCTTCTGTTACCGAGCACACTCCCCAGCCCCAGGGCTAGCCCTCATGCTAACGCTGAATGGCTTCTCCAGTGTCTCTTTGGAACACTTGATTGCTAAGCTGCACGTTCTCCAGTGGAAAATCCCCAAATGTGGAGGGTTGTGTGGCTGGATGCACCCCACAACTGGCTGCTCTGTTGGACTCCTGTGAGTTTTAGAAACATGACCGTATAGAAAGCCCTGGAAAGTTCCACACTGCAAACCTGTTTTCTTTGACCAGGACTCCTGTAACAGAGTCTCTGCCCATCTGTCAGTGAGTTCCCTTGGCTCTCCAGGTCCAGGTCTGGTCAGCTGTTTTGTCAGGAAGCTTTTCTTTGTATTTAGCTAAAGTCAGTCTTTGTCAGGGGCTAGAGGAATACCATAGTAGGCCTTAAGTTCGATTCCCCTACGCCACATGAGTTGTGCATGGCAACACAAGCCTGCAGGAGAATTGCTGTGTGGTTGAGGCCAGCCTGGGCCACGTAATGAGTTCAGGATCCACCTTGTCTACAGAATGAGACCATGCCTCAAAAAATAGTAATAAATAAATAAACATTAAAAAGTCAACCTGTCATTTCCATGTGCAGAGCCCAGTTCTGGCTATGCTTTGGGACCCTGGGTGAAAACAACCTTGGATCCTCTACCCCTGTCCTTGTGTGGGGTCTTCGGCCTCCATCCTGGGGGCCTCTCACTGGCCTGCCCAACCTCACTGGAGTGCGGGATCAAACCTAGCACACACTGGGTGAGCACTGTCACCACTGAGATATGCCTTCAGCCCTACCTTTTAAAAATTTTACTATTTATTTATTTATTTATTTAGAGACAGGATCTCGTTCTAGAGTCCAGGCTGATCCTGAATTCACTGTGGAGTCCAGGCTGGCCTTGGACTCACCGCAATCCTCCTGTCTCAGCCTACCGAGCGCTGGGATTACAGGCGTGCACCATGGCACCTGGTTTATGTGGTGCTGAGGAATCGAACTCAGGTACTTAGTGCTTGACTTAGCGCTGGCTAGACAAGTGCTTTAACCACTGAGCCATTCCTCCCGCCCCCCTACCTTATTTTAAAGTGTGCAGTACAGTGTTATGAACAACATTCACGTTGCTGTGCCACCATCGCTGTCCTCCAGCCTCAGACATTATTCATCTTGCAAATCTGAAACTCGGTCCCTCCTGACAGCCCTGCATTTTCCTCCCCATCCCTGGCTGCCACCATTCATTTCGGTCCCTGTGGACTTGACCGCTTGCATCTTTCTGGCCTAGATTCCATTCCACCACCTCTGATCCGGTAGGTTGGATCATCAGCACCTTTTTGGGTGGCACAGTAACAGCCAGCCCTCCACCTGTAGGGGTATCTGTGCATGTTTGCCTTTCTCCTGCCTTGGGTGGGGTGCAGAGTCTTGCTTACATGAGCAGGGAGATCAGGTGGGCTTTGACTTTCTATTGGACCAGCTTGACAACCTCTATGGTTTGGGTCTTGCGTGCCCCACAACAGCCTCGTGTATTTGGAACAGTGTGCTGTTGGGAGGTGGAGTCTGGCCGGAAGGGGTGGATACTTGGGGCCTGACCTGAAGGGATTGTGTGGACATGCTGAGACTGGGAGTTGTCTGTCTTTTTTTAAAAAAATTCACTTATAGGCCAGGAAGTGAGGGAGTGGCACCCACCCTGGGTGTGGGGGTCCCAACTGGCAGCTTCAACTGAATGAAGGAGAGAAATGGACAGCTTCCTCCTGGGAAGGCGCTCGCCTCGCCGGAGTCTCTGGGTTTGCTCTTATTTCACTGAAGTTTCTGTCTCTAATACCCTAAGCGGCTCTCCAGTCTCTGCCATGCGCTGATCTAAATAAATCTTTCCTCCCTTAAGTTGTGGTCGTTTAGGGATTTTCTCCCAGAAACAAATGAGTAAAACAGCAACCATTTTTTTTTTTTTTGAGACAGGGTCTTGTTGTATAGTGCAGGTAGAAATCCCTCTGCCTCAACCTCCCACGTGCCACCATGCCTCTTTAATCTTTATGTGGTGTTAGGGAATTGAACCCACAGCCTTGCACCTACTAGACAGGTGTTTTAGCTACTGAATTATGCCCTCAGCCAACAACTGTGAAAAGTAAGCGAGCACATGGGCCAGTAGTTCCACTCTTGGATATGTGCCCAAGAAAACCAAAATATATACATATATAAAAAATTGTGTTCATGGGCTGGCGATAGAGCTCAGTGGAAGAGCAGTTGCCTAGCTTGCACAAGGCTCTGTGTTCGATCCCAGCACCAAAGCAAAAATGTGTATACCAAAGTTCACAGCAGCATCACTTATGGCGGCCAAAAAGTTGAATCAGCTCACATCTCTATATAATGAACAGATAAACAAAATATGCTACATGTATACAGTAAATATTGTTTGCCGATAAAAAGTAATGAAGTAGATTGACACATGCTGCTATTAAGAGAGAGAGAACCTTGGAAAACATGCTAAATAAAAGAAGCTAGCTAATGGAAAGCTGTATATTATATGAGTCAATTATGGTAGAGGTTCAGAATAGGAAAATTCCTACATCCAGGAAGACTAATAGTTGTTAGGGGATTGAGGGAGAAAAGAATGGGGAATGGCTGCTAATGGGCATGGATTTTTCTCTCTGTGTCTTTTTTTTAGTGTGATTTAGTGTGATGAAAATGTTCTGAAATTAGATGGTAGTAATGGATGTGTAACCTTGTGAATATAGTAAGGCCTGCCAAACTGTACAATTTTTTTTTTTTTTTTTTTTTTTTTTTTTTTGCGATAGAGTCTCATTCTGTAGTCTAGGCTGGTCCTTAACTCACTATGGAGACAGGCTGGCCTCAAACACATGGCAATCCTCCTGCCTTAGCCTTCCAAGTAGTGGGATTATAGGCGTGTGCCACCGTGCCTGGCGTATGCGGTGCTCAGGACCTTGCACTTCCTAAGCAGGTGTTCTGATCACTGCGCTGTTCCTCCAGCCCTCATTGCTTTCTTTTTTAAGTACTCGCAGATTATCTTTTAATGCTACTAGGTCCTAGGCTGGTTTATGTGCTAGTCATTGACTCTACCTGCTTCATATAAACCTAGAAGCACCTTCATTTCCAGACATGAGACACCTGTCTTCAGGGCTCCTCAGAGCTCAGCAGGGTCTGTGCAGGGATCCTCTCTGTGTCCTGAAGCACTTTACAATGTAACTCAGCAGGGAGACCATATCCAGTGGGAGCAGAGAGGGGGCGGAGAATGCTGCGTAGCAGAGGACACACAGTGGGTGCTGTTGGAGAGCAGGAAAGTAGGTGGCTCTGGAGCTCCAGGGAGCAGGAAGGCCACCAGGGAGCAGGAGCATCAGGGTGGGAAGAATCACATAAATGGGCCCCGGAGCTGGAATGGAGCATAGCTGGCATTTCTGGGCCGCCTCTGCAGCTGGACTGTGTGGGTCTCAAATACCACAAATCATAGCATTAGGTTTCCAGTTGGGGCTTGGTCCTCGTTACTGAGGGGGTCACACTGGTAAGAAGCTCTACAGGTCACCTGGGAAGGCTGTGACTTGGAGGTCTGCTCACTCTATCTTCTTATGTATGAATAGTACATAAGGGCTGTTTTCTGTATAAGTCATGCTAAATAGAGAATTTTAAAGGATTAAATTGAAGTTTAGAGACAGAGTTACAAGCAGTTCAGAGCCATCTTTAGAATGTACCTAGTCTTTAGACATGAACTATCTGTAAGTCACTGTTTCTCATTTTCAGATTAATAAAAATGTCAGAATAAAACATCTTCCTATGATGGAAAAAAAAAAAGATTTTTAGTTGGCCACAGGCCCTGTATCTTGATGGGTAGTGGTTCTCAGCACTGGTAGGTTTTTGTTATTGAGGTGGTGGAGAATGGATAGTGAAGAAAACTGATGGATTTTTGTTGGGCTGGAGATCAAGCCCAGAGCCTTGCTAAGTCACTATATTGTTCAGGCTGGGCTTGAACTTGTGAGCCTTCTGCCTCAGCCTCCCAGAGTGCTAGAATTACAAGCCTGCACCACTATGCCTGGCTGGTTTATTTAATTTTTAAAAATTGTGGCAAAATATGCCTAACAATTCAACTATTTTACCTTTTTAAATGTACCGTTAGTAGCATTAGGCATGTTTAATATAGTGCCAGCATCAATGATATCCAACCTTTTCCTTGTCCCAGAATGAATCTCTACCCACTAGACAACAATGCTTCACCTCCCCTCTGTGCGGGCCACCCTCCTCCTGACCCTGACTCTGCTGGGTGCCTTGTGGGAGAGGTCTCATCCAGCATGTGTCTTTTGTGACTGGCTTACTTCGCTTAGCATAATGGAACTGAGGCCACCCACACTGTGACTTGTACCAGAATTTCCTTGACTTCTGTTGCATAATAATATTCCATTGTAAATAGAAAATATTTCATTGTATGAATTATGCAGTTTTGTGTCTCTGTCTATATGTCCATGGGCTCTTGGATTGTTCTCACCTATTGGCTGTGATAACTTAATTGATTATTCATTTATTTATTATTTTTGAGACAGATTCTTGCTCTGTAATCTAGGCTGGTCCTGAACTCACTATACAGCCTAGGCTGACCTCAAATTTATAGCAATCCTCCTGCCTCAGCCTCCCAAACACTAGGATTACAGGTGTGTGCCACCGTGCCTGGTTTATGTGGTGCTGAGGAATCGAACCCAAGGCTTCATGCATGCTAGGTGAGCATTCTAACTGCTGTACTATCCCTGCAGTCCCCTAATTGGCTCTCCCCCCACTCCCATTTTATTGATATATATTAGTGCAAGATTTAAGGTTTACAGTGAAGTTGAGGATTCTGTGCACATACTTATCTTGTCAAGGTGACAAGGACTTTCCGACTCTCCTTTTGTTCCTCCCTAATTGGTTCTTTAAAGCAGAGTGTTCAAGGCTGATCAACAAGGGGTCTCTAGAGAGTGAAAAATGATTTAAGGCAAGGGATCCAGGGAACCCATGAGAAACCCTGTAAAAGCAAGTGCGTAGAGAAGAGGCCAGCGTGGGGCTAGGAGTTAGGAAAAGACCAACCTCTGGCTGGGCCAGGAGAAGGGGACAAGGCTGGATCCCCACCACCACAGATCACTTGTTGAGTCTGGGCTTGGTTTAGTGTCCGGAGTTAGGGGCTAGAGGGACAGCCAGCAGAGATGTTGGTTTTATGAGAGGACAACTACCCACACAGATGTGGTATGACCATTTAGGGCTGGGAAATAACTCAGTGGTTAGAGCACTTTGCCTACCTTGTGCAAGGCCCTGGGTCTGGTCTCCCAGCACCACATAAAAATGAGCAGGCGGGCGGTGGGGTATGTAGCTCAGTGGCTACAGTGTTTGCCTAGCAAACACAAGACCTTCAGTACAATTCCTAAATACCACATAAGCCCCGTGTGGTGGTGCATGCCTGTAATCCCAGTGCTGGGGAGGCTGAGGAAGGAAGATTTCTGAGAGTTGAAGTCTAGCCTGGGCTACATAGTGAATTCAGAACCAGCCTAGATTACTGAGACCTTATTTCTCACACACACACACACACACACACACACACACACACGCCAGGTGTGGTGGCGCACACCTGTCTAGCACTCTGGAGGCTGAGAGGCAGGAGGATTGCCATGTGATCAAGGTCAGCCTGGGCTACACAGTGAGTTCAGGACCAGGCTGCGCTACAGAGACCCTGTCATAAAACAAACAAGCAAACAAAAATCATCTGTGACCATTTAGGCCTGGAGATGAGTGCCCATAGGGCCAAGCTCTGGTTCATGGTGATGCACAGGTGGAAAACAGCTTCCAGAGACACAGGACAAGCAGGAGGAGGACGGGCATCTGTCAGAAATGGGTGTGGCAGAGATGTGATGGTGTGGCAGGAGGTGCTGTGTGTGAGGCAGGTGCTCCCACAGTCCTCCAGCATGCTGCATTCCCAGCTGCTCTGTCCATGTTTGTTGACTGAAACTGAGAGGAATAAAAGTAAGCGAGACTTGCTTTTCAACCTAGAGAAATGTAAGGTCTGGCTGGGGAGGTACAAGCCAGCATGTTGTGCAGGTTCCAGTTTGAGATGCAGAACCCAAAGGCTCGGCGGCGACCTGAGTGGGCACTGTGCCCGGAGGGGTTTGTCGTACTGCTGCTGCTGCCACTGCCACCTCTGCTCCTTCTTTGAGGTCCAGGGGTTGAAACTGCATAGCTAGAACTTGGCCATATCCCTACCCCTTGTATTTTTTTTATTTTGGAATGGGATCCCACCAAATCATTAAATCACCCAGGCTGGGCTTGACCGTGCAGTTCTCCTGCCTCAGCCTCCCGGAGTGCTGGGATCGCAGGTGTTAGCCGCCATGTCTCTTGAGTCTTTTTCAATAAACAAAGTCAAGGGAATTGCATGTGGAAGGGACTAACACGGGTCTTTTTGTCTTGACCATACCTTCCTTTGCCCTGTAGGTATGACGCAGGACGGGATGGCTTCATCGACCTCATGGAGCTGAAGCTGATGATGGAGAAGCTGGGGGCCCCCCAGACCCACCTTGGCCTGAAGAGCATGATCAAGGAGGTGGATGAGGACTTTGATGGCAAGCTCAGCTTCCGGGAGGTACCTGTGTCCTGCCGGTCCTAAGCTCCTGGGTGGGAGGGCCCTAAGAGGACCCTCAGGGGGATACTTTTCTTTTTTGAGATAAGATCTCACTCTATAGTCCAGGCTGATCCTGAACTCACTGTGGAGCCCAGGCTGGCCTTGGACTCAGGGCAGTCCTCCTGCTCAGCCTCCCAAGTGCTGGGATTACAGGTGTGCATGACCTCGACCAGCTAATTTTATGTGGTGCTGGGGAATTGGAATCAAACCCAGGCCTTGCACATGCTTTAACCACAGAGCTGCTCTGCCTACAGTCCTACCCATGGATTTATCTCTTAAGAATGCCATTTGGATATGAGACCTAATTCTGCTCTCTACATCTTCAGTATTGCAAAAGAAAAAAAAAAGAACAAAGAAAAAAACAGAGACTGGGGTATTGCTTAGTTGTTAGAGCAAGTGCTTAGGATGCTTGAAGCTTTGGGTTCAACCCCCAACAGATGCTCCCACTCCCCTAAATCTATCTGTATCTATGTCTGTATATTTTAAAAGTTTATTTATTTATTGAGGCAGGTCTCACTCCGTAGTCCAGGCTGGTTCTGAGATCATTGTGGAACCAGGCTGGCCTCAAATTCTCAACAATCCTCCTGCCTCAGCCTCCCAAGTGGTGAAATTATAGGCATACACCGCCATGCCCGGCTTATGTGGTGTTGGGGAATCCAACCCAGGGCCTTGTGCTTGCTAGGCAAGTGCTTTAACCACTGTGCCATTCCTCCAGCCCCTATATCTATATATTAAGAATACAGTAAACTACTTTATAGTGCTTGCCTGAGAAAATGCCCAATTAACAAACTCAGAATCATTTTGTTTCTGTAAAGTGGTAACAGTGCTAGAAGGCATAACGTACTAGTCACTTCCCATTAATGGAACAAATGCTTGATACCTGCAGCTTACAGGAGGAGCAACTTCTTTTGTCTCATGGTTTTCCGAGGATTCAGTTCATGGCTACCTGGCTCCAGAGCTGAGTGGCGTGGTGGAAGGGCCCAGTGTAGGAATACTGCTCACCCCGTGGCAGGCAGGAAGCCAAGGAAGAGGGAGAGTCAGAAACAAGAATATGCCCTTAGACAGGCCCAGTGGCACAGACCAGTAATCCCAGCACTTTGGGAAACCGAGGCAGGAGGATCACAAGTTTGATCCCAGCTTGGGCAACTTAGTAAGACCCTGTCTCAAAATCAAAAATAGAGAAGGGACTGAGAACGTAACTCAGTGCAAAAGCCCTGGGCTTGCTCCCTCATATCACAAAACCCAATGAAAAACTGCAGAACATCTAAGTAGGTCATGCACCCAGGAAGATGCCTCTAGCCAGCCCCTACCTCCTAACAATCAGCTGTAGCACTCCCATATCAAGTAAACTTAAAAACACGTGAAACATCTGGGGGACATTTTAGATCTAAACCCTAACAGATGCTCACCAAAATATTCATGGTAGATACTTATTGGTGCGATAAGTTTTGGTGAGTCAATAGTAAATGTTTTAAAACAATGAGGCCCAATGGCACAGGCCTGTAATCCCAGCACTCTGGGAGGCTGAAGCAGGAGGATGGCATGTTTGAGCTCAGTCTGGGTAACTTAGGGATTTAATACGATCCTGTTTCAAAAAAATAAATAAAAATGGGCTAAAAGTGTAGCTCTGTGTGAAAGCCCTGGGCTTGATCTTCAGTGCCAAAACAAAAACCAACAAAATCAAAAAACAAAACCTAATATAAGGGTTGAAGGAATCACACAGTAGGTAGAGCACTTGCCTAGCAAGCACAAAGCTCTGAGTTAGATAGTGCCAAATAAGCTGGGCGTGGTGGCACATGTTTATAATCTCAGCACTTCAGAGGCTAAAGCAGGAGGATTGCTGTGAGTTCAAGGCCAGCCTGGGCTACATAGTGAATTCAGGAGCAGCCTGGACTACAGAGCAAGACCCTGTCTCAAAAACAAAGCAAAAATAAGACAAAACGAAAATCTAGCCTAGACTAAATAGTGAGATCCTGACTCAAATGAATAAAAAACTGATAAACTGGTAAATGTATCTAAAGTACTTTCCTGAGTCCTGTAAACTGGCTGTCTCAGTTACTTTCTCACTGCTGGGACAGAATACCTGACATCAACTACTTTAGGGAGGAAAGATTTATTTATTTTTATTTTAATTGTTTATTTATTTTTAAGACAAGGTCTCATTCTGCAGTCCAGGCTGGTCCTGAACTTACTAGGGAGCCCAGGCTGGCCTTGGACTCATGGCAGTCCTCCTGCTTTTCAGCCTTCAGCCTCCTGCTGGGATTACTGACATGCATCAACATGCCTAGCTTATGGGGTGCTGGGAATTGAACTCAGGTACTTAGTGCTTGCTAGGAAAGTGCTTTAAAAGCTGACCCATTCCTCCAGCCTGGAAAGATTTATTTTTAACTCACAGTTTCAGAAGGTTACAACCCATTCATAGGTTGGTGGTTGGAAATGATGGAATCACATGGCAAGGATGGAGCTAGGGAAAAACTCCTCACTGCATGGCAGAAGAGAGCCAAGTCTAGGGGGAAGGGCAGAATCCGCAGACACCTCTTTAGGTCAGGCCCCAGTCATCTGCCCCTTCCAACCAGGCCCCATTTCCCAACAGTACACAGCATCCATAGGCACTCAAGGCCTTTGGGGGACACTCAAGATCCAAATCACAATACTGGTGTTGCAAAATTTTCCAACACCAGTGGGAAGTCATGGAAACGTAGTTTACAGCTGAGGCTCCAGAGGCCAGTTGTTTTGACTGTTTTATGGGCTGAGCCCTTAACCTGTCACCTTCAGGTAGGTAGTGTCAGAACTGAATTGCATTGGAAGGTGACCAGCTGGTGTCTGCCGGAGACTCACCCACTGCAGGATCAGTTACAAACTGGGCTCAAATGTATTGAGTGAGAGAATAGGAACATAACCCTTCTTTTTTCCCCCCTCTCTGTTGATCTCTCTGCTGATCTGTGCTTTAGATCACAGGAAACCTGTGTGGGCAGAACACTCAGGTCGATCTTGCTCAGTTCTCGTTTCACAGCTGAGGATCTGCAGCACCAGAAAGCTCAGGATTTGCCCACAGTCTCCTGCACAGGGCTGAGCCATGGTGGCATTCTAGGCCCTGGCCTCCTGTTGACACCACACTGTCTTCACAGCCACCCCATCCAGTCCCATGGTACCACTCACACCTCCTGCTTACCGTTGGCTCTTTCCTGTTGGGAAAGAGTTCCCACTGGAGTATGGGAGGTAGAGACTTTTGCCTTAGTGAAGCTTGGTGGGGATGTTGGGGATAAAGCTTCCACTTTGGTCCCCTAAGTTGTGACCTCTGAAACTGCACATGTGAGGATGTTTAGAGGTCTGTGCAAAAACACTCAATCCCCCTCAGTCCTGTTTTACTCAGGGGTCTCCCAGAGGACTCCTCTGAAATCTCAGATGCGTGGTTAGCTGTTTGATCATTTCCCACAGATTTTGGACATCAGAGACTCAGAAATCTCTAAAGCAGTCTTGTTGACTGTAACCCCCTTACAAAGCTTCAGCGACAAGCATGTCAGTCCTTTGCCAGTTCTGAGGCCCGTGTGGGTTCGTTGTCAGCACTTTTCCTGAGTGACAGGACTTGGAAACCTCAGGAGATGGTGGCCATTGAAATCCCACAGCCCAGCCTGCTGAGTTGTTTCCCTCTGCTGGTTCCACCTGTGCTGAAGCCACAAAGGCCACAAGGAGATTTGGGCTTGTTGTTGGCCCTTAATCTGCTCTACAGAGTTAGGATACTTAAACAAATTCTATTACTTCTGAGCCTCTGTTTTCTTTGTTGTTGTTGTTTATTTGTTTGGTGCTGGAAATCTAACCAAGAATCTTCACACCAAGCTACTAGCTACATTCCCCAGCCCCGTTTCTCTTCTTTTGAGGCAAGGTCTGCTTTGTATTCCAGGCTGGTCTGACCTTACTACGTAGTCCAGGCTGGCCTCAAGCTCACAGTGGTCTTCCTGTCTCAGTCTCTCAAGTACTGGGTTATAGGCACGCGCTGTCATATGCAGATAGTATGTGATGCTGGCGAATTGAACTCAGGGCCTTGTGCTTGCTAAGCAAGCTGTCTAACCGTGGCACTAATCCTCCAGCCCATTTTTTAGTTTTTGTTTTAAGACATAGTCTGGCTAAGTCATTGTGTTGCCCAGGCTGGGTGTAAATTTATCATTCCTCCTGCCTCAGCTTCCCAGAGTGCTGGGATTGCAGGCCTGCATGACCTGGCCCATCTCTAAGCCTCAGTTTTTATGTCTTTCAAAAAGGGGTGTTGGTAAGGGCATAGTTCAGTGGTTAGAGCACTTGCCTAGCATGTGTAAAGCCCTGGGCCAGCACCACATAAAAATTGATAGGAAATGGTGGCACACACTTGTACTTTCAGTGCCAGGGAGGCAGAGGCAGGAGAATTGCTGTAAATTAGAGGCCAGTCTGGGCTACATAGTGAGCTCAGGACCGTCCTGGATTATAGAGCAAGACCCTATCAAATTTCCTTGGAACACTTTGCAAGAACTAAATTTTTCCTGGGTCCAGTGGGGCAGGACTGTAATCCTTGCACTCCGGGAGGCTGAGGCAGGAGGCAAGTTTGAGCCCAGCCTGGGTAAGACATTATCTCAATATCCAATGTAAAAAATGGGCCAGGGATATAGCTCAGTGTGAAGGCCCTGAACTCAATACCTAGTACTGCAAAAATAAAATAAAATCTAAATTCCCTTTCTTTGTCTTCTATAATCCAGGAAGTGAGTCAGTCCTTGTCAGAAACCAAATTTGCTAACAATTTGATCATGGACTTCTAGCCTCCAACACTGTGGAGAAATAAATTCCTGTTGTTGTGAACACCCTATCTGTGGTATTTGGCAGAGCTGCCCTGGCCCCTCTAGCTGGACTGTTTCCAACTTGCCTGGTTTGGATGGACCTATGGCTGCAAGAGGCCGATCAAATTCCTTTTCCTGAGGCGTTTGAGGCTGGACGGAGGTGCTGGAGATGGACTCTTAGGTGGCTGCTCGCAGGAGAGTAGCTTACTGTGGCATGGCCACTTTCTGCCATGTGCACTGGCCACAAGAGTAGACAAGGCACATTGCTTGTGGTACTCAGAGTTTTGCTACTCTCACTTGTAGGCTGCTGAGTTTTGCTTTATACTGGAGGTTGAAACCAGAGCCTTCACACTGAGCTACATCCCTTGCCCCTTTTGTTTTTAGGGTTTGCTTTATTTTTTGAGACAGGGTCTCACTCTGTAGCCCAGGCTGGCCTTGAACTCTCTGCATTCCTCCTGCCTCAGCTGCTTTAGTGTTGGGATTACAGGCGTGCGCCACCTAACCTGGTTTATATGGTGCTGAGGAATCGAATCCAGGGCCTTGCGCTTGATAATTAAGCACTCTAACCGTTGAGCTATATACCCCCCCAGTCCTGTTTCATTTAAAAATTTTTTTTTCATTAGTATGTATTCATAATATATAATAATAATCAATTTGAGAAATTTTGTACATTTACATACTGCATTTTGATCATTTTTTACTCCCATTCCCCCATCTCCCTCCCTCCCATACCCACTGTCCCTTTCCACTAAGTCTGTCTTACTTTCTTTCATCTCTTGTTCACTTTGCTCTTCACTTCTTTTATGGTTTGGTTTTCTCATATTAGGAAACCATGTGATTTAACCTTCTGTATCTGATTCATTCTGCTAAGCATCATGGTCTCAAGGTGCATCCACTTTCCTACAAATGATAAATGCATCCTTTCTTATGATAGAGTAACACTCCATTGTGTAAAGATTACCACATCTGCTTTATTCATTTTTTGATGGACATATTGGCTGCCTCCAAGATTTGGCTATTATAAGTTGTTCTACTATAAACATGGGTCTGTATCACTCCTGAATGATGACTTTAACTCTTTGGGAGAAGATACATGTTTTGCTTTTATTTTGGTACTGGGTCTGGCCAGGTTTCTCAGGCTTGGCTCAACCTTATGATCCTTTTGCCTCAGCTTCCTGGGTACGAGCCACTACATCAGGCCTGCCCATGGGTCCCTGAGACACTCTTCTTATATAACAAGTACTTTCTTTTTCCTTAAGCCAACGGGTTTATTTCTGTTGCTTACACGGTAAGAGCTCTAATTAATTCCGGGGCGGTATTTACATCACCAGCCATGAAGTTAAAATTTTTCGTAAATCTGTCAGAGGCATCTACGGCTTGAGACTGAAAGAGCTTTTGAGCTTTGTGAGTGGCATTTCTGTGTCTTTGTTTTCCATACCCCCCCTCCCCTACCACCCACTCACCCATAGTCACAGCTAGGACATTCTCCAATTCTTCTACAACATGCCAGTCTTTGTGGACTATAAATAGGAAGACAAACAAGGCTGGGCAGTTGAAGAAATTGTCATTCAGGGCGGTGAGTGATGGTAATAAAGCTAAATGGGAATGTCTGGTGTGCTTTATGGAAGGCTGAGCATTTTCAGGTTGAACTGGATTTTTTTTTTTCCTTCTGTGACCAGCTGGGTTGGGGGACCCCTGAGTTATGACAGGGCTGTTGTTAGTAATCTGCTGAGCTGGCAGAGTGGGAGCCTATTGCCTGGATCTGCCCCAGACCTGAGTGTTCAAAGGAAATAGCCCTGGGGAAAGATGCGTGAGGGAGTCTTTAATGTTTTCAGTTCACACAGCCTTTCTGTGGACATGAACACTGTCTCTTGGGCACTAGATGTGAGAAAATCAAGTCACGGTGACTTGAATCGGGGGTGAGCTCAGGGTGGCATGTCCTCTTTTCTGATCTGCCATTCTGGCTGAGAGATCAGCTGGCATGGAAGACTATCTCCTCATGGAGCTATGAGGTGGTGGCCTTTTGTAAATGAAGTGCTTTAAGGACGAGTAGTCATTTTAGCCCTACTTCTGCGGCTATAGCAGAATACCCCAGGCTGAATAATTCAGAAGGAAAAAAGGTTTATTTCGGTTTGGGGTTCTGGAAGTGTAAGGGCTTGGTGCTGGCACCTGCTTGGTGTCTGGGGCCATTTCATCTCACAGCAGGTAGCACAGGGGGAGGCTGTCCCGTGCGGAAGAGAGAGAACAAAGTGAGAGGAAGTACCAGAGAGCGGAGGAAACTGAACTCACTTCCTAGTGACCCAGCCCCTTGAGTAGGGCCTTAATCCCTCTGGTGACTTAAATGTCTTTTCAAGACTCAGTGCCTTTCGACACTGTGATGATGGGGACCAGACCTCAACATGACCTTTAGTGTGGACAACATACTCGAGCTATAGCAGAAGAGTGCTCAGGAATGGACAGTTTACTCCTCCCTTAGCTTGTATTTGCAACGCTTAAGTCTTTGCTCTGCCACCACCGTCCCCGCCTCCTTGGCCTCAGTCCCATTTTGGGGACCTGGCCTCGTTCACAGGCTTGTTTTCTTCCCAGCCAATGTTCTGGCTAGGTTCATCTGCAGCAAACCAAGGCTTTGCCGGCCTCTAGTGAGAGAGTTGGAAGCTGCAGGGGGGAGAATGTGGCATTTCTGTCATCTGCTCTGTCCACATTGGTCCCAGCGAAGCAAAACATTCTGGGACATCTCACATCAGCCCTTAATTAGCATTTGGCAGTTGCTGCATAGGCCAAAGACCCCAGGATGGAGGAGCACGGTGGGTTACCAGCAAGGCATTGGAATGTCGTGGCCATAGATGAGGCTCAAGAAAGCACACTCTCTTCAGGGAGGAGGGACACTCGGGCTGGGATTGGGAAAGCCTGCCGAGGTTGCTCAGCCTGCCGGTGGTATTCTTTTGGCAAAGGTATTCTTTAGGGAAGACCTGTAAACCTTAAATTTCCCGGTAGATGTAGGTCATATCTGAAAGTTTGGAGAAAGCCTCTTTTGATGTTTTGGAATCCATCCATTATTATATATTTTTCCCAAAGGAAAAAATAAACCATGGATGTTTATAGTTGTCTTACAGTTAGATTTATATGGATTATAAAGAAGACAATGAGAAAATCATAAAATTATCTTTGGAGAAAGGAACACAACAGTTGTGGGACTGGCTATTTGAGTTTGGCCAATTTATTTAGGAATTTATTCTGTAGTGACCTTTGTGCGAGTTGTCTGCAAAGATGAATTCTTTCAGATCACATTTTGAACTTGAGAGAAGAGGGTGGATTATTCAATAAATGATGTGAGAGTTACTAAGTAACTATTTGGAAGAAAATGAGTTTAATGATTACCTTCACGTGATAGATCAGAATAAATTCCAGAGATTAAATATTTACATGCTTGAAAAAACATTAAGACTAGTAGACAAAAACTTTAGTGATTGTAACCTTCGGGGTGAGAAAGGATTTTCTAAACATAACTGTTAAATTGGATTTGGTGGCAAAGGCCTGCAATCCCAGCTCTCTGGGAGGCTGAGGCAGGAGGATTGCAAGTTAAGCCCAGCTTGGACAATTTAGCAATTTAGTGAGACCCTGTCTTGAAATAATAATAAAAGTAAATAATAAATTGAAGATGTATCTCGGTGTGAAAGTTCTGGGTTTGATCCTCAGTACTGCAAACAAAATAACCTTTGGGTAACGTTTGCATGAGAAAAATATTTGAAAGGGTTCATGTGTGTGTGTGTGTGTGTGTAACTATATATACATACCTATATATAGATAAGGATATATGTGTATATATATATGTGTGTGTGTGTGTGTGTGTGTGTATATACATATATATATATATATATATATATATATATATATATATATAGTGTGTGTGTGTGTGTGTGTGTGTGTGTGTGTGTGTGTGTGTGTGAAATGGGCTCTGTAGTCCAGGGTGTTCCCGAACTCACTATGTAACCTAGGCTGGCCTTAAACTATTGGCTATCCTCCTGCCTTAGTCCCCCATCTTCTGGGATTACAGGTGTCTACCACTACGCCCAGTTTATATGGTTCTAGAGAATCAATCCCTGGGCCTTGTGCTTGGTAGACAGGTTGCTCTAACCATCTTGCTATTCTTCTAGCCCCATGTAAAATTCTTAAAATCAAAAATTACCCTAAGCACAGTTAAATGGCCAGTGACAGAGCTGTTGGAAACATGTCAAGTATATGAAGATGTCTTAGAAAGTAGTACAAAAAGTGAATTAGCTGAACATTGTGGTGTACGCCTGTAATCCCATCACTCAGGAAGCCGGGGCAAGAGAGTTGTCATGAGTTCAGAGGCCAGCCTGAGCTATATAATGAGTTCAGGATTAACATAGACTATAGAGCAAGAACCTGTCTCAAAAAAAGGTTCAATCTAATGTAAAAGTAGAATTTATAAGCAAAAAAGAAGTGATTAAGAAACATCAATCAAAAATATTAACTTACTGATCTAGGGATGTAGCACAGTGGTTAAAGCACTTGCCTAGCATGCACAAGGCACTGGGTTTGATTCCCCAGCACCATATATGCTGGGCATGGTAGTGCATGCCTGTAATCCCAGCACTTGGGAGGCTGAGGCAGGAGGATTGTCATGAGTTCAAGACCAGCCTGGGCCACATAGTAAATTTGGGACTAATCTGGGCCACAGAGCAGCATCCTGTCTCAAAAAATAAAACAAACAAAAATATGTACTAGATAATGTTTAAACATTATGTGAATTTATGAGGGACTAGATTCCCAGCAGTGATATTAGTGATTGAATGGAATTCTTTTCTCTTTTCTTTTTTCTTTTCTTTTCTTTTCTTATCTTGCACTACAAATTAAACCCAAGGACACATTCATGCTAAGCACACCCTGTACCAGTGAGCTGTACATTTTATTCTTGGTAAATATTTCCAAGGTACTGACCAAAACTTTTGAATCAATTTCTATTCCCATCAGCTAGATATGGAGGTGTTCATTTCCCTACATCCTTGTGAAAACTAGACATTTAAAAAATTAATTAATTTCTTTTATTTTTGGGTGCTGAAGATTGAACTCAGGCCTCTCACGTGCTAAGCCTCACCCCTGAGGTCTAACCCCAGTCTCATGTTTTTATTTTTGACAACATGAAAAGGGACAAAATAATTCATTCATGTACACATAAGTATCCTTTCAAAGGTTTGGGTAGAGTGGGGTGGTTGTGGGCCGGGTCCTTGAGAGCCTCTCGGCGAGGCGGAAGGGCCAGCAACCGCTCCTGTGTTTTCTCCCTCATGCAGTTCCTGCTCATTTTCCACAAGGCCGCAGCTGGGGAGCTGCAGGAGGACAGCGGGCTGATGGCACTGGCCAAGCTGTCCGAGATTGATGTTGCCCAAGAGGGTGTCAAAGGTGCCAAAAACTTCTTTGAAGCTAAGGTAGGTGCTTCTTCCTTCACAGAGTGGCTGTTCCTCCTGTCCCCCCCACCTGTGGGACAGTACTTCCTCATCCAGTGACTTGCATTAACTCTCAGGACAAGTCTGCATATCACGTACAATTGCAGGGAAATGAGATCATGTGTCCATGTGCTGCCAGGCCTGAAAAATCAATGCACAATGGAAAAATAATCAAAGGGAGAATACATTTGAGCATGATTTCAGGTTCATGTGCGTTTGCTGGTACAGTGATCCAGGACCAACTTTAATCCAGACTTGGTCAAAGAATTGCTCACTAAGCCAAGGATGGTGGTGTGCATCTGTGATTCTAGTACTCTCAGAGGCTGAGGCATGAGGTTTACAAATTCAAGCCCAGCCTGAGCAATTTAGAGACTTAATGAGACCCTGTCTCAATAATTAAAAAAGGGCTAGGTTACTGGCCATGGTGGTGTAGGCCTGTAATCCAGCATTCTGAGAAGCTGAGGCAGAAGGATTACAAATTTGAGCCCAGCCTGGGTAATTTAGTAACATGGCAAGACCTTGTCTCAAAATTGAAAAAGTAGAGGTTGGTGTTGGGGTGGAGAGGGAATGTAGCTCAGTGCAAAGGCAGTAGGTTGGATCCTCAGTACTGAAAAAAATTATTTATTAATTTTTTTTTTTAAAAAAAAAGGCTGAGGATGCTTTGTTCAAAGGCACTAGTTCAAGCCCCAGTACTGGGTGGAAAGGAAAAAGAATTTCTATCCCCATCATGGTTGAGTTGCTCCAGTAGCTACCTGTTATCTTTGTATCTTAAACACCTGCTTTATGAACGATTGAGCAGTAAGACCAGAAGAGAGGACAGGGCATATGCTCACTGTCTTGGTACTCCCTGGACAATGGTCATATTTGGAAAGGAATCTCTAGAGCGTGGCCCCAAAAGTCCTTCCAGGTGCTTCCATTCATTCACAAGTCCTTGTGGTCACTGAGCACCGATGGGGAGCTTACCCACTGCCGGACCCTGTCATTCTCATCTTCACAGGACACACCTGCACAGATGGAGAGTCAGAAAGGCCTCCACATGCCTTGCTGAACATTGCAGGGGGTGCAGTTTGAGGGACCCAAGTCTGCAGCCAGGCAGCCTGAGTACAGATCCTGCTTTCCCCATTTATCTTGTTGCCCCTGTGTCTTAGTTTCTTCATCAATTAAAGGGAGGTGACAGAAGGAGTGCCTCGAAGATTAAGTGAGTGTAAGCTTCTGATACAGAGTCCAGGCTCTTGGGACTCTCCCTCATGCCCAGAAGGAGCTAGCCTCTGGGGGAGGTTGTAACTTCTTGTGGGAGCTTGCCCAGAGACAAAGGTTCCTTAGTGACATATCCTAGCCTGCTCGGATCCTTAAGCAGGACTCAGATACTGTTTGGAGACAGATTTCATTATCTTTCTGCCACTCTGAAGGCCGAATTCCTTGTGTTCTCATTGGATAGTTGGAGACAGGCCAACCACTCATTGCTTGGAAACACCAGTGTTGCGTGTCCAGTCCTGAAAACAGTTCAGCCTTTCCTTCTTGCCTTGACATCGATGCCCACAATCACCCTCACCAAACCAGGCACCACATACAGCTCCTTTACAAGGGCAAAGTGGACAAAGCATTTGTCCTCCCTAGGAGGCATGCATAGTCCAATCAGCAGAGGGAATGCTTCATTGAGAGAGAATAAGTAGAAAGGAGGGAAGGGTCCTTCATCCAGGGCGGATCCTTTCTTTCACGGTGGAGTCTGATTGGCAGATCTCTTGGGACACCCTGGGAAAAGTCTAGGGCTGAAGCCCCAGGGTAGCAGGACACTCTGCTTCTGCCATGCAAGGTGCTAAGTACTGTAAATGAAGTAGGTACTGGTCCCTGGGAATATCCCATCTCGGTACCAAGAACCTGTCATACTGGCTGTGATCATGGTCTAGCCCCATCCATCCCCTTCAGATGTCAGCAGATCTTTTTGCCAATGGGCCTCGGTACTTGCTATCGCCTTTGAATGGAACCCAGCCCTATGCCTCTGTGTAGAAAATTCTGTTCTTTCAGATCCACCTTTGGGGGTGGCCTCTTCCAGGCTGGGAGAGTTCTGTCTTTCCCGTGTGCTTCTATTCCTTGTGCAAATGGACAGTGATTTATCTGTTCCAAGCCCTCTTGGACACTCGCAGTGAGAATTAAATTGCTTTTGGGAGAGCAGCTTGGGACTCGCTAACATTGTGCCTCTGGGGTTTTATCCTCCAGACGCTCATGCAAATGCACACAGACGTCTAGACAAGGGTTTTCATGCAGTTTTGCTGGTAGGAGAGGAAAATTAGAGACATCCCAAACTTCATTATCAGAGAATCCAGTCAGTACACGTGGTGTATCCACACACTTGTACATTCTGTGCCCATCAGAGAATGAGAGGCAGCTCTGTGTGTGTGTAGACGATGGCCGAAATGAACTAAGCAAAATAATGAAGGTGATGTCCAATTTTTTTCAATATCCAATACAACCTAGAGAATTATATGCAAAAGTATTAGTAATAGCTACACTGGAGGAACTTATTTATATTTCTGTAATGTTTTATAACGAGTGTGCATTATTTTTATAAGCAGAAGGAAAGATGAAAAGCATAACAATAAAAATTTTTGACTAGTTCTGTTTATGTGTCTGCCTCCTCACCCAGACTCAAAGGCAGAGTAGGCGTGTTATCTTTATAATTATAGTGCCCGTGGTTAATGGTGCTCAATAAACGTCTGCGTGAATGATGAATGGAGGCCCTTACCACTCGAATTTGGGAGAGGCCATAAAGGAGCTGACATGGTGACAGCCAAGATGAATGGGGATTCACCTTGTAATCATAAAAGGAAAGGCATTTTGGTCGTGGGAACTGCAAGAGTCAGGGCTCCGAGGCATGGAGGACAGGGAGTGTTGCGGGCTGGGGAGGTGTCACAGTGAGGACCTGGGATGTGTAAGGGAACAGGGATGGTGACGTGGTGGGAGTGGAGATTCACATGAAAGAATGGCTTCCAGGGAACTGAGCCAGCATTTTCTGCCACTGTGCATGTTATGACACATATAGTATATGACTCTGAGGTCACACAGCTCCTGAACACACTGGACACAGGCAAAGAATGCTCCCCTCACCCCGGCTGAGAGACATGTCCTGGGACAGCCCACTTCCCTAGCCTGTTGGGTATCAGAACCATCTGCAGGCCAGCTTCCCAGGCCCTAGCCACATCTACGTGAATTTCCCAAGAATAGGTACAGGATATATGTAGCTGTCCAGCTGTGCAAGTGGTCCTGATACACAGTCAGACTTAGCACAGCTGCAGCAGCTGGGAGCCGTGGAGGTGTTAAGAGGGTCCTTGAGGTAGGCACAAGTGACACTGCTAGGGCTGACTTCCCTGGGGAAAGTTTTTCACAGATACCTGGAGAAGTATGTGGGTCCAGCTAGGATAGTGACATAGAGACAGGGAGGAGATGAGGATGAATCAAAACCTATAGAGCTCAGTACTGGTGACCACCTGGCTGGAGGTGGGAGGTAGGGTGCCAGAAAGCTTGTAAACTGCTAGGAGAGGAGCTTGAATTTTAAACTAAGATTCTCACATGGGAGTGGTTTAAGGAAGAAAACTTAGGTGAACTGAGTTTTGATGTTAAGTCCAAAGTGACTTCGGGCATGGGAAAGACATGACTATTTGATGGGCATCATGTTGGTTGCAAATTGCTTTTGATTGCATCCTGTCAGACAGAACACAGTCACACCTGGCTGCATGGGAGGCTACAAAAATATCCTCCCTCCCCCCACCGCCCTGGGCATCTCTGTGCCTACCTGTAATTATGCTACTAGGGAGGGTGAGGATGCTAGATATTGAGAGTCGTGGGATAATTCTTCTACATATGTCCATTTCTGTGCCCACCATTGGCAAGGGCTGGAATATCTTCATCCTGATTGGCCCCTCTTGAGTCCAGGCCTACCGTCAGCCCCCACGTGCAGGTGAGATTCTCGTCACAGAAAGAAGGGAGGAAGTGGACACTTGACGCATCCAATGACACAGACTGTAGAAGCCATTTTTACAAGGTGTAAGGTGAAATCCAAGAATTCAAGATCAATCAGTGGTAGATCACAATGATGACTTGATGATGGCAAAGGCTGGCATTTAGACTCAGAGAAAATGAAGGGCATAATCAGAGGTCTGAGGAAACCCTGGAGAAAAATGCTATTATGGAGGGCAGAAGCAGTTTTAAGAAGAAATAGTGCTGAGGTTTATCACAGGGGTAGAACAAGTTCCTAGCATGTATATCTGTAGTCCAGGCTGGACCTGTACTCACAGCAATCCTCCTACCTCAGTCTCTAGAGTGCTGAGATTACAGGCATTCACCACCATACCTTGTTTATGTGGGGCTGGGGAATCAAACTCAGGGCCTTGTGTTTTCTAGGCAAGTTCTCTAACTGCTGTGCTATTCCTCCAGCCTGTTTTTAAGCTTTTAATGGGACAGAATATGTGGAGTTGAGAAGAGATTTGCAGTAACATATCATTGTCTGGTTTTTCCACTGTGGAAGTACAGATAGAAGTAGTTTACACTTTGTTGCACACACACACACACAGACACATGCATGCACACACATATGGGAAGAAGGAAATAGATCATCCCAAGATCAGAGATAATATTAAAATGTCAAATAATAAAAACATGATGATTTTTAGTATGTATTACCTTTGCTTTTAGTAAAATCAGTTATAGTTTCTTATGGTTTAATTTTTTCATATTGGCTGCACTTAATAACTGGTTCACAATTTCTTAGAATTGAACAACTGGTTTTTGAGCAGGTAGCAGCCAGCTCAGACCACCTCTGGGCTTAGAGATGTGAAGTGAGCTGCCCGGGATCTCACTTCCTTGCCCACCTAAGCTCAGAGAGAAGGGAACAGACAAAAAGGATGAGAGAGGGGCCAGAGTGAAAAGATTGCATTCCTCTGGTTTCTCCCAAGTGAGGGAGGAGGAGGTCGGCTGCATCTGGGTTCAGCTGTGGAGAATGAAGTCGGGGGGGGCTAAGCTCCATTGAAGACCAGCCCAAACTGGATTTTATTTTGTAAATATGTAAATTCCAAATTCTGTAACACATTAGAGACATAGTGTTAGTGTTTGGGGAATCAGTAAGCATCTATGCCCATCACTTTCTCAGAGGCTCACCCCTTTCCTAGCTGACCATTGCCTCTCTTTCTACCCTGAAATTCATGTTGGGCCTTTTATGTCATTATTTTTGTGCATTTCATAAGAGGGACAGCCATCTGTAGTCAGTCTTTTGTACTTGGTCTGTTTCACTGAGCATTATTGACTCTAGGTGGCCCCATTTTCGTTCAAAAGCTTCATATCTGTCTTTCTTTATGGCTGCATAGTATTCCATTGTGTATAGGTACCACATCTTCTTTAAACATTACTGTGTGGATGGGCAGGTAGATTGTTTCCAGGATTTGGCTAGTATGAATCATGCTGCCATTAACATGGGTATACATATGACTTTTTGCTTTGTTGGCTTTATTGCTTTTGGGGAAATGCCCAGTAGAGCAGTGGCTGGATCAAATGGGATTTCCATTCTCAGCTTTCTAAAGAATCTCCAGACTGATTTTCATAATGGTTGTACCAGATTGCACTCCCACCGGCAGTAGAGTTTCTTTTCCTCTGCACCATCGTTAACAATATTTTTTTGAGTTCTTGATGTACACCATTCTCAGTGGGGGTTTTTTTATTCTCAGTGTTATTTTTATTTACATTTCTCTGATGGCCAGTGATGAAGAACACTTTTTCATATGCTTGTCGGCCATTTGTAATTCTTTTTTTAAGGAGATATTTCTTTTTTTCCCCATTTTATTGATATGTACAAGTGCAGAATTTAAGGTTTACAATGGAGTTGAGCATTTTGTGCACATACTTTCCTTGTCAAAGTGACAAGGGCTTTCCTGCTCTCCTTTTGTCCCTCCCCCTACTCTCCCTTCCCTCCCTTCAACCCCCCCCCCCCACTTCTGGATGGAGTCATTTATTTTAGGGGGTTTTATGCTTTTTATATTCTAGATATTACACCTTTGTCTGAAGTGCTACTGGTGAATATCTTTTCCCACTCCTTGGTTGTCTCTTCACCTTGCAGATTGTTTCTTTTGCTGTGTAAAGCTTTTTAGTTTAATGTAGTCCTATTTATTTGTTGATTCTTGCTGTAATTTCTTGTGCAGTTAGTGATCTGTTCAGAAAATCCTTTTGTGTCCCTATGTCTTCTAGAATGTTACCTATTTTGTATTCCAGTGCTTCTGTTTTGAAGTCCAGTTCTGTGATCCATTTTGATCTGATTTTAGTGTATGAAGATGGATATGGGTGTAGTTTCATTCTCCTGCATGTGAAGATCAAGTTTTTCCAGCACCATTTATTGAAGATGCTGTCTTGATTTTGGCCCCTTTGACAAAGATCAAGTGACTACGGGTGTTTGAGTTAGTTTCAGTATCCTCAGTTCTGTTACAGTGGTCCTCTTGTCTGTTCTTATACCAGTACCACGTAGATTTAATCACTGTTGCTTTGTATTTTTTTGAAGTCTGGGATTGTGATTCCTTCAGCTTTGCTCTTATGACTTAGAATACTTGCTTTAGAGATTTTAGTTCTTTTCTGGTTCCATATAAATTTTAAGGTTTTTTTTCTAGTTCTTTGAAGAATGTAGTTCGTATTTTGATTGGTATTGCATTGAATCTGTATAGGAGCTTTGAAAGTATGGGCATTTTAACCATATTAGTTCTTCCTATCCAGCAACATGGGATGTCTTTCCACTTTCTAAAGTCCTCTTCAATCTCCTTCTTTGGGGCTTTGTAGTTTTCTTTGTATAGGACTTTCACCTCTTTGGTGAAGTTTATTCCTAAGGAAATCTTGATGTCCCAGTATGTCCAGATTCTGTCCCTATAAAATTTTGTGTGGACAGGGGGTGGGGGAGTGATGGGGGAGTCAGACTTGCCGAGTATGGTGGCACGTGCCTGTAATCTCAGCATGGGGAAGCAGAGGCAGGAGGATTGCCATGTTTTCACGGCCATCCTGGGCTCCATAGTGAGTTCAGGACCAGCCTAGACTACAGAGCAAGGCCCTGTCTCAAAAAAAAAAAAAATTGTTCTAGGCATGTGCACAAAATGATCAGTGTGAGGGTGGATTGTGGTAGATAGGAGGGCAGAGGTGCCAGCATGTCAGGCAGACGTACAGATCCTGGGAAGTGAGAAGATACTTGGGTACTTGCTTTTCAGTACCCGGAGGGATTGATTCCAGGACCCTCCTCCTCAGATACCAAAATCCTCTGCTACTCATGTGCTTTGTATAAAACTATGTTTGCATATAACCTATGTAAATCCTCCTGTACACTTTAAAATCATCCCTAGGTTACTTATAATACAGATAAGCTCTTAGGGAATTTAGAAACTTATTGTTCCCTTGAATTTTTCTGATCAGCATTGAGGATTGAGCCCAAGGCCTTGTATGTCCTAAGCATGTACTCCACCACTTAGCTATACCCCAAGCTTGATTTTCCATGTTATAAAAATAATATAAACACATTGAAATAGACCATATCATGTTTATTTCCTGAAGCTATTGTCTCTGATCACAAAATCAGATAAAAATGTTATATACAAAAAATTATGTTAAAGATTATAGAATGTCTGATAAAAAATGCAATCTATGTTTGAATTTTTAAAATTCATTAAGGTGGGGCTGGAGGACTAGCACAGAGGTTAGAGTGTTTGCCTATCAAGCACAAAGGCATGGGTTCAATTCCTCAGTACCACATTAAGCCAGGTGTGGTAGTGCGCACCTGTAATCCCAGCACTTGAGAGGCTGAGGCAGGAGGATTGCCTTGAGTTTGAGGCCAGCCTCGGCAACATAGTGAGTTCAGGACCAGCCTGGATTATAGAAAGAGATCCTGTCTCAAAAAAGATTATTACAATAAAAGACATATTGCCATTAATTCCTGTGAAACACCCTTTACTTTGAACACACCTTTCTCATAAGTTCTGGCAGTCCTAATAAATCGCGTATTTATAAGGTGTGATCAAAAACCTGGTAAGCTGTATGCCCCCTAGTGGAAATGCAGTCTGGTAAAAACACCATGGCATGTCCTCATTCACCTTATTCACTGGATCTACAACAGTGTGACTTCTGGTTTTTCCCCAAGTCAAAATGATCATTGTTTTTTTTCAGACAATGTCTTTCTCTGTTGTCCAGTAGAGTTCTAATCTCTCTATATAGCCAAGGCTGGCCTTGAACACATGGTGATCCTTCTGTCTCAGGCTCTCGAGTGCTGAGAATACAAACGTGACCATGTCTGATGTTTTTTGTGCCATTTTATTTATTTTTTATTTACATATTACATCTTCATCATTTTTACTTCCCTTTTCCCTTCCCAATCCCACACTCCTTCTACATCTCCTTTCCCACTCCACAAAATATATCTTACTTTTTTCTTCTGAGACAGGGTCTTGCTCAGTAGCCCAGGCTGGCCTTGGACTCATGGCAATCCACCTGCCTCCGCCTCCCATGTGCTGGGATTACAGGCGTGTACCATCACGCTCAGCTTTTCTTCTTATTTTCTTCCATCTCTTTTGCTTTTTTTAAATAGTTTGGTTGGTTTTCTCATATTAGGGAAACCATGCAATATTTCACTTTCTGTATCTGATTCATTTTGCTAAGCATAGTGATCTCAAGACGTATCCACTTTCCTACAAATGATTCAAATTTATTTTTCTTTATGGCATCATAGTACTCCATTGTGGAACAATACCACATCTTCTTTATCCAGTCATCTGTTGATGGATATATTGTTTACGTCTAAGATTTAGCTTGTATAAGTTTGCTGTTGGGGCTTGGAGGAATGGCACAGTGGTTAAAGCACTTGCCTTGCAAGCGCAGGGCACTGAGTTCGATTCCCCATCACCACATAAAGCTGAGCGTGGTGGTGCATGCCTGTAATCCCAACACTTGGGAAGCTGAGGCGGGCGGATTATCCTGAGTCTCAGGCCAGCCTGAGCTACACCAGTGAATTCAGGACCAGCCTGGGCTACAGAGCAAGACCTCATCTCAAAAAAAAAAAAATTGTTTGGTGCTACAAACATGGGCAAGCATGTATCACTCTTGTATGATGACTTTGACTCTTTCAAGAAGATCCCTAGAAGAAGTGTAGCTGGGCCAAATGGAATATCTATTTTCACTTTTTTGAGGAATCTCCATACTGCTTTCCATAACGCTTATACCTGTTTACAGTCCCACCTGCAATGTAGGAGGATTCCTTTTCCCCATAACCTCACCAGCATTTTTTTTCTCGATACCAGCTGTTCTTAATGAAGGAGATGGAACCAATTGTTTTGATTTGCATTTCTCTGAAAGTTAAAGATGTTGAACATCTTTTCATGTATTTATTGGCCATTCAGACTTTTGAGACCTGTTTACTCATTTCAGTTGCCCATTTTTTTGATTGAGTCTTTAATTTTGGAGTCTCATTTTTATATATTCTTTATAATAGTCCTCTGTCTGAGGAGTAGCTGACAATATTTTTTCCCATCCCATCGGTGCCCTCTATACTCTGTTGATTGTTTTGTTGGCTGTGCAGAAGCCTTTTAATTTTGATAGAATACCATTTGCTGATTCTTGGTGTTATCTCACATGCTTTGGGTATTTTATTGAGAAAGTTCTTGCCTATACCTATGTCTTCAAAGGTTTTGCCTATTTCTTATTCCATCAACTTCAGTGTTTTAATATTAATGTCTAGGTCTTTGGTCTATTTCGATTCGATTTTTTTTTTTTTTTTTTTGAAGCAGGGTCATGTTCTGCAGTTCAGGCTGGTCCTGAATGCACTGGTAGCCCAGGCTGGCCTCAAACACATAGCAATTTATTTGCTGAGCTATTCTTCCATCCCTTCAATTTGATTTGAACCATGGTAAAAGATGTGAGTCTGGTTCATTCTTCTGAGTGTGTTTGGTCAGTCTTCCCAGTACCATTTGTTAAAGAGGCTATTGCTTTTCCAGTATATGTTTTTGGCCCCTTTGTCAAAGACCAGATGGCTGATGTCACATCCTCGAATCTGTTCCATTCATCCACCTGTGTGTCTTTGAGGTAATACCAAGTGGTTTTTATCATCATTAATTTGTAGGATAACTTGATATTTGATATTGTGGTGCCTCCTGCTTTTCCTTTGTTCCTTTTCTTTTGTGATTTCTGGTCTCTTGTGGTTCCATATAAATTTTTGAATCATTTTTTTCTAGTTCTATGAAAAATGCTGTTCATATTTTGGGACTGCATTGAATCTGTGTTTCAGTTTTGTTAATATGGCCCTTTTGGCAATGTTAGTTCTGCTTATCCATGAACAGGGGCTGTCTTTCCATTTTCTAAAATTCTCTTAATTTTTTTTAGAGTATCCCAGCTTTCAATATAGATGTCCTTCACTTGCTTTGTTAGTTTGATTCTTAGGTATTAATTTTCTTTGAGGTTACTCTGAATGGAGTTGTTTTTCTGATCTTCTTCTGTGTTTTCATTGTTGTAAAGGAATGCTACTGATTTTTTTTTTGTATAGATTTTATATCCTATAACTTGGCTGAATTTGTTGATTAGTACTAATAGTCTTCTGATGGAGTTTTTGGAATCATGTTATCTGCAAATAAGGATAGTTTGAGTTCTTTCTTTCCTGTGCATATACCCTTTATCCCATTCTCTTGCCTGATTGCTCTGGCTAAGATTTCAAGCACTGTATTAAATACAAGTGGTGAGGGTTGACACCCTTATCTTGTTCCTGATTTGAGGGAAAGTTCTTTCAGTTTTTCTCTATTTAGGATGGTATTAGCAATAAGATTCTCATCAATTGCTTTTATCAGCTTGAGGTAAGATCTTTCTATACCTATTTTCATCAGAGATTTTGTCAGAAAAGGATTTTTTTTTAATTTTTAAAATTTACGTATCACATCCCTTTCCCCTTCCCACCCACTCAACTGAGTTGTTATATTTTTTCCCAAAAGTTTTTGTGCATATTTTGAGATGATCACGTGAATTGTGTCCTTACTTCTGTAAATGTGGTGTATAACATTAATTGATTTACATATGTTGAACCAGCCTTGTGTTCCTGGTATGAAACCAACTTGGTCATGGTGTACAATCTTTTTAATAATTTGTTGCATTCTGTTTGCAAGTATCTTGTTAGGATTTTTGCACCTCTACTCATTAAGGAAATAAGTTTGTACTTTTCTTTCTTTGTTGGGTCCTTATCTGGTGTTCAAGGTGATCCTAGCTTGCAGGAAAGAGTTGGGGAATATTCTTTCCCTTTCAACTTCATGGAAGAATTTGAGAAACACTGGCACTAATTCTTCCCTGAAGTTTTGATAAAATTTTGTGGTGAATCCATCACATCCTGAGTTTTGCATTATTGGTAGGCCCTTTATTACTGCCTCAGTTTCATTTCTGGTTATTAGTTTATTTGGGGTTTTTATATCTTCTTGCTTCAATTTTGGTATATTATATGTGTTTATCCATTTCTTCTGGGTTCTTGAATTTATTGGAATATAGGTTTTGAAAATAGTTTCTTATAATCCTGTGGATTTCTTCAGTGTCTATTGTGATTTCACATTTTTCATTTCTAATTGCACTGATGTGAATTTTTTTCTTCTTTTGATGAATTTGGCTAGAGATTTATAAATCTTATCTTTTCAAATAACCAGCCTTTTGATTCATTAATCTTTTATATTAGTTGTTCATTTGTAGTTTCTTTTGAGACAGAGTCTGTGTATGTAGCCCAGGCTGGCCTTGAACATATGATAATCTTTTGCCTCAGCTTCCCAAGTACCGGGGTATGCATCACCACGCTTGCTTATGTGATGCTGGGAATTGGAACTCAGGGCCCTGTGCTTGCTAGGTAAGCCCTGTAGCTGCTGTGCTATTCCTCCAGCCCTGTGTTGGTTTTTTGTTTGTTTGTTTGTTTGTTTCAATTTCATTGATCTTTGCTCTGATAGTTATAATTTCCATCCTACTGCTTTGGATTTGACTAGTTCTTTTTTTCTCTAGGACTTTAAGCTATAGTGTTGGTTTTTTTTTTTTTTTTTTTACATTGCTCTGTTTTTTCATACGCATTAATAGCTATAGATTTCTCTCTTAGTACTGCTTTCATTGTGTCCCTTAGATTCTGATATGATGTGCTTCTATTGTCATTTGACTTTAGGAAGTTTTTTTTCTGTGTGTCTTTCCTGGTTTTCCTGGTTTCTTCTGTGACCCATTGCTGTTCAATAATGCATTATTTAATCTCTATATATTTGTGTACTTTGTGTAGTTTCTCTTACTGTTGATTACTAGTTTACTGTTTGTTTCCGCTATGAATATACAGGGAATTCTTTCTTCCTTCCTTCCTTTTTTCTTTTTTGTTTCTCTTTTTGTAGATAGGGTCTTGCTCTATAGCGTGGGCTAATCCTAATCTCACTGTAGAGTCCAGACTGGCCTTGCACTTACAGCAATCCTCTTGTCTCAGCCTTTCAAGTGCTGGGATTACAGGTGTGCACTACCACACTTTGCTTATGTGGCGATGGAGAATTGAACTCGGGCACTTAGTGCTTCCACTGAGCCGTTCTTCCAGCTCTTCAATACTTTTGTATTTAAGAATGTCTTATGTCCAAGAGTATGGCCTGTTTTGGAAAAAGTACCATGTGCTGCTGAGAAAAAGATGTGTTCTGTTGACTTTGAATAGAACAGTCTAAAGATATCTGTTAAGTCTATTTGTTCCATGGTGAGATTTTTTTTTTTTTTTTTTTTTTTGAGACAGGGTCTTGCTGTGTAGTCTAGGCTGGTCCTGAACTCAGTATGTAGCTCAGGCAAGACTCAAACTCACAACAATTCTCCTGCTTCAGCCTTCTGGGTGCTGGGATTACAGATATCTACCACCATGCCTGGCTTCTGTGGTGCTGGGGACTCAAACTCAGGGCCCATGCTTGCCAGCCAAATGTTCTAAGTGCTGTGCTTTCTTCAGCCCCAGGGTGTGAGTTAAGTCTGATGTTTCTTTGTTGACTTTTTGTCTGTTTGGCTTGTCAATTTGTGAGTTGGGTATTGAAGTCCTCTAGTACGATTGTACTGGGGTCTATTTGGCCCTTCGTGTCCAGTAGTTTGTTTATATAATTGGCATTCATAGGTTTATAATTGTGAGCTTTTCCTGTTGGATTTTTCCTTTTACCAATATATAGTGTCCATCTTTGTCTCTTCTAATATGTTCTGATTTGAAAGCTGCAGTGTCTGAGAATAGTATAGCGACTCCTGCTTGTTTTTAGGTTGCAAGAGCATGTAGTGTTTCCATCCTTTGACATTGAGTCTGTGTGCTTCTTTGTGCATGAGGTGTGGCTCTTGCACCCAACAATTGGTTGGATTTTGTTTTTTGATTCACTCTGGCCAGTCTCTGTCGTTTGATTGGTGATTTAAGACCATTAGCTTTAAGAGTAATCTCTGTCAGATTTTTCCTGAGTCCTGTCATTGTCTTGCTTTCTAGTGTTGGTTCTTTGTTTTTTATTTTCATTACACTTTATCTTTTGATATTTCCTTTCTTCTGTGTTCTTTGGTGCTACTTTTCCTTGTTTCTGAGATTTCTTCAAGTATTTTCTGCAATGCTTGGCTAGTGGTTGCAAATTTCTTTATGATTTCTTGGCTGTGAAAAGTTTTACTTCTCCTTCAGTTTTCAGAGATAATTTTGCTGGGTACAACAACCTAGGTTGGCATTTGCTTTTTTTTTAATGTTTGAAAGATTTTGTTCCAGGATTTCCTAGCCTTTAAAGTTTTTGCATTAAGAAATCTGTAGTTATTCATATGGACACCTTGGTAGAAATAATGTGTTTTTCTTTGTGTTGAATTTCTGAAGTTTTGATTATGATGTTTTGTGGTTTCTTTTCTGATCAAGGTTATTTGGTGTTCTATAAGATTCTTGTACCTGAATATAAATTTCTTTTCCTAGGTTGGGGAAATTTTCTGCCACGATTCAGTGAATAAATTCTTTGTGTCTTTTGTGCTGTTTCCTGCTCTTTCTCCCACACTTGTAATTCTGAGATCAGTTCTTCTGAGTCATCCATCAGCTGTTGTGTCCAGCTACCTTACTTGCTTCATATTTTGGTGTCGTGCCTGATTTTGGCACTAAGTTCATCAGCCTTGTCTTCAAGGTCTGAAATTCCGTCCTTATAATGTTTGAGACAACTTCCACTTTCAAGTGAATTTTTTATATCCTGAAATTCAGCTATATTTCTTTTCAGATTTTCCACTTTTATAATAAAATGCTCCTTCAGGACTGGAGGAAGAGCACAGTGGTTAAAGCACTTGCCTTGCAAGCACAAGGCTCTGAGTTGGATTCCCCAGCACCACATAAAGCTGGGCATGATGGCATACACCTGTAATCCCAGCACTCGGGAGGCTGAGGCACATGGATTGTCATAGGTCTAAAGCTACACCAGTGAGTTTAGGACCAGTCTGGGTTATAGATCAAGACCCTGTCTAAAAAAATAAAATAAAGTAAAGTAAAATGTTCCTTCATATCTTGCATTGCCTTATTTGCCTCAGCCAGATTTTTATTTGTGTCTTCTATAAACTCAGTTAACTTTGTACTCATTAAGATCATTATTTGTTTATAAATTCCTCTTATAGAACTAAAGCTCATTAATATTACTTTCATTTGCTTAAGAATGTCTTGTTTGAACTGACTGTTTGTATAAACCATCTGATTGACTTCCTTTCCTAAGAGTCCCACTATTTCAGGGCCCATAACATTGTGTTGTGGGAAGTCAGGCATATCTGCATGTGTCCTATTGCCTTGTCTTCCCAGGACTTCACCTTTTTTTTTTTTTTTTTTTTTTTTTTTTTTTTTTTTTTTTTTTTTTTTTTTTTTTTTTTTTTTTTTTTTTTTTTTTTTTTTTTTTTTTTTTTTTTTTTTTTTTTTTTTTTTTTTTTTTTTTTTTTTTTTTTTTTTTTTTTTTTTTTTTTTTTTTTTTTTTTTTTTTTTTTTTTTTTTTTTTTAGGCAGAGTCTCACTGTACAGATTAGGCTGGTCTAGAACTCACTAGAACTCACTATGTCACTATGTAGCCCAGACTAGCCTTGAACTCAGAACAGTCTTCCTGCCTCAGTCTCCTAAATGTGGTTACTGGCTTAGAGACTTCATTTTAATGGCCTTGCTGAGAGGTTTCTTTGATTGTGTATGAGGTTGTGGTGGGCGAGCCTAAAGTCCACTGAGTTCTGTGCGGGGAGTAGACAGTGAGTGGGACCTAATAGTCTTATGACCTCTGAGGTGTCTTGTTCACATTTGGCCCCTTGCTGCAAAGCTGTCCTGGCTTCCCTCCCAAGAGGGTTGGGCTCTTCACCCTCTGAGGTGTTCTCATTATTACCCAAACCATTCAGGAAGTCTGTGGCCTTTCTCTCCTGTCTGCAAATGTCTCTTGTGCCACTTCCATAGTAGGCACTGGTTAAGAGTGTTCCCAGAATCCCTGGTCTGTGGCCCATGTGTGGCTTCCCTTGGCTGAAAGAGTTAGAACTTGGGCCCTTTTCAAGGTGGCTTTGCCTAGGCCACTTCCTAGTGTGGCTGCAGAGCACTGTTTCACCTAAGCAGGTCTGCGAGTGGCAAGGAGGCCTTTTCTTTTCTTTTTCTTTGAGACAGGGTCACGCTCTATAGTCCAGGCTAAGTAGCCCAGGCTGGTCTCAAACACAAGGCAATCCTGACGCCTCTTGCTCCTGAGTGCTGGGATTATAGGTGTGCACCACCACACCCAGCTTAGGTGCTGTAGGGGGAATTGAATTTAGGGCCTTGTGCTTGCGAGGCGAGTGTCCTAAACACTGTGCTATTCTTCCAGCCCTGGGAGACCGTTTCAAGGGGAAGTTCACAGTGTGTTTGCAGTTTGCACTATTCGCAAGCTCATTTCTAGAGGCTGGCGCTACCAGCTGCTGCTAATTCCTGTGGCTCCCAGCTCTGGGCTTACCTTGGTCTATGGAGGCTGATGGGCCTAGGGCAGCTTCCTGGGCTGGTGTGTTGTATCTTTGGGGTTTCCAGTCTTGCTGTGGTCGCCTTTCAATTCCTGGAGCTCTCCTTGCTCTCCAAGCTAAGGTGAGCATGTAGTTTTCGATGAACCTGTGAGGAGCCATTGACCAAGACACCTACTTGGCTGCCATCTTGCCTAGAGTCTGAACACATCCCCCCCCCCCATTTTATTGATATGTATAAGTGCAAAATCTAAGGTTTACATTGGTTTGGAGCATTTTGTGCACTTTTTTTTTAATGTGGTATTCAGAAATCACACCCAAGGCCTTAAGCATGAAGGCAAGTACTATAACCACTGAACTATGCCCCCCCAGTCCCAAAATGACCATGAAAGGTAAGTGTTTTGAATCAATTCAAGATACTGAGGCAGTCACAACCATACAACTAAAGGTACTTACAAAAGAAGGCTTCCAGAACTGCAAGAAAAAGTGGAAAGAACCATGGGATAAGTGTATTTAAATACTCACTATATTTTTCTTTTAAAAATATTTATTCATTCATCTGTGGTACTTGGGATTGAACCCAGGGCATATGCACTGAGTCATATTCCTATATTACCAACCTATTTTTAAAGTTTTTTCAAGACAGAGTCTTGCTTTATAGTCCAGGCTGGTCCTGAGCTCACTATGTAGTCCAGGCTGGCCTTTAACTCAGGGCAATTCTCCTGCCTCAGCCTTTTGAATGCTAGGATTACAAGCATGCAACACCATGCCCACCTTTAATTTTTGTGGGGCAGAGGAGCAGTGTCTACCTCAGTAGTCCAGGCTGGTCCTAAGCTTCACTGTGGACCCAAGTTGGACTTGAACTCAAGGCAATTCTGTCTTCATCTCCCAAGTGCTGGAATTATAGTATGTACCACCGCATAGAGTTTATGTAGTGCTGAGAAATAGAACTCAGGGCTTTGCACATGATAGACAAGTGATTTAACCACGGAGCTGCATGCCCAACCCATTTAATTTGTATCTCAAGACAGGGAATTGCCGAGTTGCTAAATTGCCTAGGCTGATCGTGAACTTGCAATTCTGTATTAAATAGCATAGCTTTAAGCATCATAGGAGCTAGGGGTGCAGTTTAGTAGTTAGAGCCTTTGCCTAGCATAGCATGCACAAGGCCCAGGGCTCAATACCCACCCAGCAGCACTTAAAAAAAATTAGCCAGGTGTAGTGGTACCTGCCTCTTATTCCAGCAGTTGGCTGAGGCAGGAGGATTGCCATGAGTTCAAAACCAGCCTGTACTACAGAGCAAGATCCCATCTCAAAAAAAAAATTGTAAAATATTAAGAAATGGAGTGCTGCTGGGCCTGGTGGCACATATCCTATAATCCCAGCACTGTGGAAGGCTGAGTCAGTAAGATTGTAAATTCAAACCCAGCCTGGCAATTTAGTGACTTATCGAGGGCCTGTCTTAAAATCAAAAATCATGAGCTAGGGATGTAGCTTAGTGTGAAGGCCCGGGGCTTGATCCCCAGTACCATAAAACAAAAAAGAAGGAAGAGTGCGCATGTGCTTGTGTGTATGTGTCTGTGTGTGTGTGAGCATGCGTGCCAGTGCTTGCATATGTGTGCTAAGCATATGCTTAGTCAGTGAAGTATATCTGCAGCCCTGAAAACAATGCTTCTTAAAAATATTTACTTTCCTTATCAATATTATATTAATACTTATATAGTATGAGTGCAGGAAGGAATTACTGAAAAAAATTTAAGGACTGGAATTTAGCTTAAAAAACTGTAAGAACAAATTTCTTGCTTGTGGGTGTAGTGAAAAAGATTTAGCAATAATGGACTATTGGTAAAAAGTATTGAGACAATTAGCTATTGACTTATGAAGAAGAAATTAAATTTTCTGCTTTATGCCCCTCATTAAAATAAATGAGCTGACTCTTTGTGGCTTACAAACAAAATGAGAAAACAAAACTATTGAGGCAATAATAGCTCAGCAGTTAAAGCACTTGCCTAGCAAGTGCAAGGCCCACAGCACCACATAAGCCAGACATGGCAGTGCACACCTAAAATCCCAGCACTTGGGAGGCTGAGGCAGTAGGATTGCCATGAATTCTAGGCCAGCCTGGGCTACACAATGAGTTCAGGACCAGCCTGAACTCAGAACGAAATCCTGTCTCAAAAAAAAAGGGGGGGGGGGGTGGAAAGAAAAAAGAAAAAGAGGGGGAAAGCCCTTGTCACCTTGACAAGATATGAATGTGCACAGAATGCTCAACCTCATTGTAAACCTTGAATTTTGCACATATACATATCAATAAAATGTGGGGGGGGGGAAGAAAAAGAAAGAAAACAGAACTATTGCTTCTGAGCATTTTGCCTAAGGTCAAGTGGGGAAAATGAAACAATAAAAGTAGTAGAAGAAGATCCAGGAAGTGGATTTAAAGCCTTGGGAATTTAGGAGATCTTAAACATGATATAAAATGCAAAATCTAGGAAATAAACAATAAATTTGATTATGTCAAAATTTTAAATATTTCTTTGTCTCAGGATACATTGAAGTTAGAAAAGAAGCAAAAGACAGGAGTGGGTATAAAAGATGTATAAAAGGAAACTAATTTTTATAAAAAATGGAAGGGAAGAAGGGAGGGAGGAAGAGAGAGAGATCAAGTTGGGGTCGAGGGAGAGGGAGGCCATGATGGATTGGAAAATGAAGAAAGAAAAATGGAGAAAGGATACAGTGGGTGGTTCACCAGTGGGCAGTTCACCAAAGAGGAAATAAAAGAAGGAGCCTTTTTTATCAGACTGGCAAAAAGGAAGAATGTTAATGTTAAACTTTGGTAATGTTGAAATAAGATTAATATTTCCAATTCATGGTGCTGGGAGTGTGAATTGGAAAGGCTACTTGAGAGCAACTTAGTAGCCTTTATTAAGACAATATATGGTGCTGGAAGAATAGCTCAACAGTTAAAATGCTTGCCTAGCAAGTGCAAGGCCCTGAGTTCAATTCCCCAGCACCATATAAGCCAGGCATGGAGGCAGGCACATGCCTGTACTCCCAACAGTAGGGAGACTGAGGCAAGAGGATCGCCATAAGTTCAAGACCAGCCTGGAGTACAGAGCCAGGCCCTCTCTCAAAAAAAAAAAAATTAAAATAATATATGGGGCTAGGGGTATAGCTCAGAGGTTAAAGTACTTCCCAATACCACATAAACCAGAGGTAGTGCCACATGTCTATAATCCTACCAGTCAGGAGACTGAGGCAGGAGGATTGTTGTGAGTTTGAGGCCAGCCTGGGCCCTGTCTCAAACAAATAAAGAACTACACACTCAATGGGTTGTTTAGAAATTTTACCAAATAGATGAGACTTGCGAAAAACTGCAACTTAATGTGGTGGCACATGTCTGCAATCCCAGAACTCTGGGAGGCTGAAGCAGGAGAATCAAAAGTTTGAGCCCAGCTTTTGTAACCTAGTAGACTCTCTCACAATAAAAAAATAAAGGCTGGGATTCTCAGTGAGAGGCCCTGGGTTCAATCCCCAGTGCCACGAAAAAATGACCAAAAAAAGAATGGTGCCAAATCTCACCCACAGCACCAACAAAAATGTCTAATATTTAGAAAGGTATTTAGAATGACTGATTTGAGAGAGAACTAAAATTTTAATAGGATCATAAAAGTAATTCTTAGTAAAAACTGAGACATTTAGGAAAAACTGAATTGTAAACCTTTTCCTTTGCAATGAACAAAGATAATCCCAACAAGTGATTCATTTTGTTTCATCTTTTCACCTAACATGTAATGAACATTTTTATAAAATTACATCACTATAAAAGTGGGTAAGGACTGAGCATATAGGTCAGTGATTGACTGCTTGCCTACGTGCATATTTCTGAGGAATTTAATACATGGCAATGCAAAATAAATAAAAATAAAGGTGGATCATAAGGAATATTAAATGAGTTTTCAAAAAAAATTGAGCCGGCCCTGGGACCTAGGCCTACAACCCAGCACTCTGGGAAGCTGAGGCAGGAGGATCACAAGTTTGAACCCAGCCTGGACAATGTAGACAGAACCTGTCAAGAGTTAAAAAAAGAAAGGTTGGGGATATAGCTCAGTGTGAAGGCTCTGGGCATGATACTCAGTACAAAAAAAAAAAAAAAAAAAAGATGGGATATCCTCTGCAGATAGAAGAAGCACGCAAAGCCAGCAACAAGTAAACCCTAGACCTTCACCCTGTGCTACATGCTGAGCCCATGTTTTATTTTATTGTGAGACAGGGTCTCTCTAAGTTGCGAAGTTGCCCACCTGGGGTTGAACTTGGGGTCCTCTTACTTCAGCCCACACAGTGCTGGGATTATAGGTCTGTGCCACCAGGCCAGTCAGAAAGCAAACTTCTCAGAACTAAAGAAAGATGTGTTCTCTATGGCTCTCAGTGCTTGGCAGAACTAGCTTCCTTTGTCCTGCCAGGTCTGTAGAGCCTCTGCTGATTGGAGTGTAGCATCCCCATATGTTCTTGTTCTTGCTGTTTCTCTGCAGGCTCAGGCATTAAAATCTGCCAGTAAATTTGAAGCTGAGTTAAAAGCTGAGCAAGATGAGCGGAAGCGGAAGGAAGAGGAGAAGAAGCTCCGCCAGGCAGCCTTCCGGGAGCTCAAGGCCACGTTCAGTACATAGTCCAAGAGACCTTGACTTCTGTCCACAGCTGTGCCTTACAGATACCTGGAAAGAAATGACCGGGCACCTTTACCTCTACTGCACTCTTTCCTGACTCAGCCTCTCCTGGAACCTCAGTCCCATTCTTACCCTCACAGGGTGACAAGGGGCTGCTCTCACTCCTCGCGGTGTCCTGGCCCCGCCCAGAGGGTCATCGGATGGCCAGGTGCTCCTCTTGCTCGCCGCACTCGTCTCTGTTCCTCTAACCCATACCTGTGGCCAAGACTTAAAACTTCTTGGTGACCTGCTCTTTCCCCTTGCCCTTTTCCTGTTTTACGTTAGGGGGTGGTCTGTGGGCATTGGAACAAACGTTCTTTCTTTGTGGTCCTCCGAGGAAGCAAGCGTTGCCCGTGTTCTGAGGCTGCCCTCCTCTGCTCCTCTTCTGTGTCTCCACCTCCTTCTCCTTCTCGGGAAGGTGCTGCTTAGCGCTGCTTTGCGCTGCTTTGCGTGCCTTCTGTCCAATGGCAGCGGTGGGATGCAAGGGAGGCCCATCCCCTCCAGCAGGGGGCGCGGCATGAAGTCCCCCGCGGCCTTGCTCCTGGGGGTTGGGGCCTCTTCATTCCTTCTCATCCGTTTCTTCCCCATGTCAGCCACTTCTGTTCTCCTAAATACTGTGCTGCTTAACTGTAATAATGAAAGAATCATTAGAAGTAATAATGAGAAAGATTCTCAGTCACTGATCCTGTGGAAATCATTATAGAGTGGCCTCCTGACATTCTCTAGTGACACATCCAGAGTCTTGCAAAATTCCTGCAGTCGTGACCATCCTCATCTGGCAGTTTTCAACACCTGCCGCAAGGTGTTGGTAACATGTTTGCAACCTTAGAGCAGGTGACTATATCTTGTGTGTTCTTACAATTCCTCACAAATACCAGGGGGTTCTTACATCTTTTTTATTTCCTAAGATTGTACTTATAACTTTTCTTTCGTAACTGTTGTCTTTACACTAAAGAAACTGCCTTTCTGCCTTATTGCTGTTTCTTTTAAAATAAACTATGAATGTACTTGGCAATCACATCAATGTGTCTCAATTTCTTTGAATTAGGGAAGTGGGGGAGTGTGTTTTCTGTGGGCCCAAGTCCGGCCCTGGGGTTCTGTTGACGTGGAGTTCCTAAAGCACAGTTAGGAATGGATACTGGAGGGTGGTTTTTCACTCTGTAACATTCAGAGAATACTAAGGTTGTCGGTTTCTGTCCCCTTCTTACCTGTGAAGATGCTTTTACCTGTGGCCAAGTTGATTTCTCTTTCTCTGGACCAGTAGTCCCCAGCTTTTTTGACACCAGAGACCAGTTTTGTTGAAGACCATTCTCCCAAGGAGGACCAGGGCATGAAGCTCCGCCTCCTGTCAGATCATCAGTGCTGTTAGAACCTAACAGGAGCTCTGACAGTAGACGGAGCTTTGCTCATCTGTCCGGTTGGCCCAGTCCTTCTAAGGCCGCAGGCCAGTACTGGCCAGTGGCTTGAGGGTTGGAGTCCCTCGCACAAACCCTTGAAACTCTGATGAAAGCTAGTGTCTGTTCCATGTATAATTGCAGGAAATTTTGGGGATCTATGTAAAAACACAGGGTCTTGCACTCACTAGGCTAGTGCTTTAACTAACAAGAAGTGCCTCCACCCTGCAACTTGTTCTTAATGATACTGTACTTGGGGTAAATTTGTCAAGACCTGTACTGTGAACAATAAAAACCATACACCCTAGCCAGGCCTACTGTTGCAGGCCTGTGATCCAGCACTCTGGAAGGCTTAGGCAGAAGAATTGCAAGTCCGAGCCCAGTCAAGGCACTCAATGACTTAGTGAGATGCTCTCTCAGAATCAAAACCAAAAAATGGACTAGGGGGCTGGAGGAATGGTACAGCAGTGAGAGTACTTGCCTAACAAGCCCAAGGCCCTGAGTTCAATTCCCCAGCACTATATAAACCGGCTGTGGTGGCACACACCTGTAATCCCAGCACTCAGGAGGCTGAGCAGGAGGATTGCTGTGAGTCCAAGGCCAGTCTGGGCTATATAGTGAGCGAGCTGAGTATGGTGGTGCATGCCTATAATTGCAGTACTTGGGAGGATGAGGCAGGAAAATTGCAAATTCAGGACCGACTTGGGAAATTTAAGAAATTATGTTTCAAAAAATATATAAAAAAGGCTAGGGTGTAGTTCAGTGGTAAAGCTCTGTTCTAACATGCACGAGGCCCCAGGTTCAATCTCCAGTGCTGAAGAAAAGAGAGAAATGTATTTAGCAGTGTATTTAGTCATTTGAAATGCTTCTCTCTAGACAAACAACCATAGGTAAGAAATAAAACTTTTGATTGCAAATGATAGAAAATCAAAGGACTTAGGACAAAAAAGGATAGATTCAGGACCAGGAATGAAAAAGACCAGCAAAAGGATGTCTTTGCTCCTGCAGAAGTTGCTCTTTCCACAACTCTCATCTCTGGTCCCAACCTCCAACTTCAGGGCCAAAGCCAAAGCTCAGTTCCCCGTTGGTCCTTTCCTTGGTCTCTGCAGTGGCCGAACGTGGTGCTTTACCCTGGTTTTGCCCGCACTGTCCACCTGACTGGGATTTTTTTTATAAACTACTGTTTATAAACAAATCTGTTTTTAACATTTCTCTTTCCGTTTATTTCTTTTTTGTCATCTGGCCCTGCTCACCTCACCATCTGTTGTGCCTCTTCCTTGCTCTGCCCTTAACTCTCCAAGTCTGTGCCATGCATAACAGTTCCTGGAAAGAGCCACGTCTCCAGTCCTGCACAAACTGTTCCCTCTACCTGGTATTCATTCCCTCTCTCCCTTTCGCTGGCAAACTACTTCTCATTATTGTTGACTCACCTCATGGAACTTTTGTTTTTTTGAGACCAAGTCTCACTCTATAGTCCAGGCTGTCCCTGAATGCACTATGTACCCCAGACTGGCCTTGAATTCATAGCAACCCTGCCTCAGCTTCCTCAGTGCTGGGGTTGTAGGCATGTGCCACCATGCCCAGTTTATGTGGTACTGGGGAATTGAACTGTGCCTTATACTTGGTGGGCAAGCACTCCAACCACCAAGCCCTTTTCCTCCATTCCTCCAGCCCATCATGGAACTTTTATTTATTTATTTATTTATTTATTTGAGACAGGGTCTCACTCTGTGGCCCAGGCTGGTCCTGAACTCACTATGAAGCCCAGGCTGGCCTTGACTCACAGCAATCCTCCTGTCTCAGCATCTCGAGTGCTGGAATTACAGGCTTGCATCACCATGCCCTGCTTATGAGGTGCTGGGGAATCGAACTCGGATACTTAGCACTTGACTTAGCGCTTTAACCACTGAAGCATTCCACCAGCCCTCTTCAAGCAACCTCTTTAGAAAGCATTTTGGTGCCCCGATGCTAGGTGAAGAGCCCTTTTTTAGGGTTCTCATTTTACTGTGAGTTGTTTTTGTGTTTGCTTTGTTTTGTTTTATTTTTGAGACAGGGTCTTGTTCTGTAGTTCAGGCTGGCCTTGAACTCACAGCAATCTTCCTGTTTAAGCCTCCCAAGTGCTAGGATTATAGGCATGTACCATGACTTCCAGTTTACATGGTACTAGGGAATCAAATTCAGGGTCTTAGTGCATGCTAGGCAAGTGCTATAACCACTGAGCTATTCCTCTAGCTCCTTAACCCTGAGATTTTTTTTTTTTTTTTTGAGACAGGGTCTTGCTCCTAAACTCACTATGTAGCCCAATCTGGCCTTGGACTCACAGAAATCCTCCTGCTTCAGCCTCCTGAGTGCTTGGTTTACAGGTGTGCACCACCACATCTGGCTTTTGTGGTTCTGGGGAATCCAACTCAGGTCCTTGTGATTGCTAGGCAAGTGTTTAACTACAATGCCATTCCTCCATCCCAACTTTGAGGTCTTATTTATTACAATCCAACTGCATTATGTATTATTCTTCTCTTCTTTGGCTTGTTTTTGTTTTATTTTTTGAGACTGGGTCTTTGTCTGTAGTCTAGGCTGGTTCTGAGCTTATGACAAAGCCCAGGCTGGCCTCAGACTCACAACAGTTCTCTTGCCTTAGCCTCCTGGGTGCTGGGATTACAGGCATATGCCACCATGACCAGCTTATGTGGTACAAAGAAATCAAACCCAGGGCTTTGCACTTGCTATGCAAGTACTCTAACTACAGAGATCTGTTCCAGGACTACAATTCCTTGAAAGGCAGGAACTCTGCCTTATTCACACCTAAAGGCCTAGCATGTTGCCTGACATGTAACAGGCAACCCATGCATATTGGTTTTACAAGGATGGACCAGCTATGTTGAGCGGGCAGTTGGGCAAGGCAGAATCCCTGCCACTGATTCCAGGGAGCTTCTTAGCACCTGTGTAGCTGTACCAAGGTATGTGAGGCCTGGTCACTTTATAAAGCAAAGAAGGGGGATGGCCGCCATTGTTCCCTCCCTCTGAACTGTGGCCCAAGAGTTTGCAGCCTCTTCCTCCTGGGTCTGGTGGATTTGCACAGCACACCTCAGGCAGTAGAAATTTTTGGCATATGTATTTGACTGCATTCCTCACCATGTCTTTTCACAAGACTTTCAGGATAAAGTAATTTCTGGCCAAGAAACAAAAGTGGAATCGTTCCATTCCTCAGTGGATTGAGGTGAAAACTGGTAATAAAATCAGGTACAGCTCCAAGAAGAGACACTAGAGATGGACAAGCTGGATATGTCAGGAATTGCACCCAAGGTCGCACACATCTGTGTTATGTCAAGGTCACTATCATTTTATTGTGTCAAGCATTAAAATGTCATGACAATTGGCAGGTTTATTGGGAATATTTACTTTTTGTTTGTTCTTCACCTGCATGTTCTGTACTAATAGGTCCAATAATAAATGTGTGAAACCATTAAAAAATAAAATAAGGCAAAGGGGAGGAGGTGACTGGGGGAATAGCACAGTGGTTAGAGTGCTTGCACAGCAAGCACTCGGCTCTCAGTTCAGTTCCCTAGCACCACAGCAGTTGGATATGGTGGCGTGCACCTATAATCCTAGCATTTGAAAGATTGAGGCAGGAGGGTTGCTATGAGTTCAAGACTAGCCTGGGCTACATACTGAGTTCAGGGCCCGCCTAGACTATAGAGTGAGACCTTATCTCTAAATAAATAGGGCAAAGAGGTTGACTCAGTTTATGGTTCTGCAGGGCTTTTTTCTGCAGAAAATCCCAAATGTTGCGATTACAGCTATATGCCCAGCTCATTTGGTACAGGGGGAACTCAGGATTTTGAGCCTGCTAGGCCAGTGCCCTAGTAACTATGCAGCTATATTCTTCCAGCCCCCAGGCTCCATTTCTTGAAGGTCCCACCACCTCAACACTACCACACTAAGAACCAGGCCTTCAACACACAAACACTGGGGAAACCAGTCAAACTATATCCATACCATGCAGCACTTTGATGTGGGAGCCTGCATCAAGGAGACAGCTCTCAATGTGAGGACAGCAGAAAGCATGGATGTATCTTTCTTACTAGAAGGGTGATGAGCCCACTTCCCAGAGGCAGTGTTTCAACTGTGCTCTAGAGAAAACAAACCAAAGGGTGATCTTGGCCTCGGCCATGAATGCTATGTGATGGAATGGGATCTGGACTCAGATGCTAATGGCTGACTCACTGACCTTCGGTTTCCTCCCCTGCTAAATGGCAATGGTGATTGCCTGTCTGCCAGATTCTGTGCCTGGCATACATGTAGTGTTCAGGACTCATGGGGCCTTTCTCTACTCCTTATCCTCCACTGTTGCAGCTCTGTCTCCTCCTGACCCTGGGTTTCTAAATGTAGGTCCAAACTATGGTGGCCTAGAAATGTTCAGTTCTGGCTGCAGGCATGGCCCCAAGGACGCATGCTCATATACCCATCTTGTTTGTTCTGTTGAGGCCCCTTCCTCAGAGAGCCCAGAGAGATTCCAGCCATCCACTGGGTGGCTTAAAGACTTTATTTATTTATTTATTTATTAAGTCAAGTTCTCACTTTGTAGCCCAGACTGGTCCTGAATTCACTATGTAGCCAGGCTACTCTTGGACTCACAGCAATCCTCCTGCCTCTGCCTTCTGAGTGCTGGGATTACAGAGTGCTGGGATTACAGGCCTGTGCCACCACATACAGTTTATGTGGTGCTGGGGAATGAACTCAGGTTCTTAGAGCTTGCTAGGCAAGTGCTCTGCTGAGCCATTCCTCCAGCCCAGCTTAACAGCTTTAAACTACACACTCACTCACACACTTTTTTTATTTTATTTATTTATTTATTTATTTTTGTGCTGGGGATTGAGCCCATGGAGCCAGCACTGAGCTACATCTCCAGCCCCCTCACCCTGTATGTTCTGTTCATGGTAGTGGGATTAAAGGAGCCTTCACATGCACTGATGATGCTACATCCCCAGCCCTTTTTCAATTTTATTTTCTGATGGGGTCTAGCTAAGTTTCCCAGTCTGGGCTCAAACTTGCAATCCTCCTGCCTCAGCGCTGAGATGTCAAGCATGCATTCTAGCACACTCATCTCCATAGCCTTTATTTTACTTTTATTTTTTGAGACAGGGTTTCATTGTGCAGTCCAGGCTGTTCCTGAGCTCTCTGTAGCCCAGGCTGGCCTGAGATGCTCAGCAATCCTCCTACCTCAGCCTCCTGAGTGCTGGGATTATAGGTGTGTACTACCAATTCCTGCTTATGTGGTGCTGGAGAATCAAATTCAGGGCCTTGTGCTTGCCAGGCAAGTGCTTCAACTGCTGCGCTATTTCTCCAGCCTTATTTTATTTTTGTGGTATTGAGGATCCAACTCACATCCTTCACACTAAGTTACATCCTCAGCCCATTTTTTAGTTTGAATTTTGAGACAGGGTTTCACTGGGTCACTAAATTGTGCAGTGAGTTGGAATTTGTGATATTTTCTGCCTCAGCCTCCCAGAGTGCTGGGATTACAGGCATGTATTTCCACATCTGGCTTAAAACAGTAATTAACACTTATTATCTCATATAATTTCTCAGGGCCAGGAATTCAGAAGCAGCTTAACTCAGAAATTCAAAAGCAGCTTAACTGGCTTAGGATGTCTCTCTCTTTTTGTTTTTGTTTTCTGAGGTAGGGTCTCACTCTGTAGCCCAGGCTGCTCCTGAACTCACATGCAGTTTAGGCTGGCCTTGAACTCACAACAATCCTCCTGCCCCGGCCTTTTGAATACTAGGGTTGTAGACATCACTCCTGTTTTATGTGGTGCTGGGGAGTTGAATCCAGGGCCTTTCGCTTGCTAGGCAATTGCTGTAACCACTGTGCTAGCTCTCTAGCCCCTGGCTTGGGATCTCTTATGTGATTGCAGTCAAAATGCTAGCTGAGTCTATTGTAGTCTGAGAGCTTGACTGGGCCTTGAAAATTTACTTCCAAGGTGACTCATGTGATTTGGAAGTTGCTTCTGGCTGTGAGTAGGAGGCCTCAGCTGCCCGCCAGGCAAACTTTTCCATGGAGTTGCCTGAGTGTCCTCACAACGTGGCAGCTGCCTTTTCCCATTGCAAGTCACCAAGAGCTGGGTATGGTGGCACAAACCTGTATTCCCAGCTCAGCAGGCTGAGGTAGGAGGATCGTGGTAAGTTTGAGGTCAGCCTGGCCTACATAGTGAGTTCAGGACTAGCTTGGACTACAGAGCAAGACCTTGTGTCAAAATACAAACAGCAACAACAAACTAGCCAAGGTGTGGTGATACATGCCTATAATAGCAGCACTTGGGAGACTGAGGCAGGAGGCATGTGTTCAGGGCCAGCTACATAGCAAGTTCAAGACCAGCATGGATTATAGAGTGAGATCCTGCCTCAAAAAAAAAAAATTATACTGTCATTTTCCAGAAATTCTACTGGTAACTTACATGAGCCTTATTGGTTACAATTACTGGGCGCCATCTTGGACCTGATTACTAGAGAATGTGCTTTCATCCAAGTACCAAATCTAAGCCAGAATGATTTAAGTAGAAAACAAATTGATTAAAAAGACATTGCAGAGTTCCCAGAATCATTAGCAGGGATGAGGTAGAGTGCGGGGGCAAGTGACGGAGATAGGCAGGAGGCCATACAGCTGGGACGACGGCCAAGAACATGCTCTGGGAACTAGCCAGGGAGGGTGATGCTGCCCCTGCCCGCCAGAAAGCTGTGGTGTCCTGCATTTTTAGGTCATTTACTCCAGATTCAGGGTCTGAGCCTGAGTCTAGTCACATGCCCTTTGCAGGGAAGGGGAGTATGAAGAGGTAGCATCTGTAATTTGTCTTCTGTGGAGAGAGGCAAGCTCTGACTCTTGGAATCATTCTCATTTTACCCCAATGAAGGAAAGTATCACAAATGCAGAGTAGTCAGGAAAAAATTTTCAGGTGTCCACTGCTTTGACTTTGGAATTTATCCCATAGGCAAATGGAAAAGTTAAAAAAGTACACACATATTTTAAAGGACTACTAATGATAACAACATTGCTTGTATCAGCAGACACATGGGTGGCAATCAAAATGTCTGTCAGCGAGGGATTGGTCAGTTGTGCGATGGTACATACATGTAAGTGGACTCTGCTGGGCAGCCATTAGGACCATGTGTGGAAACTCCAGAGACATCTTACTTTTTGAGAAAAGGCTTAGAGCACAGCAGCATGCATAGTAATTCTTTTGTTTGTTTTAGATGGGAGACTAAACTATGCCATCCTCCTGCCTCAGCCTCCCTAGTACTAGGTTTACAAGCATGTGTCACCATGCCTAGACAGTATATGGTTCTGAGGAATCAAAGCCAGGGCCTTGTGATTGCTAGCCAAGTCCTTTAACCACTGAGCTATACCACCATCCCTATTTGCTTTTTGAGATAAGGTCTCCTTATGTAGACCAGCTGCCTTGAACTTCTTATGTAGCTCAGGCTGGCCTTGAACTCATGATCTTCTTGCCTTAGTCTCCAAGTGCTGGGATTATAGGCGCCCTAGTTTTTAAAAATAATTTAACTTTTTTGTACATCCAGAGATTGGAAATGAGGAAAGAGTTAAAAATATACAAGTACGTTTATGATAAAACCTCCTTTCAAACACAATGTTCCTATTATAGCTATTATCCATATATCCTCTCAACATGTATTTGTTTTTTGGTACTAGGGATTGAGTTCAGACCTTCACACTGTGTTCCCAGACAATTTTTATTTTTATTTTGAGACAGTGTGTGACCGTTGAAGATATTATGTCAATTTGAGGAAATTAGCAACTACACCTCCATTAAGATTAGGGTTTGGGAACCATGCCTAGATTGGGAATTGAGAACCAGCTTGGATTTGAGTGCGAGTGACTTGTGGGCCAGCCAATGAGGGAAGAGCACCCAGACAGATGTGGGACGTCCAATTGGAACTCACACGGTATAAAAGGAGGGAAGAAGGAAGATTGTTATAGCTTCTCCCTCTGGGGAAGCTCTCACCTTCGCAATTGTCTGTGGACACCGACTTGCTACACATTACAGATCGTCAGCACGGATTCACTCCAGTCTCGACTTGTGCCTGTCTGCCCGTCACTGCTCTTCAGTCGCTGATCTTCAGGCTTCAGTCCTCATCTGAGATCTGCAACACTTTTACCTCTCACACTCTCACCGGCTGTCCTGCAGTGCCAGATGGGAGATCTACTATGAGCAGCCATCTTGGACCATCTCTATCCTTGGATTTGTAAGTCTTCCTAATAGATCCTTTTGATATAAAATCTGTAAATTCTGTCTTTGAAAGAACCTAGCCTAATACACAGGGTCTCACTAAGTTGCTAAGTTGCACAGGCTGGATCAAACTTGTGATCTTTCTGCCTCAGCCTCCCAAAGTGCTGAAGATTATGAGTCTGAGCCACCATGCCTGGCTCCTCTCAATGTTTAGATTTTTGGTATGATATCCTCAGCCAGTCTTTATGGTGGATTTTTTTCTTTTTTTTTCCTCTCTCTCTCTCTCTCTCTCTCTCTCTCTCTCTCTCTCTCTCTCTCTCTCTCATTCCTGAGACAGGATCCACTCTGTACTGTAGTCCAGGCTGGTCCTGAACTCATTAGGTAGTCCAGGATGGTCTCACATGGCCATCTTCTTGCCCCAGCCTCTGAGTGCTAGAATTACAGGTGGGTGCCGTATCTAGCTTTCTTTCCTTGTGTTTTCTATTTGGTTTCTAGTCTTGTTTCTGGTCTTCCTTTTTAAAATTAATTTATTTATTTAGAGACAGGGTCTCACTCTGTGGCCCAGACTAGTCCTGAACTCACTATGGAGCTCAGGCTGGCCTTGGACTCACAGCAATCCTTCTGCCTCAGCCTACTGAGTGCTGGAATTACAGGTGTGTGCCACCAAGCCTGGTTTATGTGGTGCTGGGGAATTGGACTCAAGTACTTAAAGCTTACTAGGCAAGTGCTTTAACCAGAGTAATCCCTCCAACCCCCCAGTCTTCCTTATATGTTATTTTTTTTTGTTGTTGTTGTTAATATAGTGAAATACCCAAGGTTGAGTAGTTTATAAAGAAGTTTAGTAAGCTCATGGCTTTGGAGTCTTAAATTCCAATAAGCATATTACCAGCTCGAATAAGGGCTCCCTTGGTGGTGTCACATCATGGTGATAGTATAGTCGTGTCAGGGTCCTCAGGGTCCCTGCCACCATTGGCCACTGGTGATCAGGAACCAGCGAAGTATGGGGGAGCGGCGTCTTGAGCTGTGTGAATACGACGGAATCATATCCGGGAGGCTGAATCAGTGTAACAGCTCGTTTATTGGAGGTGAGGGCCGGGCTTATAAACAGTTTAAGGGGGGGGTGTCCACCAGGTAATACGGCAAGGATCATTTATTGATTAGAGGGATTTGGGGATCTGAAAGTATCCTAATTTGCATGGCAGGTCTGACCACGGGATTTCTGGTAAGGGTCTGGAAGCAGGGGAAAATTAGGAATTTGGTTATGATGCAACCTGAGCTGTGGCCCATCCCAGGCCTGGGATTAGAGGGAGAGGTTTTACTCCTGCCAGACTCAAGAAACGAGATTATCGAGGTATGAGCTGCCTTCTACATACAATCACCCCAGGTCCAGTCAGGGTCCCACATAGTGGTAGTACATGTGAGAAGGAAAGGTCATGTTGTGAAATAGGAAGTCAGAAAGTGGGGAGAAGTTTGTTTTGTTTTGAGTCAGGGTCTTGCTCTGTAATCTAGGCTATCCTGAACCCACTATGTAGCTCAGGCTAGCCTTCAACTTGTGGCCATCCTGTTGCCTCAGCCTCTCAAGTGCTGGAGTTACAGGTATGTGCCACCACACCCAGCTTATGTGGTGCTGGAGAATCAAACTCAGGGCCTGTGCTTGCAGGGCAAGCACTCTAACATCTGTGCTGTTCCTCCAGGCTGTGTGCTCTTCTATGTTGTACTTGTTCTCTTGAAAACAATCAGAATCTCACGAGAACTACTTGAATTCCTTCCTAGTACAGCATCCCAATGACTTAGGGAACATCCACCAAGTGTTACTATTTTTTTTTTTTTTTTTTGGTGGTGGTGGTGGTCGTATTAAGTTTGAGTCCCACATAAAAATTAGCCAAGTGTGGTTGTGCATGCCTGTAATCCGTGACCTTCTCAGCAAGCTACATATCTCTAGACCTGTTTGTTTATTATCTATTTCTTTCTTCTTCCTTCCTTCTTTTTTTCTTTCTTTCTTTCCTGAAAGGGTCTTATTAAGTTGCCCAAACAGGGCTTGAATTTATGATCCTCCTGCCCCAGCCTCCGCAGGAATTATAGGTAACTGCCACCATGGGTTGGTTCCTTTTGAGGCTGCTGAGCTGGGGAATTGACCGCAGGGCCTTACACTTGCTAGGCAAGCAATCTATCTGCTGAGCCATGCCTCTACCCTCTTCCAGGTCTTTGAACATTACCAGGCACCAAATCCATGGCCATTTCACCATTGCATCCTGCTCAATGCTTCTACAAATTTGGCACAGACAAGTAGTCTTTTCTTCCTGTTTTGAGATTGGCTCCTGCTTCTAGTTTGGAGCTTCTGTTTTATAATACTGAAAATTAAATCCAGGAGGCTGCATGTGTGCTCTACTGCTGAGCTATATTCCTAGCCCCTTTTTGTTTTGAGACAGAGACTTGGTATATGGTCCAGGCTGACCTCAAATTTATGATCCTCCTGTATCAGCCTTCCACATAGCTGGAATAAACAGGAATTACGGGTATGCAACAGTGTGTCTAGGTGCCTTTTCTTTCTCTTCACAAGCAACACCTTTTCCTCCCAGAAGCCTGTCTGGGCTTCTTACATCTCTTCTCTGCAGTTGCTAATTAGAGATGACTTTATAGGATTTTACACATCTCTACAGATGACTCTAGTAGCTTGCACCCTCTCTAATGACCTTCATTTCCAAAGGCCCCTTGATGATTGTATTTATTGCTAGGGCTGCCATAACAAAGCACTACCAGCAAAGTGGCTTAAAACAGACAGGTTAATCTCAGGTTTGTTTGTTTTTTTGAGATAGGGTCTCGCTCTGTAGCCCTGGGTGGTCCTGAACTCACTATATAGCTCAGGCTGGGATCACAGCAATCCTCCTGACTCAGACTCCAGAGTCCTGGGATTACAGTCATGTGCCACCACGCCTGACTTTATGAGGTGCTGGGGCATTGAACTCAGGGCCTTGTGCTTGCTAGGCAACCTTGTTAAATGCTGTGCCATTCCTTCAGCCCTTTTATCTCAGTTTTAAGGTTTGGAAAGCTGGACTTGAGGTATAGTCCAGTAATCAGAGTGCTTGACTTGCATGTGCAAGTCCTGGGGTTTGAGTCCTCAGCAGCACATAAAATTAGCCAGGCATGGTTGTGCATGTCTGTAATGTCGGCAACCAGGAGGCTGAGGCAGGAGGATTATGTGAATTCAAGGCCTGGCTAGACTACATAGTGAGTTCAGGACCAGACTAGATTAAAGAGCTCGACCCAGTCTCAAGAAAAAAACAAAAACAAAAACAAAAATCCAAAAAACAAAACAAAAAAACCAAACAAACAAAAAGAAAAGTTGGAAGTCCAAGTGGAATGTGTTGGCATTGTTGGTTCCTTTCTTCTGAGTCAGTAAGGAAGATTCTGTTCCATGTCTCTCAGCAGCTTTTAGTGGTTAGTAAATCTTGGCTTGTAGAAGCATCACCCTCATCTCTGCCCACAGCTTCACATTAAATTATTCTGTGTATTTATGACACATTTCCCCCCTTTTTTTATAAGGTCATCAAGCATATTAGATTAAATTCCTCTCCCCTAGCCAACTGGCCTCGTTTCTTTCTTGATTACCCCTGTGAAGAACCTATCTCCAGATAAGGTCACCTTCTAAGTACTTGGGGTTAAAAATGCCAACATGTCTTTTTGGAAGATGCAATTCAGTCCACAACAATCATGATCCCTCCAGTCACCATTGCTGTGAACAATTGACCGCAAAATTTAATGACTTGTTTTATTAGGCTAATGGATTCAATTGACCAGGAATTCAGATAAGGCTGGAGAGGATATTTGTCCTCTGCTTTATGATATCTTGGGCTTTGATGCTGATGCTGGGGATGACTAGGCTGCTGGAGCTGACATCATCTGGTGGAATTTTCCCTCAGATGTCTGTTGATGCTGGCTGTTGTCTGGGAGTTCAATTGGGGCTGTTTATGGGTGCTACGGTTTGGATCGTAAGTGTCCCCCAAAAGCCTCACATGTTTGGGACTATGTCTTGTTGACTTGTGGGCAGAAAGTGAGGGAAGGGCACCCACATTGGTGGTGGTGGGGTCTCCCAACTGGCAGCTTAAAAGTGTTAAATAAAGGAAGAAGAGACATTGTTACATCTTCTTCCCTGGAGGGCTCTGGCCTAGCTGGAGTCTGCAGACTTCACTTTGCTTTTGCTTTTGTCCACTTCTGTCTCCAATGGGGTGAGCAGCTCTCCAGCCTCCTACGATGTAACTTCACTGTCCCCCACTGCCCCATGAATGGATTGTGTGTGTGACAGACCTTCTGAAATCGTGAGCTAAATAAATCTATCCTCCCCTAAATTGTGGATATTGGGTCTCTTCTCAGAGCGATGAGATAAGTGACTAACACAATGTTCAAGACTGTCAAAATCTAAGAATTTGATTTTGTAAGTATTGATTGAGCATTTACTATAAGCAATTATAATGTCAGCTGCTGAGGATGCAAAATTGAATAATTCTGTGTGGCCAATGGTTAAAAACATGGGGTTCTTATCAGCTTTGATTGCCCCTGACCACCTCTCCCACCACCATTACCATGGTTTCTTATATTTGGTTCCTGCTATCTAGAAGCTTATAGTTTAGGGGTAAATTATGGACACAGCCCTCTGAAGAACAGTTTTGCTGTCTCTGATAAAAGTAAGCAAACTGGGCATGGTGGCACAGGCCTATAATTCCAGCATTCTGGAGACTGAGGCAGGAGGATAGCCATGAGTTCTGGACCAGCCTGTGCTACGTAGTGAGTTTAGGACCAGCATGGACTACAGACAGACACTCTGTCTCAAAAATAAATAAAATAAAATAAAAATTGACTGGGATGTAGCTCAGTGCATTAGGCGAACGTGATAACCACTACACTATGGAAATAGGTTATAGCTCACTGTGGACTCAATTACTCACTTTTGCAACCATTGGATAGTTTTCTGTCCTTATAGTTTTTCCCTTAAAAACTACAGTGTAAGAGATAGACTTTGATTTTACAAAAGGGATTAAAGAAACCTTCATACGTTTTGGCATATGTTTTAGGTTTTTAAGGATGGACAGAAGTTATAGAGGTTGGGAAGAAGAGGAATACATATTTGAATTGCACTGTAGCAGGCAGAAACACCATATCAAAAGTTAAAAAGAATGACATATTTAAGGAGCCTTAAACAAGAGCATATCTAGAACACTAAACTCAGTAAGGGTGTCAATGTGGACAGCAGAGGATAGAGTTCAGCAGATGGGAACTGTGAAGGACTCATTTGAGAGTTTGCTTTTCTAACAAGTGTGCAGATGATGATTATCTTCCTGGGACACTTTGAAGAGGAAGGGCATAAAGGTCAAGGGAAGAAAGTATTTCAGAAAATAGGAAGTGATAAATCACATTGAAGATAGGAAAGCACTAACTCAGGATGAGGACTGGAAATCTCTAGTTACCAATTTGCAGGCTGAGGTGTTCACAGGACAAGAAACAGACAGATAGGTAGGGAGAGTAGCCATATTGGAGTGGTTCCTGATTGCATGCCAGGTGTGGAATGGGAGAAAGTATACATAAACAACTGATCCAGTTTGGCTTTGGGTGGAACAGGGACGCAGGGAGGTAGAGGGGGAATCAAGAGTTTTTAACATGCAGTCTTATTTTTGGAGGTGGAATACTGGGGATAGAATCTAAGGCCTTTGCACAATGCTACATCCCCAGCCCATTTTATTTTTGGTTTTGATTTTGAGACTTTGGTGTCTCTAAGTTGTTAAGTTACCCAGGCTAGATTTGAACTTGCCATCCTCCTGCCTCAGCCTCCCGAGTGCTGGGTTTACAGACGTGCACCACCATGCCTGCTTTATGTGGTACTGGGGAATCGAACTCAGGTACTTAGCGCTTGCCTAGCAAGCCGTTGAGCCATTTCTCCAGCTCATTCACTTTTAAGACAGGAAATATTTTCATTTTTAAAAAGTTTGTTAAGGATTCTGTAGGGAGAGATTGATGGACAGAGAAGAATAGGATGACTTGAGAAATATGAGATTACTAGATTTAGAAAATAAAAACATAGGCCACCCAGGTAAATCTGAATGTTAGGAAAACATAATTTCTTATGTGAATGTTCCAATTCGGTTCTAAGATGACAAACTAGGAAAAGCCTAGTGGAAAAGTAGTGGAAAAGTTCTACAGAGAAAAATCAGCCCCTAAATGACTCGGAGATTTTTGAATTGCAAACGGGGCATGGATTGGATGCACAGGACAGTGAGTCACAGGGTCCCGGGCCAGGGTTCAATTTTGAACACTAAAGCTAACTCAAGGGCAGCCCAATGGGTCCCACATGCGCCTGCGCACCGCTCTGCCACTCCCCCTTACAGCCTTTCATCCGGGTCTCGCGCAGGGGCGGGTCTGGGCAGAGGGGCGGGAGGCAGCGGCAAGGAAGGATGTCGTGGGAGGCTGGAGAGTGGGGAGGGAGCGAGGAGGGGCGGGGGCGGGGCGGGGGGCGTGACGGAGAGCGCGGGGTCACGTGACGTGCGTGGCGACGTGTCGGCCATCTTGTGTTGTTGAGGCTGAGGACTGACTTGGGTTCTGAGAGACTCCCTGTCCCGGACCGCAGGTAACCAGTGACTCTGTCTCGTCTCCCTGCCCAGTCTCTTTCCGCGCCCCGGCCTTGCCTCTGTGCCCTAGGCATCCCGAGCCTTTCACCCGCGCTCGCGTCCCCACCGCTGCTGCCCGGTCCGGCCCAGCCGCATGGACTCCCACAGGCCGCCTTGGCAGCGTCCGCGGCCGGCTGGGGGCGTCAGGAGAGCGACAGGTCAGGTGCGGGCTGGAGGGAGCCTCCTCCCAGGCGAGGGCCACGGCGGGCCCGGGCGCGTCTCGGCGCAGGGGCCTCGTTCTCTGGGGCCCCTGTGCATCGCCGGGAGAGCCGACGAAGGGAGGAGGGCGGTGGGGTGGGCTGTGTCAAGCCGGCCCGGTCAGGGCCAGAGGGCTATCTATCCCTTTCCTCTTGGGCCAGCCACCAGCCCAGCCTCGGGGTGCCCCGGGTAACAGCTGCGGCCACCAGACAGCTGCTCCTCCTGGCCCTGCTTCTCACACCTGCTCCTGAGAGGTGCCCCTTTGCCTTCCCTCCGGAGCATCTGGACGGGGAGACTGCTTCAAGGCGAGAGAACTGGGTCTGGACCAGGCCCGAGGCAAGGTGGAGCCATGATCGGATCCTGGGGCTGAGGCAGGGAAAGTAGAGCCCCGTGTCGGCTTTGGGTTCCCGAACATTCACATCAGGTTGAAATGGGCATTAGTCTCTCAAGTGTAAGCAGTTTCCCACTAAGCACTCTGAACACTTTTTTGGATGAAATATAAATCAAGTGAGCCGGGACGGAAGGTATGAAATAAGCAGATTGTATGGCTGCGTTTGGGAAGCAGTAACGTTGCTTTGCATTCATCCAGCACTTTGCCTCCTCCCCCAGATTCCTGAAAGTCAAAGCACTAAACATATCTAGTCTTTCTGTAAGAAAGGTAAGTATTCCAGTATACTGTGCAAGAAATTAAGTGGTTAGAACCCCTGAACTGCTTCCTTTCCAGTACTGTATACCTTGGATTATCAGCTGTAGTGTTTTATTCAGGAAAGAAAGATATTCTCTCCTTATGTAGTATTTCCTTTGTAGCATCTAATGATTGCCCAGATTGTCATCCTTTTTGTACATTGACTTTCTTCTGATATCTGCAATGATTTGTCCATTTTGGTTAGACCATTAGGGCTTTCATTCTCTTCATTGATGATTTTATGTGTTTTACAAGTGTAGCAGCTTTTGGGTTGTTTACAATTGAAATATGTACTGTTACATCACATGAAATTTTAGCATCAGAAGAGGACATTAGAGAAAAATTTAAAAAGTGGCATGTATCTGGAAAAGATCATGTGATTGATACTTTGACATTTTACACTGAAGAATACATTGGCTGATTGGTGATTCCCTTGAAAGGACTTCACACCCTTTTAATACTTGAGAAGCACTCTAGACTTGTCAGGCAGATAGGCAGAAGGGACTGTGTGTTACCATTCATTCATATAGACAAATTTTGAGCATTTACTATATTGTTGAATGCTGGGAGCAAAGTATCAAAAATTCCTGTCTCTCTAGAACTCATATAAGACAGATAAGTAAATATTTAGGTAAAATAATATAGATGCCTTTGGACTTAGTGGTTGGGTTGTGTCTCCATAACTTGTAGTTGAAAAATGCATTGAAGAGCATCACATCACATATTAGCTGCACAGTCCATTGCTGAAGATTGTTTCTTCCCCCCGGTAGTTGTGTGGCTGGGAGCTATCCCAGCATTGTCAGGAAGTACTGTGTATTGATAGTCCAGGAAAGGATCTGAGTTAAAAAAAATTTTTTTGAAGTACAAAGTAACTTTATTGAGATAAGTATAAGGGAGAAAGTGAGGTAAAAAGTAGGAACTCCCTGAAAGCAGGAAGAGGGGTGAGGATACCCATTGATTGACGACGGTTGCAGTCACCTTTTATAAACTTATGGGTCATGCATATTGATTTTCCCATAGAAATTTGGCCTTTACTGATTGGTATATATTAGCATAAAACGAGATCATTGGCTTAAGATCAAATTCAAGGGCCAAGACCAGACTTAAGACTCTGGGGCCACCAGAATTCAAAATTTGAAGAATGGTTTCTACTGATCATATATTGCTTTTGCACCATACTTAAAAAATCTTAAATTGAATGATTACTAAGTGGAGGGCCATGTGTAGAGTGTAGTAGAAAATGACATGGGAAAAATGAGATGGAGGTACAGGGTTAGTAGGATTTGGTGGGGGGGTTAATTTTTGATTTCCCTTGAGGAGCTTTTGTGGGTAAGCTGACATTTGAAGAGAGAACTGGAAGGTGGGGGAGAAGAGTAATCCAGGCTAGGAAGCTGCCATGGCAAACACCAAGAGACAAAAATTGAGGTGGAGCTGGCATGGTGGCACATGCTGGTAATTCCAACTACTTTGGTTATTCTAGAGGCTAAGGAAGAAGGATAACAAGTTCAAGACCTGCCTGAACAACTTAGGGAAGACCCTTTAAAATTTAAAAAAAAAGTACTGGAATTATAGCTCAGTGTTAGGGTATTTGCTTATTGTACACAAGATTCTGGATTCAATCCTCACTGCTACAAGAACAAAATAGATGAGAGCTGTTGGGTCACCTGAGCAAAGAACAGGCTTGTCTAGATAAGAGAGAAAGGAGGGCTAGTAGGAAGAGTATCAACCTCTTTGGTATAAAAATGAGATAATTTATTTACTGTCCTGAAATCATTTTCCTTTATTGTGATTGTTGTTGTTGCTGAGACAGAGTCATTGTGTTGTCAGGATGATCGTGAGTTCACTATGTAGCCTAGGCTGACCTTGAGCTCACGGCGCTCCTTCTGCCTCTGTCTTCTGAGAGTTGTCTTAGAAGCAAGCGCCTTCACACCCAGTTTAGGTGATGCTGGGGAATTGAACTGAGGACCTTGGGCTTGCAAGGCAAACATTTAACTGCTGTCTTTTCTTCCAGCATCCCTTCCCACCCTTTTTTTGTGGAGACAAGGTCTGGCTCTTTAGTTCAGGCTGTTCCCAGAACTCACTGTGTGGCCTACGCTGATTTCAAGTACATGGCAATCTTCCTGTCTCAAGTCTCCTGAGTACTGGGATTATAGGTTTGTGCCACTAAGCCTGGCTTATGTGGTGCTGGGGAATTGAATTCAGGCCCTTGTACTTGCTAGGCAAGTGCTTGACCTGAGTGCTATTCCTTCCGCCTTGTTCTTGTGATTTTTTTTTTTTAAGGCAGAATCTCACTCTGTAGTTTAGGCTTGTACTGAACTTAGTAGCTCAGGTTGGCCTCAAACTCATGGCAGTTCTCCCTCAGCTTTCAAAGTCCTGGGGTTACAGCTGGGCACCACAACGCCTAGTTTATGTGGTGCTGGGAGATCAAACCCAGAGCCTTAATTTGCTAGGCAAGGGCTTTAACTGCTGAGCTACACCCCAGCCCCTTGGGATTCTTAGAAAGGAAAATCAGATTTCTGGGGACTTGGTCAGCATCTTTTTTTTTGTGCCGGTCTTACTCTGTGGTAGAGGCTGAACTCATTGTGGAGTCCAGGCTTGCCTAGAACTCAGCAGAAATCTTCCTGTTCCTCCTGCTTCAGCTTCCTGATTGTAGAGATTATAGGTGTGTATTACCACATCCAATTTATGTGGTGCTGGAAAATTGAACTCAGGGCCTTGTACTTGCTAGATGAATGTTCAAAAAAATACTCTTTTTTTTCTTTTCCTTTTTGTCTGTCTGTCTGTTTGTCTTTCTTTCTTTCTTGCTTGCTTGTTTGCTTGCTTGCTTGCTTTCGAGACAGGGTCTATATACATAGCCCAGGCTGGTCCTGAAGCCACTGTGTAGCCCAGGCCTGGGTCACCGTGTTCTTCCCTCTTTTGGAAAAATTCAGGATGCGTAAATATTTCAGGAAATTGGAGTGAGTTGTTTTTCTCAGAAGTGTGTTTTTATTTATTTATTTTTTTGTGGTACTGAGAATTGAACCCAGGGCCTTCACTCTGAGCTACATCCCCAGGACTGACCCCCCTTCCCATGCCTTTTTTTTTTTTTTTTTGAGCTAGGGTTGTATCTCTGTAGTCCAGGCTGGTCCTGAGTTTACTGTGTATCCCAGGCTGGCCTTGAACTGTTGGCAATCCTGTGTCAGACTCATGCCATGCCCAGTTTAGATGGTGCTAGGGGATCAAAATCAGGGCTTTGTGTTGATCAAGTGCTTTAACTACTCATATTGTTTAATTGAGACAGGGTCTTGCTAAGTCATTACATTGCCTATGCTAGTCTCGAACTTGTGATCCTTCTGCCTCAACTTCTTAGAGTGCAAGGATTACAGACTTGTTCTTCCACACCTGGTTAAAGTATGTTTTTAAATGAGACTGATGCAAGAATGCTTGGAAGTATTTTTCAAAAAGAATGGCTATGAAGGGAATCTTTGGAAATTTCAAAATATTTGAATATATAGGGAAGAATTTCTTTTGAATTTTAGACATAGATGATTAAGAAATGTAACTGTGTAATCAGTGCCTTAATTGAAGTTATCTCCTTAATTGTTTCATAAATAAATTCTGTATTGTCCAGTCTAGGTTATTTTTGATTTTTAATTTTTACTTTCTTGAGACAAGGTGTCACTGTGTAGTCCAGACTGGTCCTGAGCTTACTGTGCAGCCCAGGCTGACCTTGGGCTCATAGTAATCTTCCTGCCTCAGCTTCCTGAGTATTGGGATTACAGACCTGTTCCACCACACTCCGCTTCTGTGATGCTGGGGAATCAAATCCAGTTGTCTTGAACTTGCTCGGCAAGGGCTGTAAGCACCGTGCTATTTCTCCAGCCCCTATTTATTTATTTATTTTTGAGACAGAATTTCACTCTGTAGTCCAGGCTGTTCCTAAGCTCACAATGTGATACAGGTTGACCTCAAATGCTGTGCTCATTTGTATTCTCCTGCCTTAGCCTTCTGAGTGCTGAGATTACAGGCATGCACTAAGACACCCGGCTTGTTTTTATGTGGTACGGGAAAATCAAACCTGGTGCCTTGCACTTGCTGGGCAAGCACTGTAACCACTGAGCTTCGCCCCCAGCCAAGTTTTGTGTGCCTCAGAGACTCTCCCACTAATTTGAGTACATATCCTCCACTTTTACCTTTCTAACTAGTTCTCAGGTTAATCTGATATCCAATATATGGTGTTTTGGTTTTGTTTGTTTGACTTTGGGAACTAAACCTATGTCCTTAGCATTGAGTTTCACTCACCTCTTTTTTTTTTTTTTTTTTTTTTAAATGAGACAGGTTCTCTGTAGTCCAGGCTGGTCCTGAACTCACTGTGGAACCCAGGCTGGCCTAGAACAAAAGCATTCCTGCTTCAGCCTCCTAAGTGCTGGGATTAGAGGTGTGTGCCATCATGCCCAACTGTCCATTGTCTTTTTTATTTTGAGACAGGGTCTTACTAATTGCTAAATTTCTCAGTATGGGCTCAAACTTGGAATCCTCCTGCCTCAGCCTCCCAGAGTGTTAAGATTTCAAGTATGTGCCACAATGCTGGACTTACCATTTATGTTTCTGAGCTTTCATAAGTGGCCTCTTTCATTTTAGTTCCTTTGAATTTATTTTGGTTTTGAAGTGTTTATGCTGACAATTATATAAAATAATTTGTGGTAGTTTTGCCTCAAAATTATATGAAGGTAATAGTTACAAGGTCACTTCTAGGCAGGTTGCACATCCTTAAAATCTCTGTATAGCATTTTGGAGGCTGAAGCAGAATTCCATATATGAGACTAGCCTGGGTGATTGTGATTTCAGGGCCAGTGTGGGCTAGATAGCAAGACTGTCCCAAAATCCAAAAACCAACCAACCAAAAAAAAAAATTCCAAGGTCAGAATGTGAATGAGATTCATTGGTGGGAACATAGTGATAGTAGTGATGAGGTAGTGTTTTAACTGCTTATATTTTTCCACTACCTTTGTTCAATTTCTGAAATGGCTTTTCTAACTTACGGTAGCTTTGATGGCTTACCAGTATATCAGTTCTCATGACTCCACATCTTAATAGTCAATATATTTATTCTCTTTTTATGACTTTTTTACTTTAAGATGACTGTATTGATGGTGATTGATGTCTGCAGATATTATGGGTGAAAAGATTGTTACTGTCCCTTGCCCTTGTAAAGAAATTTTTATTTGTGCTATTTTAAAAAACTAACTTGATTTGCAGTTCCCTTTTTGCCCCTGCTGATTAAATTTTGTGTACTTTCTTTTTTTTTTATTCCATAGTGGGACCGGTATCACTAGGTTGAATCTGCAACTTATGTTGGTGTTAATCCAGGTATTTTAGAGGCAAGTTAAATGTCTATTTTCTTTCAACAGTTTGAATTGCCTTAACATTCTTTTGTTAGTGTAAAAGTGTGAGTAGCCAAGATTTTTTTCTCTTTTGACCTTCACTTGGTACTTTATGGTGGTAAAAGTTCTGCACTTTCCATTTATTTTTGGTGCCCTGAAAAATTGTATCTCTTTAAAACCTTAAGGAAATTTTGACTTTATGGATAAATTTACCAAATTCTTACATTTGTTTTGGGGAGATAACCTTGAATTATGTAGGAATGAAAAATGACACTGTTGTTGAATTGCTTATAATTTTGTGAAGTTGGGCGAAGAGGGGAGATATTTGAAAGACAAAACAATATTCTCTTAAGTGACCCTACTACTACAGTGTCTTCCTCCACTTTTTTTTTTCTCTCCTCTTGCTCTTCCTCATCTCCCTCTTCATGAGGTACTAGGGATTAAACTTAAACCTTTGCACTGAGATGTATTCCCAGTACTCCTCTTCTTCTTCTTCTTCTTCTTCTTCTTCTTCTTCTTCTTCTTCTTCTTCTTCTTCTTCTTCTTCTTCTTTTTAACTTTATCTACTTATTTATTTATTGAGGTAGGATCTCACTTTGTAGTCCAGGCTTGTCCCACACTCTCAGTGTAGCTCAGGAGGCTTCCTGCTTACTCCCAAATGGTGGGACTACAGATGTGTGCCCAGTTGATTTTTGTATGTTGCTGGAGAGTTGCGCCCAAGGCCTTGTGCAAGCTAGGCGAGTGCTTGTAACTACTGAGCTATGCCTCCAGCCTCTCTATTTTTTTATTTTGAAACAGGGTCTCACTAATTCACTAAGTTGCCTGGTCTAGGCTCTTGAACTTGTGCTCTTCCTGAGAGTGCTGGGATTTTAGATGTCTGCTACCATGCAGTGGCTTGAACTTCTTTTGGTATTTTCAAATTACTACATATTTCACTACTTAATTAAGGAACAGAATTTGTTTTATTGAGACAGGGTTGGTCTGGGCTCACCCTGAACTCACTTTGTAGTTCAGGCTGGCCTTGAACTCCCAGCAATTCTCTTTCCTTGGCCTCCCACTACTGGGATTACAGATGTGTGTTACCATGCCCAGTTTATATGGTGCATGGGAATTGAACCCAGGACCTTGTATTTACTAGGCATGCTCTTTAACTGCCTGATGTGCTCCAGCCCAAGAATAAAGTTTTGTAATGTCAATTATAGGCTCTCAGTAATTTGAGCTTAATTTATACTTTTTTTTTTTTTTTTGAGACAGGCTGCTTCTGAACTCACTGTGTAGTCCAGGCTGGCCTTGAGCTCACGGTAATACTCCTGTCTCAGTCTCCAAGTGCTGAGATTACAGGTGTGCACTACTACTCTGCCCAGTTGATGTGGTGTGGGGGAATCAAACTCAAGGCCTTTTGCTTGCCAGCCAGGTGCTCCGTCTACTGTGGTATTCTTCTAGCCCCAGTTTATACTTGCAATAGGAAATATCTTAGAGCTTGTTCTTTTGAGTTAGTCCCATAGAAGAATTTGCCATGTTATGTAGCTCACCCGCTTTTCCCTTCTGCCCTTAAAAAAAAGTGGAACACAGGGGCTACAGTTGGATGAACTTTTGTGTATAATAACATAGCTACTGTTCTGTGTTTTTTGAGATAGTGTCTCACTGTGTAGTTCAGGTTAGTCTGAAACTTGCACTGTAGCCCGGTTCAGTCTGGTCTTAAAACTTGAGATCCTTGCCATGTTGGGATCTGTAATCCCATTACTGTGGGAAGTTGATACAGGTGAACAGCAAGTTCGAGTCCAGCCTGGGCAAATTAGCAATTTGACAAGACCTTTTTTCAAAATCAAATAAAAGTTGGGCTGGCATGGTGGTACACACTTAGAATCCCAGCACTCAGGAGGCTGAAGCAGGAGCATTGCTGTAAATTCAAGCCTGGGCTATGTAGTGAGATCAGGACCAATGTGGACTATTGAGCAAAACCCTGTCTCAAAGAAACAAAAATTGGGTTGTGGGGGCTGGAGAAATGACACAGTGGTTAAAGCGTTTGCTAAGTAATGCATTTGATTCCCCAGCACCACATAAACTGGTGGTGGTGGCGCATGTCTATAATCCTAGAACTCAGGAGGCTTGAGGCGGGAGGATGCCACGAGTCCAAGGCTAGCCTGGGCTACATAGTGAATGAGTTCAGGAGCAGCTTGGGCTACAGAGCAAGACCCTGTCTTGAAAAAAAAAGGGGGGGGGTGCCCTGTGGATGTAGCTTATTGTGAAGGCCCTGGGCTTGGTCCCCAGTTCCATAAAAACAAAACGCTTCAGAACTCTTGCCTCACCCTTCCAAGAACTGTGATTATAGACATGTGCCACCATGCCCTGCATTATGATTTTTTTTCCCCAAAATGAACCCAAAAGTATCCTTCTCAAGTTGATTTGCTGTTAATAAAATTGTCAAATTTAATTTTTAAAACTATTTTCTGATAATATTCTAAAAATTTAAATTTAGCTGTGAAACTTCTTGAAGCTTCGGTGTGCTTCATTTTATTTCTTGTCACTTGAAATCATTATTTTGTTGATTTTTAAGGTTCTGTCTCAACAGGACATTAAACGAGGTTATTTTGCGCCTGAAAGCACACCTGGATCTTTTCTCCTTTTATGTTTTGTCAGTGGTCGGATTTCTGGGCCTCAGAGACAGTTTGCATAGAATACACACTGTTGTATTGCTGCTGTTATTTTTCTCTCAGGTATACTTTAAAGGTTAATACCAAAGCTGTATAATTTTTTTCTAAACCAGGGCTTTGACATAACTGACAAACATTCTGCCATTGAGTGATACATCCCAGCCTGATTTGCTAAGTTGCAAGGCTGAGCTCACTTGCAGTCCTCCTTCCTCAGCTTCCTAAGCTAGGTTTACAGGCATGTGCCACTGTGTCTGGCTATGATGTGGGTGTTTTGTTTTTTCTTTTTTGAGACAGGGTCTTGCTCTGTAGTCCAGGCTAGTCTTGAGCTTTCTATGTAGACCATGCTGGCTCTGAACACATGGCAATCCTCCTGCCTCAGCTTCCTGAGTGTTAGAATTACAGGCATGTATCACCATGCTCAGTTTATGTGGTGCTGGGGAATTGAGCCCAGGGCCTTGAGTTTGCTAGGCAAGCACTTGAATCTCTGAACTATGCCCCCAGTTCCCCTTCTCCCCGCCACATGCCTTTTGTTTTGAGACAAGGTCTCACTCTAGTCTGAGCTGGCCCTGAACTCACTATGTAGCCTAAGGTGAACTCAAATTCACAGCAGTCCTGCCTCCTCAGTGGCCTCCTGATTTCTAGGGTTCCAGGCATATACCACTATGCCCAGTTTATGTGGTGCTGGGGAGTTGAACCTAGGGCCTTATTAGCACTTGCAAGGCAAGTACTCTAACCTTTTCTATTCTTCTGTCCCCTATAATGTGTTATTTGTTTATTTGCTTTAAAAACTTTTTTGAGGGGGAGACAGGTTCTATGTTGTCTGGGCTGGTCCTGAATGCAATGTGGAGCCCTGGCTGGCCTCGAACTCATGAACTCAACAGTTCTTCTGTCTTAGATTCTCCAGTACTGGAATTACAGGCATGTGCCACCATACCCAGTTTATGTGGTGGTAGGGAAGTAAACCCAGGGCTGTGCACTTGCCAGGCAAGTGCTTTAGCCTCTGTGCTGCTACTCTAGCCCTGTAGTGTGATTTTGAATGGAAATTTGAAATCATTTCCCTAAAGACCTGTGATGGTATTCATTTGTCAGCTTCATCAGAATCATTTAGAACTTGTGTGAAAGTTTATTTTTTCAGTCTCACTGTAGTGCTACTGAGATTCTCTAATATATAGGAATCTAGTTTATATACATATCAGGTGCTGGTTGGTATGGTGGCCCACACCTTTAGTCTCAGCAGTCTGGGAGGCTGGCAGGAGGATCACAAGTTTGAGACAAGCCAGAGCATTTTAGTGATTAGGGCTGGGGGCATAACTCACAGATTAGAGTGTTTACCTGGCAAGTGTAAGGCCCTGGGTTTGATTTTTGCCAGTACCACGCAAGCTGGGTGTGGTGACACATGCCTATAATCTCAGCACTCAGGAGGCTGAAGCAGGGAGCATTGCTGTGTGTTTGAGGCCAGCCTGGGCTACATATTGAGTTCAGGACCAGCTCAGACTACAGAGTAAGACCCTGCCTCAAAAGAAAATAAAGCAATTTAGTGATTTACCAAGACCCTATCTCAGAATAAAAAAGAAATGGGGATGTAGTTCAGTGCAAAGGCCCTAAGCTCATTCCCTAGTACTGCTAAAAAAACCATAAATAAAAATACCAGGTGATTCTAATGTTATATCCAAGTTTAGAAACCATTTGCTGTAAATATAGGTTTCTGATAAAAATGTTTTTATGGTTTCCTTAAGAATTGCTGGGTGATTTATTTACATCAGTATTTTTATTATTTACAGTATTAAAAGGACAAAGTCTGCTCAATCCTCTTTGTGTGAATCAGCAGAACTTTCCATCAGGTAAGTTGGAATGGAACAGAGTTGTCAGTTTATGCAAATTGTGATATGATAACTTGATTTTTGGGATTGGGATTGGGAGGGCAGGGTAGGTTTTGAACCCAGGGCCTTATGTGTGCTCTCCCACTAAATTACATCACCTGTCTCGTAGAGGTGATTTTGCTTTTAGGTTTTAGTTATTTTTGTCCTGCTACTTCTCCTGAGATTAAGGATAGTAAGTAAAAACTTGTTTTCTAGTGCCTTGAACAGTATTTTGGGAGCAGGGATGCTGAGAAGCCATGGTATTATAAAAGAACTGAAGAGTTTGTATGGAACTTGAACCAAAGCTTAGGAAGCATTTAGGAGCCAGAATAGTCTCATTTAGATAGCACATTTCTCTCAGTTTAGAAGTATCCTCTTTTTGTCCTGTTCAGTTGTCTTTCCATAGAAAATGGCTGCTTCATTTGAGATCTAGTGCAACTAGTTAGGTGATTACTGATTAGCTTATATCTTAGTTTCAATTTACTGGGAAGGCAAATTTGATTCATTGTACTTAGTTCAGTTTTCCATCCTTGGTTAAATTAGTTTTGGCTTGGAGTTAGAGGTCTAGAAGTAAAAACAGTGAAATATAAGGGTGGAGGCTATTCTAGACACTGCCATAGAAAGTTGTAGATAACTTTCTTCTCTAGCATTTAGAAAAATTTTCTTTGTGGAGCTCTGCAATTTTAATACATGTGCCCTGAAAAATTAACATGTATATGTATATATATATCTAGTGTTCGGTGAATAAGATCCAGTAGGTCTCACTCAGTAGGGCAGCCATTGTTGGAATTTACCAGTTCAAAATTTTTGTTTCTGAGACAGGGCATAGCTCTGTAGTCTAGGCTGGTCCTGAATTCACTTTGTAGCCCAGGTTGGCCTCAGACTCATTGCAGTCTTGCTGCTTCAGCATTCAAAGTGTTGGGATTACTGGCATGTACCACCATGCCCAGTTTATGTGGTGCTAGGGAATTGAACTCAAGGCCTTTTGCTTAGCTAGGCAAGCACTCCTCAGTTCAGTTTTTTTTTTTGGAGACAGAGTATGACTCTGTAGCCCAGGCTGCTCCTGAGCTCAAGGCAATCCTCCTACCTCAGCCTCCCAAGTGGTGGGATTGCAGGTATGTGGCACTGCACTTGGCTTATATGGGGCAGGGGAGTTGAACTCAAGGCCTTGAGCTTACTATGCAAGTTCTTTAACTGCTGTGCCATTCCTCCAACCGTTGTCTTTTTTTTTTTTAACGTAAGGTCTTGGTTTGGGGTAGGACGGGTGGATAGGTTCAGAAGAGTGACTGGAATAAAGGTTTAACATACATGAGAAGCTTGGTTTGTGGAAAATTTCGTTTAACGCTTCTTTTTTTTTGAGACAAGGTCTTACTCTGAAGTCCAGGTTTGTTTTGAACTCATTATGTAGCCCAGGCTATCCTTGAACTCACAGCAATCCTCCTGCCTCAGCTTCCTGTGTGCTGTGGTTACAGGCATGTGTCACCATGCCTGGTTTATGTGTTGCTGGGGAATCAACCCAGAGCTTTGTGCTTGATAGGTGAGTGCTTTAACCACTGTGCTATTCCCCCAGGTCTTCCACTGATTTTTTGTTTGGGTTACCATTTTTAATTGAGAGCTTTTTATAGTATTAGGTAACACTTGAGTATTAAGAAGCCATTTAGAATTTGAAGAGTGGAATTTCATATATTCACAGCATAGAAAAAGTAGTAATTGTGACCTTCGTTGTTAGAAGAGGGTTGATGCCAGTGTGAACTTTCAGAGTTGTGCTTTTCTATTCTACAATTATATAATGCAGAAGTAAACTATTTTTTTCTTTTAATGATTGAATTCAGGGCATTGTGTGTGATAACCATGTGCACCTTAGCTACATCTCTAGCTCCTAAAGTAAACTTTTTGTTTTTCCTTACTATTTATTTTTTGAGACAGAGCCTTGCTCTATATTTCAGACTGGGCCTGAACTTACTCAGTATGTAGTACAGACTAGCCTCCAACTCTCTAATTCCTGGCACTCCTCCTGCCTCAGCCTCCCTAGTACTGGAATTAAAGTCGTGCTTCTCCATGCCTGGCTAATTTTTTATTTATTTTTTTAATGTGGTGCTAAAGAATTGAACCCAGGACCTTGTACATGCTAGGCAATTTCTTTACCCACTGTTTTACACTCCTGGCACCTATTCATTCATTCATTTATTTGAGACAGTCTTGCTCTGTAGTATAGTCAGGTCTTGAATTCACTGTGTTGTCCTAGGCTGTTGTTAAATTCAATATAAACCTGCCTCAGCCTCCTAATTGCTAGTATTATAGCCCTGTGCTACCACTCCTGGCTGTTTTTGAGACAAGGTCTTGCCCTATAGTTGAGGCTGGCCTCAAGTTATGGCAGTCATCCTGCCTCAGCCTCCCTAGTGCTGAGATTACAGGTATACATTACCACTCCCAGTTTATATGGTGCTAGGGAATTGAACTCAGGGTCTTGATCTTGCTAGGTAAGTACTCTTAACTTTTGTGCTATTTCTCCAGTATCCGCTTTGAGTTTACGTGGTGATAGGGGGTTTTACCTGGGGCCTTAACACATGCTAGGCAAGTGCTCTATTTAGTTAGTTCAGTAGACTTTTTTTTAAATGTTTTGTTTTATTTTTGAGACTATCTCGTTCTGTAGTACAGGCTGGTCCTGAACTTAGTGTATAGCTCATGTAGACCTCAAACTCACAGCAGTTCTCCTGCCTCTGAGCCTCCCAAGTGGTAAGATTACAGTGTGTGCTACCATGCTCAGTTTATGTGCTGGGGAATTGAACCAAGGGCCTTGCTCTTGCTAGGCAAGTACTTTTAACTGCTGTGCTATTCCTCCAGTCCAGTAAATTTTTTTTCTAATTGAACATTTTGAATTTCTGTTTGCTTGTGTTTATAGGGGTATATGTGTTTGTGTTTTAAGATAGTGTCTCATTTTGTAGTCAAGGCTGGCCTTGAACTATTCCTTTCTCAGTCTTCTGAGGTCTGGGCTTATGGTTGTGTGCCATCATGCCTGGCTGTATTTGTAGCTTACATATTCTTGGTGAGCTCTAATTGTTTAACCTTTATTTCTCTTTTTTCGTTTTGAGGTAGTCTGGCTCTGTAACCCAGGCTAGTCATGAACTCACTGTGTAGCCCCGCCTGACCTTGGACTCAAACACAATCCTCTTGCCTCAGCCTCTTGAGTGCTGTGATTGGATTTTGGGTGTGTGCCCCCATGCCTGGTTTTGGCCTTGTGCTTGTAAGGCAAGTGCTTTAACTGCTGTGCCTTTCCTCCAGCCTCTAATTGTTTAATTTTTTTGTTTAAATTTTGTTATATTCATCTATCTAGACTTCTGATGCAAAATCTAGAAATCATTAGTAAAAGTGATAGAGAATAATTTTTATCACTTAAAACTTTTTTTTTTGCCTTTTTACAAATTTATGTATGATCTCCTTTTCCCCTTCCTATCCGCTGAACTCCTGCAATCCCCCTCCTTCTCCACAAAGTCTATCTTCTTCCATCTCTTATTTCTTTCTTTCTTTCTTTCTTTCTTTCTTTCTTTCTTTCTTTCTTTCTTTCTTTCTTTCAACAGGGTCTCGCTCTGTAGCATAGGCTGGTCCTGAACTCACTATGAAGCCCAGGTTGGCCTTGGACATGGCAGCCCTCCTCCCTCAGCTTCCAGAGTGCTGGGATTACAGGCATGTGCCAACACATCTGGCTTCATATGGTGCTGGGAAATCGAGGGCCTTGCACTTACAAGACAAGTGCTTTAACTGCTGTGCTGTTCCTCCAGCCCCTCTGTTTTACTTTCTTTATGGTTTAGTTTTCTCATATTCAAGATGTTGGATGATGTTTAATCTCTGTGTCTGATTCATTTTGCTAGCCATATTGGTCTCAGGGTGTATCCATTTTCCTACCAGTGACTCAAGTTTGTCTTTCTTCAGGGCAGAGCAGTACTAAATTGTGTATATGTACTACATCTTCTTTACCCATTGTTCTGTTGTTGGGCATACTGGCTTCTTCCAACATTTAGCTATTATAAATAGTACTGCTACAAACATAGGTATGCATGTATCACTCTTGTATGATGACTTTTAGTTTGGGATGATACTCAGAAGATGTATAGCTGGCTCAATTGGGGTATCTATTTTCATTTTTTTTGAGGACTCTGAAAATACTGTGCATTTTCTTTACTTTTGACTTTGAGGTGAGGCATATTTAGGGATTCTTGAGGCTTAAAAAGATTTCTATGTAATCCGTGTAAAACTTTCATAGGCTCTGGGGATGTCTTGAAAACACTGTTTTGTGGTGAGACTATCAAATGACATGGCAATTTATATGGCATTGTAATTTTTTCTAGAACTTTCCACTTCTGCTAAATTTAGTTTTTGTCCTTTCACCAAAAGGTATAAGAGAAATTACATATTTATTACGTATTTTTCAGAAGCAGTGGGAAGAATGATAATGACAGTAGTAACTTTTTATTAACATATTTGAGATACACAGTAACAACAGCAATAATTTAATATTTTTAGAGTGTTTTTAAACTTCCACTGTGTTCTTTGTAGTGCTTTTTATTCAAGTTGTCCTGGAAAAAGTCTTAGAGTTCTAGTCTCTTTGGTATGGGACTGTTGGCTGTAAAAACTGACAAAATTGTCTTGGTACTTTCAATAGGTAAATCATGGCTCAGACCTTGACATGATACCCATGTCTGGAGGTCTGATGATCAGTTTCTCGGGAATTGATATGATACTGTCCAAACCAATACCACTTATCCCTTGTAACTGGATGTGAAGCCATCATGGGAGACAAGTGGGTCAGATAGCCTTGATTTGTGTTCTGGATTCTGACACTCTTCTTTAGACCTTGATTCTGCTTCACTGTTGTGGATGAAGTTTCTGATAGTATAAGATCATATATTCTTATGTAGCAGTGGGTTTAATAGAATTTGATGCAATTTTTTTTTTAAATTGAAACAAGGTCTCACTGTAGTACAGGCTGGTTTTGAAGTACTGTGTACTCCAGGCTGGCCTTGGACTCATGACAGTCCTCCTGTCTCAGTGCTGGGATTATAGGCATACACCACCATACCTGGTTTATGTGGTCCTGGGAAATTGAATCCAGGGATTTGTGCTTGCAGGGTAAGCGCTCTACTGCTGAGCTATGTCCCTAGCCCTGAGAAAATGTCAGATTTTAAAATTTTTTTTTTGAGGCAGGGTCTCACTCTGTAGTCCCAACTGCTCCTTAACTCACTATAGCCCGTGCTGGGCTCACACTGAGAGCACTCCTCTTACCTTGGCCCCCTGAGTGCTGGAATTATAGGCATGTACCACCATGATCAGTTTATGTGGTGCTGGGAAATTGAGCTCAGGGCCTTTTGCTTGTTAGGTAAGTCCTCTAACTGCTGTGCTATTCTTCTAGCCCTCAAATTTTTTATTTTAAAATTTTTATTATATTTTTATTTATTATTATTATTTTTTGAGACAGGGTCTTGCTCTGCGGCCCAGGCTGGCCTGAATTCACTATGGAGCCCAGGCTGCCCTTGGACTCACGGCAATCCTCCTGCCTCAGCCTCCCGAGTGCTAGGATTACAGGCGTGCACCACCACGCCCAGCTTATGTGGTGCTGGGGAATCGAACTCGGATACTTAGCACTTGACTTAGTGCTTGCTCAAGTGCTTTAACCACTGAGCCATTCCTCTAGCTCCAAATTTTTTATTTGTAGCACCAGTATTGAACCCAGGGGTCTATACTTTGTCACTTTATCACTGATCTGCATCCCTAACCCTTTTATTTGTTTATTTACTTTTTTTTTTTGTTTTTTTTTTTTTTTAGACAGAGTCTTGCTCTGTAGTCCAGGCTAGTCCTTACTATGTAGCCTAGGCTGGCCTCAGACTCAGGATCATTCTGCCTCAGCCTTTTGGGTGCTGGGATTACAGTCATACACCACCATACCCAGTTTCTATGGTGCTGGGAAATTGAACTCAGGGCTTTGCAAGTGCTCTAATCACTTTTCTAACTCTCTAGCTGTTTGCACATTTTGGTTTGAAATGCTCTTGCTAAATTTTCCAGACTCCCTTGCCTCCTGCTTTCCAAGTACCTGGAATTACAGGCTGTACCACTACTTTGGGCCACATTTTAGATTTTTGTTCTTATCATTGATATTGTATCTTTTTCATATGCTTTAGTCACACCCACACACTCTTTTCTGTGTGTGTGTGTGTACGTGTGTGTACACGTACTTTCCTTCCCTTTCTCTGAGGTAGATGTTCTTTTTTATTTTTTTATTATTATTATTATTTTTTAAGTGAATCTGAGGAATGAACTCGGCCTTGCACATCCTAGGTTATTTTTCTGCTGCTGCTCTAAAGGACTGTCTTAAACTGGATAATTTGTAATGAACAATGCATTTACTTGGCCTATGGCTCTGAAGCCTGGCAAGTCCAATAGCTTGGTCCTGGCATCTGGTGTAGGCCTATGGACTACATTATCCCCTGGTGTAAGATGAGAAGGAAAAAGAGAGAGATAGAGAGAAAGGGAGGAAAGGAGTTATGGGAGTGGGAAAAGGAAGACCAGTGAATCAGATTTGTGTTAATAATGATTCCTTCATTAAGGACATTGGTGAGAACAGAGCCTTCATGATCTTATCACTTTTAATTAGGGCCCTCCTCCCAACACTGTCGTACTAGGGATTACATTTATAACATAAATTTTGGAGTTTGTGTTCAGACCATTGTAGGACTCCTTTCCCCTGTAAAATGTTACTGAAAATCCCAAAGACCTTTTCATTTTTAGTTTTATCTATATCAAGACATTTTTAAAAAATCCTAAATCATTTAAAAATAGGAAACTCATTGTGTGCTAACATAAATGTATGTTTAATGAAATATACTAATTTTTGAAAACATTACTATTTTTTGAGATGGTATCTTACTCTGTGGTTCAGGCTGCTCCTGCACTCACTGTGGAGCCTAGGCTGGCCTTGAACTCATGAGATTCCTTTCTTTGCTGGCATATGCTGCCATTGCCAGTTTATATGGTACTGGGGAATTGAACTCAGGGCCCTGTACTTCCTAGGCAAGTACTCTGACTGCTATGCTGTTTTTCCAACCCAATCTATAAAAACATTATTAAAAATTGGATGAAGTGCCATTGTACCTTTTTGCACATTGCTTTCGTGTCTGGTGGTATAGAAGGCAGCTGGGTTTGCATATTGCTTTTGTATTTCTGTAATAATCTCTTGTTTATTTGGTTGAAGTCTGTGTCCTGTTCTCACAAATTATGTAGTTGGGAAAGGGAAGAACATTTTAATAGCTTTTTCAGATTTTATAGATATCCTTTGATATTGTGCTAAAATTTGACAAATGGCAGCTTCTCCTTCCCCCACAACTTTTGGGTGCTGAGGATTGAACCAAAGGCCTGTGCACTGAGCTATATCCCGAGGCTTAAAAAAATTATTTCAATTCTTTATTTTTTGAGACAGGATCTCACTCTAGTCCTGATTGGTTCTAACCTCATTATGTAGCCCAGGTTGTCTTCAAACTAATAGCAATCCACCTGCCTCAGCCTTATTATTTTGAGACAAGATTTTAATAAGTTGTCCAGACTAGCCTTAAAGTTGGTGATCCTCCTGTTTCAATCTCCCAGCTCAGTGGCAAGTACCTGGGTTCAATCCCTAATACCCCAAAACAACAGAAAAAGTTATAACTTAAATTATTATAATTAATAAATCAGTATTGATGCGTTGTTACTTATCTCTAAAGACCATTATTAATTTGCATTTTTTAGTTTTATGTAGTGTCTTTTTCTGTTTCATGTTTTTTTTTTTTTTTTTTTTTTTTTTTTTTTTTTTTTTTTTTTTTTTTTTTTTTTTTTTTTTTTTTTTTTTTTTTTTTTTTTTTTTTTTTTTTGAGACAGGGTCTCACTGTAGTTCAGGCTAGTCCTGAACTCACTATGTAGCTGGCTTTGAACATATGGCAATCCTGCCTCAACCTCCCAAGTGCTGGGATTATAGGCTTGAGCCATCATGTGCAGCTTATGTGGTGCTGGGGAGTCAAACTCAGGTCCTTCAGCTTGCTAGGAAGTGCTTTACCTGCTGAGCTCTTCCTCTAGCCCTGGATGCCCTATTTTCATTGGGCCTTTAGAACTTCTGTAGCTATGAGGCATAGTGGTACAAACCTATAATTTCAGACTGTGCTGATCACAATTTTGAATCCCACATGGACAAGTTAGTGACACTGTCCTCTCAAAATAAAATATTTGAAAAAGGGGCTGGGGATGTAGCTCAATCTGAAGACCTTAGCTTTAACATCCAGTACTAGTGGAAGGAGGAATAGCTCATAGCTTTGTGCTATGGATTTGATCCTGGAATAGAACAAGAATGATGTTGGAAAAACTGGTAAATCTGAATAAACTCTGGAATTTAGTTAATAGCATTGTGGTAGTGTTGGCCTGTTCTTTTATTTTTAACTAATTTACTTTGGTAATACGTTATTACATTAGAAGGAACTTTCTATACTCTTTCTTTTTAAAAATAAAATTTGCCATTATTCCTAAAGTTTATCTAAAAACAAAACAGAAAATCCACTGTTGTAGATAGACCACGTAGCTACACATTTCTTCATTCTCTTCAGACTGTTACCTTCTGTCATTCATTTACTTCTCTGAAAAACTTGAGATCATCCAATGTAATTCTCCTCAGTTTCCTATTAACTCCTCCTCCCACAAAGAATAAAGGTTCCATCCCATTTATTTTCTGAAATTCCACCCCTTCCTGCCTTCTCATGATCACTGATGACTTAATTGTTGAAGCTAATGAAGACTTCAATTTCTTCTTTGAATATCTGAAGTTCTTTTTTTTTTTTTTTTTTTTTTGAGACAGGATCTTGCTGTGTAGTCCAGTGTAACTCAGGCTGGCCTCCAATTCAAAGCAGTCTTCCTGACTCAGCTTCCTGAGTGCTGGCATTGTTGGTGTAAGCTATCATGCCCGGCTTATGTGGTATCTTAGTTAATATCTGTTGCTGGTACAGAATACCTGATATCCATCCACAACATAAAGAAGGAAAGATTAATGTAGCTAACAGTTTCAGAAGATCTCAGTCCATTCCTGGGTGGCTGGCATGTCAGAAGTGCATGATGGGTGCCTAGCTGGAGGAAGCTGTTCACAGCATGGTGTACAGGAAGCCAAATGACCAAGGAAGGGCAGAACTGGCATTTACCCTTACAAGTAAAGCCAGTGGTCTGCCCCTTCTAGGTGAAGACTCAGTGTTCTGCCCTTTCCAGGTTAAGCCCCAGTGATCTGCTCCTTAGAGGTCACACGCCTAGTAATGTGCCAAACAGGCCTATAATCTACCCTTCCTGACCAGGCCCCACCTCTCAATAGCTCATGGTTCATAGGCATTCTGCAACATCCAAATACATGAGACTTGGGGGACATACCTGATCTAAACCAGAATGTGGTGCTGGAGAATTGAACCCAGGGCCTTGTGCTTTCTAGGCAAGCACTCTTTAAACTGCTGAGCTACATCTCAGCCCCTGAGTATTTGAAACTTTCAAATACCTTTACTAAAAAAAAAGATTTCTCTGTTTTACACATTAAAATTTGATTAGAAAAGATTTACTCGTGATTTCATTTTTCAGAAGTATGTTTTAATATTATGGGGGCATAATTATATATACAAACTGTTTAACTTTGTGTTATGTATAATCATATTCTGTATTCTGTAATTACTGTATAGCACACTTCATTGTTGCTGTCTTTTATATCTGTTTTTTTTTTTTTTTTTTTTTTGAGACAGGGTCTTTCTGTGTAGTCCATGCAGGTCCTGAACTCACTATGGAGCCCAGGCTGACCTTGAGCTCACAGCAATCCTCCTGCCTCAGCCTCCTAAGTGCTTGGGTTACAGGTGTGCACCACCATGCCCAATATATGTGGTGAATTGAACTCAGAGCCTCATACTTGGTAGACAGGTTCTGTAACTGCTGAACTGCTTTCCCAGCTCTGCTTTTGTATCTTCAAGTACAGCTGCACCATCACTTTTTCCTTTCATGCTGGTACAAGTACTCCTTGACTTTGATGTGGTTGTGTCCTGGTAAATCTACCTTTAGTTCAAAATACTTAAGTTCAAAATGCATTTGAGATACTTAATGAACTTGATAGCTAAGCAGCAAAGTTACGCTGGAGTGTAACGGTTGTTTTTCTACCATGATTGTATGCCTGAGTAGAAGCTGTGGTCACTGCTGCTGTTTAGCATTACTGTAAAGATATGTATTGCTAGCCTGGGAAGAGATCAAGTTGAAATTAGAAGTATACTTTCTACTAAATGCATATCACTTATATACCAGTGTAAAATTGAAATACTGTGAGTCAAGCCATTGAGAACCTGTTGAGAACCTTATGTACTGAGATGTGGTGTTCATGATATCACATGAATTTCTCTCTTTTATTTTTTCTTTCTTTCTGTGTACTGGAATTTAAACCCAAATGTGCTAGTTGCCCCAGCAGACCTCAAATTCGTGAGGCTCCTCTTTCAGACTCTTGAGTAGCTGAGATTTCAGGCATGTGTTGTTCTGCCTAAGGATCTGATAGAATTATACACCCTCCTCCTTTCTCTTTAGCACTTGCTCAGTCTCTTCTAGGTATTTCTAATGATTTTTTTTCTCATTTTTGAATTTTTATTTACCTGTCACATCCCTTTCACCTTCCCACCCTCTCATCCTCCCTACCACACACCCCCTCCCTTCCCTCTCTACAAAGTCTGTCTTCTTCCATCTCTTACTTTTTTATGGTTTGTATGGTTTTTCATTTTAGAGAAACCATATGATATTTAGCTTTCTGATTCATTTTTCTAAGCATAATGCTCTCAAGGTACATCTATTTTCCTACAAATGACTCAGATTTGTCTATCTTTGTGGTAGAGTAGTACTCTGTTGTGTACATATACCAAATCTTTATCCATTCATCTGTGGTTGGGCAAATTGGCTTCTTTCAAGATTTGGCAATTATAAATTGTGCTGCTATACATGTGGGAGTGCATGTATCACTCTTGTGTAATGACTGTGACTCTTGTGAAGATATCCAGAAGATGTAAATTGGGTCAAATGGAATATATATTTTCAGTTTTATGAGGAATCCCCATACTGCTTTCCATAGTAGTTGTACCAGTTTACAGTCCCACCAGCAATGTAGGAGTGTTTCTCCAATGATTTTTCTATAGTACAAATTTCATTCAGGATACGCTACTACCCAAATTGTTTCAGAGCCTCTCTTTGTCCTTGGGATGTAAAATACAAAGACTTCTGAACAGTGTTTCACTCCAGTCTTCACTTTAGTGTTTTATTTTGTTTTGGTTTTCAAATAGTTTTTCAAAGTGTCTGAAATAAATGTCTTCTGAAGGGGAAAATAGTCTGTCTTGGAATATTATTATTACTAGTTTTTTAAACTTTGAGTAAATTAATAACCTTGCAAAAGAAGTTAGCAAATCATTTTAACATTCCTTCCACCTCTCTCCTCCTTAGCCCTGTAGACCTTTGTCTCATTCTTCTGTTTGAGAAAATGTAGCTTCAATTTTGGTGACTTTATTATGTACATTTAATCTTAGGCAAATTTTTAAACTTCCTCTATGCTGTATTTCTTCATCTATAAAATGGGGCCAGAAGATCTGTTTTAAATGTAAAAGAATATATATAAAAAACACTTTGGTAAGCTCAGAATTAGCTCTCAGTAAAGAATAGCAGGTATTTTAACTCAGCCAATCTTAGGTACTCCCTGTCATTTTAGGAGCACCTTCCCATTATTCTCAGAGTTTGCTATGTATAATTGAGCATGGTCTTAAAACATTGTAATTATTAATCTCTTTTTTGCTTAATTCCTTTTTAACTAGACTGGTACCTTGATGCTATTATATTTCTTGTTCTTAATGTGTTTTGGTAATTTGGTTAGGGATCATCAGACAATATTAGAATACACTAGATTTTTTTTTTTTGTATTGGATCAAAGGAAACTGTTTTGTAGGCTTTTATTTAGAAAACCTAACCATATACGTACATTTCTGTATAAGATGTGCCTTATGCTGTAGAAAAAGTTGGGTCTAGTTGTCAAAGTTTGGAGACTAGGAGATCTCAGGAGAGAGGATTGTTCTGTGCTTTCATGTGGCTTTCAACTTTTTGCAGTTAGGAAAAGTAATTGTGTTGAGAGTGTGTTCGCTTTCTCCTTTGAGTAAATGTCCTTCGTTAAAAATCTGGAAAATAACAATGTATAATGAAAATAGGGTTTCTGTAACCCTTGAAAATTTGAGATCTTTCAGACAGTTTGATTGAATCCAGGGTCTTCACTCTGACGTGCATCTCCAACCTGTTGTAAATTTTTATTTTTAACTAATCTATTTTTAAATTTATTTTTCTCCTTTTATGTACACACACACACACACACACACACACACACACACACACACACATGATACATGATGTTTACATTTTGTGTACATATATATCAGGTCAGAATTACAATACCTTCCCCTTTCAGTTCCCACTGTCACCCCCATTTGGTTCTTTCTTTCCTTTTTTTTTTTAACCTATCTTCCTTTCTCCTTCCCAACCTCTCATCCGCTTTTTCCTTTCCCTCTCTACAAAGTCCATTTTCTTTTTCCTTCTGTGTCTCTTACATTTTTTATGACTTGTTTTTCTCATTTTAGAGAAACCATATAATACTTAACTTTCTGGGTCTGATTCATTTCTCTGAGCATAATGTTCTCAAGGTGCATCCATTTTCCTAAAAATGACTTAAAGGTGTCATTCTTAGTGGCAGAGTAATATTCCATTGTGTATACACACTACATCTTTATCCAGTCATCTGTACTTGGGCATATTGGCTTTAAATGTTTCCTCCTCATTCCCTGGAGCTGCTTTTCTCTGTCTCTGTCAAAGTTTTCTTCAGATATTTTCTGCAGTGCTGGGCTAGTGGTCACAAATTTCTTTAGGGATTCTTGCTTATGAAAATATTTTACCTCTGCTTCAATTTTCAGGGATAAATTTGCTGGATACAACCACCTGGGTTGACACTTGCTGTCTTTTAATGCTTGAAAGACTTTTCTGTAGGATGTCCTGGCCTTTACAGTTTGCGTTGAGAAATTTGTGGTGATTCAGATGGGTTTGCCTTGGTTAAAAAAAATGTTTACCTTTGCTGCTTTTAATATTCTATGTTGTATGGTTTTGGTTATGATATGTTGTGGTGAGTTTTATTGCTGGTTCAGGTTATTTGGTGTTTTATAAGCTTCTTATACCTGAAAATTAATTTCTTTTCCTAAACTTGGGAAGTTGTCTTGCATGATTTCAGTGAATAAATTCTTCATACCTTTGGTGCTGTCTCCTGTTCTTTCTCCTTCACCCATAATTCTGAGATTCCTTCTCTTTGAATCATCCATCAGCTATTGTATCCAGCTACTTTACTCATTTCTAATTTTGGAGTCATGCCTAATCATAGCATTTGCTTTCTCAGCCTTGTCGTCAAGGTCTGAAATTCTGTCCTAACAGTGTTCAAGTTGACTTCCAGTGCTGGGTTTACAGGTGTGTGCCACCATGCCCAGCTTATGTGGTGCTGGGTATTTGATTTTATGGCCTACTCTTGCAAAACAAGTGCTTTAACCACTGAGCTATTCCTCTAGCCTTTTTTTTTTTTTAAAATAACGTTGAAGAGCAGATAAGCATATGTACTTTTCTGAAAAGTTTTCTTGGGTTCTTCCCCCCTACCCCCTCACACCCAGTTAAGGCAAGATCTTGTTCTATAGCCAGGCTGGTCCTGAAATCACTATATAGTTAAGGCTGACCTGGAACTAACTGTTGGGAATATTTCTGCCTGTGCCTTTTAAGTGCTGGAATTACAAGTGTGTGCCAGCTCGCCTGGCTAGGGTTAGTTAGCTAGTGTTTACCTGGAAATCGTTAGGTCCTGAGTTCAGTTCCCCACGTACCATATGAGCTGGGCCTAGTGGCCCACAGGTGTAATCCCAGTAGTTGGGAGGCTGAGGATGGAGGATTGTTGTGTGTCTGAGGCCAGCCTGAGCTACATAGTGAACTTAGAACCAATTTGGACTATTGCAGAGTGATACCCTGTCTCAAAAAAGAAATTTCTAATTGTTTCTTATTTTATTGTCTTTTAATGCTATGTATGTGGTTAGGGCTAATCTATTTATGTTAATAAAGCAGGATATTTTATTTATTTATTTATTTATTTGTTTGTTTGTTTGATGCAGGGTCTCGCTCTGTAGCCCAGGCTGGTCCTGAACTCACTTGTATAGCACAGTCTGAACTTAGGATAGTCTGCCTGCTTCAGCCTCTGTGCTGGGATTATAGGCATGCACCACCATACCCTGCTTTATGTGGTGCTGGAGAATCAAACTCTTGGACTCAGGGTCTTTGAAAGGGCTTTCACCGCTGTGCCACTCCTCCAGCACCCAGGATATTTATATTTAAGTAAGTTCTCAATTACAAATTTTCACCCTAAATAAGCTCATAAAAGGCGCAAGGTCTGACTCAGTATTATTGTAGACTTCTGCAGTCCCATTCCCTACAGCATCTATGAAGTTTTCTTCTTTATGCTATATTAGTCTGTTTAAAGGAATAGTTGCCATTGAACATTTTTTCAGCTTAGGAAGGTGAATAGCACTAAGCCTCATTTTTTTGAAAACTGATTTGTTCTTGTGATTTAGAACTGTTGTTGCTTCAGCAAACTTTAGACAACAAAGTGGACTTCATCACTAGTTCCCCCACCTTCCTTTGTTTCGATGTGCTGAGGTTTGAATCCAGGGCCTCGTAGATGGTAGGCAGATATCCTACCAGTGAATTGCATCTCTAGCTCCATTCCTACAATTCATGTCTGAATTTCATTTAACATAGACTTTAGTGCTTGCTTGCTGTGTGTAACCACTGTTTCTATTATGAATCACTCAAAACAGGTAAATGTGGAGTCCTTGTCCTTTTAAAAACTTAAAATCCAGCTAAGATATATTTCATTGAAAAGTTAAAAGGGGGCTAGAGTTACAGCATAGCACAGCAGTTAGAATGAAAGACCCTGCGTTCAATTCCCCAGCACTGCATAAGCAATGGTGTGGTGTGCATGCCTGTAATTCTAGCATTTGGGAGGCTGAGGCAGAAAGGTTACTGTGAGTTCAGGGCCAGTCTGGGCAACATAGTGAGTTCAGGAACAGCCTAGACTACAGAGTGAGACCCTGTCTCCAAAAAAGAAAAAAGTTAAATAAAAATATGAGGCTGGAGGTATAGCTTAGAAGTCCTGGGTTAAATTCCTAGCACTACAAAAACAAAACAAAAATTAATAATCTGAAACTTAATAAAGTACTATAAAATATATAACATGCTATACCGAATTTAAATAATTTTTTCCAAAATACATGGCATATCATTGTAAGTAAATAGTTGATTTCAACAGTCTGTCCAATAGTAAAAAGCATACATGAAGGTAGTTTATAATAATTTTTATAATGCCCAAAAGAGTAGAAGTTAACTATTTCTGTGATCTATGTACTATAAGTTTGTTTCTGCAAATATATTGAGAGAGAACTGCATGTTTTAGAATAAAGTATTGGATTCTAGTTTTGTAAAAGTAAATGTCTAATCCCTCTTTCCTGCTGCATATGTGTGAATGCTTGCTTTCTGAACTTGAAAAGAGATAGGAACATTTTCTAGGCTGTGCATGTAATCATTCACATCTAGATTCAGGAATGGAGGGGGGATGAGAGTGACCAGTAACTTGATGGATGTTAATATGATTTCTGCTGTTTGTACAGTGAAAATGTAACAAGAGCACCTCCAGGGGAGAAAGTTTCTGAGTCAATGAAGATGTCTGATCAGATGGTTGGTTCAAATCTAGCATTGTGTTGTAAGTTCAGTGCTGTTTTCTAAAGGCTACAAGACTTTTAAGGGTTTGAACTGAAAACATTTGGCTAGATGAAGTTTAAGAATGGTGTTGAGGGGCCAGAGGCAAAGCTCAGCAGGTTAAAGCAGTTGCCTAACAAGCCTAAAGGCCCTAGATTCTCCAGTACCACATAAGCTGAGTGTGGTGGTACGCACCTTTAATTCCACCACGCCAGAGGCTGAGGTAGGAGGATTACCGTGAGTTGAGGTCAGCCTGGGCTGTATAGTGAATTCAGGACTAGCCTGGACTGCAGAGTGAGACCTTGTCTCAAAAAAATCCACAAAAAATAAATAAGTGAAAAAGGTGGGATTTAAAAGGGCAGTAAAAAGGTACCTTCAAGATGTTCTGTGATATTAAAAACTCTTAAAGTTAATGTAGTATGTATGGCTTTGTTTGTACACGTACATTCTTTTAAAAAGCACATTGAATTGATCTACACTAAATAATATAAGTCTGATCGTTACCTGAAAACTTGACAGTGGGTACTTTCACTAAGTCTTTTCAGCTGCGATATGTTAGAATTCTAATGGAATCTTACGTGAGTCAGTTGTGAGGCTTTCCATTTTGCGCATTACTTAGAAATGAATTCATATTGTCAAGTAAACTGTGGCACAGAATTTTATTATTTTTTTGTTACTGAGATTGATCTCTTCTTGCCAAGGTACATTCCCAGTCCTTCTTATTGTTGTATTTTGAGACAGGGTCTTGCTAAGTAGCTAGGTTGCCTATGCAGGGCTTGAATTGATCCTCTTGTCTCTGCCTCCCAGAGTTCTGTGATTATAGATGTATGTTACTATGGCTGGATTAAAATTTTCTTTTCTTTTTGATACTCAGGGCCTTCACATTGAGCTATATTCCTAGCCCATTTTTTAAAATTTTGAGACAGTCTTACTAAGTCACTAAGTTGCCCACATTGGGTTTGAACTTGGAATTCTCCTGCTTCAGCCTCCCAGAGTGCTGAAACTGCAGGCCTGCACCACAAGGCCCACCTTGTTTTACAGGATTAAAAAATCTTTAAAGAATGTATTTCGCAAGTTCATGGTTTTTAGTATATGATATGCCATTTTTGTACCTTTTTTTTTTGAGACAGGGTCCAGCTCTGTAGTTCAGGCTGATTCTGAACTCACTATGTAGTCCATGTTGGCCTCAAACTCATAGCAATCCTCCTGCTTCTATCTCTCAGGTACTGGGATTACAGGTATGTACCACCACACCTGGTTTATGTGGTGCTGGGGAATCAGTCTTGGCCTTGAGTTTGCAACGGAGCTACTGCATTAGCCCCTTGTTCATATTTTAAAAGGAAAATAGAAGTAAAATAAGTTGAAAGTCTTCCAGAAGTTCTTCTAAATTACTTAATTTGTCATTGTCATCATAGAAGTATCCCTTTGTCAGTGTATTTCTTTATCATTCTAAGCATTGATGATGCAGCAGTTATTAAGGAATGACCCACTTCTTACCAATTCAAACTTTGTTCATTTAGTGCTTGTGATGATCTTAAAAAGCAGTTTAATTTTTGTCTCTTTTATTTGTTCTTATTGAAGAGACAGAAACTCACCATGTTGCTCAGATTGACCTTGAATATCAGGGATCAAATGGTTCTGTACTTGTCAAGTAGTTTGAACTAAAAGTATGTGTACCTTTCCTTTTCCTTTCCCTTTCCTTTTCCCTTCACTTTCCCTTTTTCCTTTCCTTTCCTTTCCTTTCATCTGTCCTTCCTTCTCTTTTTTTTCTTTCTTTCTCTGATATCTTGTTGTGTAGTCTAGGATGGCCTTGAACTTTTGATTATCCTGCCTCAGCCTGTCATATTGGAGTTTAGTGTATGCCACCACAGCTGGCAAGCCTTGCAATTTTTTAAGGAATATTTAAAACCCCTTTTTATATAGTTTAAGTCTGCCACATGACCTCATTGGTTGTACAATGTCATGTATGAATAGCAAATCATAACTTTGTAACTTTATTAGCTTGTGTCGTCCTTTTTTCCTTCCTTCTTATACCTTACGAATCACTTGGAATTATTGATGGTTGCTTTACTAAAATCCCATCGTTGTTCTACTTTCTTTGTATTGCGTAGTAAATTTATTTTAATGAATTTATTGTAATGTATTATATAGTAAATTTATTTTAATGTATTATATAGTGAATTTATTTTAATTTCTTTTTAACATTATAATCATTTTCAAGAAATGTAAGCAGTAATTTGTGTGCCGACAGTGAACACAATTGTCACCTGGCCTGTGGCAGTTGTCATGTGTCATGTCCTTAAGATGCATTCTCATTTTAAAGAAATGAAAATGTAAAAGAAATATCTTATGTATTTTTCAAATCATCAATTGCTTTAAGTTGAGGAGGATGCTAAATTTTATCTCAGAGTGTGTCTGGAATGTATCCTTTGTCTAGCCAGAGACATGGGTTCAAGGGGTCAGGTAGAAGAAGCAGGAGAGTCTCTTGGAGTCTGCTTGGTTGATAGGATCAGGAATTTTTCTCAGATGGCAGAAAAATAAATGGCTAATTATGGGCATTAACACTTTGATATTGCTCTTTTAAGTTTTAGACTGACTCCTAGTTTACTGTTTTAATGGTATTTAATCAAGCAGCAGTCTGGCTGTTTCGATCTCTTTTAGAGCTGATTCACAGTATATTTACAGTTTTTTTCAGTTCTTCTTTTCTAAGTTCTAATCTCTTACAGATCTCTTATAGTTGCTTTTCTCCCCCCTTGAGTTGGGGTCTTTCCCTATTGTCCAAGATAGTCTTAAATCTTTCAGTTCTTTTACCTCTGCATCTCAAAAAACTGGAATTATAGCCATGTGTCTTTGCACTTGGCTTTACAATTGCTTTTGAAGGATCATCATGGAGTTTATTAGCTTATAACTTTAACTTGATGATCCAGGATAATTTTTAGTGTGGATGTTACTTGAACCCAGGGCCTTTACACTGAATTATATTTCTAACCCTTTTTATTTATTTGTTTTTTAAATTTTGAGACAGAGTTAAACTAAGTTGCCCAGGCAGGACTCCACATCTTGTGATCTTCCTGCCTTAGCCTTCTAAGTTCTGACATTAAAGGCATGGACCACTATGCCTGGCTTTCAAGATATTTTTTCAAAGCACCATTAGGGGAGCAGGGAGAGGTGTGACAGATGCTGTGAGATAGGTGAAGAGGAGCCTTATGTTAAGTACTTTAGTTTTTTTTTTCCTCACCCAACCCCCCCCCCCCCCCCCCCCTTTCCCTTTAAGTGCCTTAGGCCTTAGTTTCTCTCATAGTGATTTGGAAAGCTACTCCAGGAGAGTAGTAGAAAAGAAAGTGTGAATGTGTACTATCCTCATTCACTTCCCACCATTATAGGTATGAGATCATTAATTTGGCCCAGTCCTCACACAGTCTGCTTCTGTCTCACTAGTTTCATATTATTTCATGCTGCTTTTCCTGATTAACATAAGATGATGATAAGTTGGAAGGGAAGGGTGGATTTATTCATTTTGCTTGCCTGCTATGTTGTTCTAAATAGGAATTTAAAAAATTTCCTATTTGTGACTCTGGTTGAGGAACACATAAGCAAAGCACATGCTCTGGCTGGTTTATCTAGTCTGGAATTCTGCTCTTAATCTTGACTAATTATGTGGGTATTTTTTTCTCTTTACAGGTTTTCCTACATATTAAAAAATCTTTGGGAAAATACTGAGAAGAATGGCAGCGGAAACGCAGACACTGAACTTTGGGCCTGAATGGTGAGTTTTCAAAGTCTCATTCTGTTTGATGTTTGATAATACAGCAGTAAGGTATTTGTACAGGTGCCAGGTGATCTATAATCGTACATATTTTTGAGACTGCTTTGTTTGCTTAGTTGAATCCAATGTGCCCAGTCTAGTAATACATTTTATTTGGTTAATATGAAATTTTTCTTTTGATCTGGTTTATAATGTAACAATAATGTTACATTATAAATGATAAAACCCTTCACAGTCCCATCCTTCTAGAAGATTATTTTGTTTTAGCCATTGTTCAGGTGCATATACAATTTTACATAAATAGTTAGAACATTTTAATGACTATGTGTTTTCTCATACAATGTTGCTTGGTGATTGCTATATATATTCCCTCATTTGAAAAATAATTCTTATGGAAGTATTATTTGAGTTTCATTTTATTGATAGGCTGGGCAGGTGGTCCAGAGTTATATTCTGTTAGCATTAGCCCATCTGCAGTTGAGTTAGCATTTGCCATAATAACAATTAATTGACCTTTGAGTCTCTTACAGATGTGTTTGGACCCCGAATATGGAATTCTCATGGAATTTTGAGATCCATCACATTATAGTGTGACTTTATCCCCCTCTTCTTCCTTTCCCCAAAAGTTGGTGATTGAAGATCCTCTCTTCAGTGACGTGAATAATGATAGTTACTTTTTCTGTTCATTCCTCGAACAATCCCTTTGGTAATGTCAGAGGCCATATCTAAAGTAGATGAACTGGACTAGTGTCTTAAATATTCTTGATTACTCAAGTGGTGGTGGTTTGATAAGACTTCAAACAATAGATCCCTATTTGAGAACTCTTAATAGTTGACCCAGTTATGTATTTTTATATATGAATATATAATTTCTGAGATTTTCTTACCCTTTACTGTTAACATTTGGATACTGAAGAGAAATCTCTTTGCAAAATTGAGAACTGTTACAATTCCTGTTCTTTAAAGAGATTAAATTGGAAAAAAAGTTTAATTTGAAAATGTTGACCTAAATAATACCACACCTAAAGATTTGTTATTATTTTATATTTTTACAAAGAGTTTCGTTATTACCAAATCAGTGTTTCGAGAAAAGTTAGAAATATACATAAGCCAGAAAAAGATATGACTGCCATAATTTCACAACCCACGGTAACCACTATAAATATCTTGGTGTATCTCTACAGGTGGTTTTATGTATCTTATTTTTGTATATGTACATTTTCACAAAAATGGGATCATACTGTACATTGAGTTTTGTAAGCTTTAAAAAACTAAATCAAAAACTTTTTTTATCAATAAATATTTTGACATTGTATGGATGTACCGTCATTTATTTAGCTAGTTTTTCGGATGTAGCATATTTGCTTTTCATTATAAAAATAATTTTAATGAAATTCTTATAGTTAAATCTTCATATATTATTAGCTTCTTTTGCTGGGTGGATTTAAATTTACATAGTTCACTTTGTAAATGTTTTGTGCAGCTTTTCCGCTATTACCTAGAATTTATAATTGTTCCTCTTTTGTATATATACCTTTATCTTCTTCTTTGTGAAAAATATAATTGCAATTTTAGGTTGCATAATGAAGTTTTTTTTTTTTTTAAAGCATCCTGTTTTTGATAAGACAACAAGAAAGAAATAGCAGAAATCAGGCCGAAACAAGGAAAGAAAAGCCTTTCATAGTCTAGAGTTAATTCCTATTTAGCTTACTGCCTAACATAATGAATTGGTGAATTGTAGCTTAAACTTTATTTATTTATTTATTTATTTATTTATTGAGACAGGGTCTTACTCTATAGCACAGGCTGACCTTGGGCTCCCAGCAATCCTCCTGTCTCAGCTTCCCACGTGATGGCATTAGAGGCATGTGCCACCGTACCCGGCTTACGTGGTTTTGAGGAATCTGGGGAATTGAACTCAAGTATTTACTGCTTAACCTCTGAATCATTCCTCCAGCCCCAGCTTAAACTTTTTGTAAATAAAGTTTTACTGGAAGATAGCCACATCGCTTTTGTTTTCATAGTGTCCGATGGTCTTTTCTGTATTCGAAATTGAACTCAGGGCCTTTACACTGAGCCATATCCCCAACCCTCTTTTTTCATTTGTTAAGATAGGGTCAGGATAAGTTCCCTGGCTTATGGTCACATTTGAGATTCTCCAGCCTCAGCCTTTCAGAATGCTGGAATTACAGGTGTCTGCCACAGTGACAATATCTGACAACTTTTATGCTTCTTTGTCAGTAATAGTTACAGCAGAGGCTGTCAGAGGTTTGCAGAGCTCAACTATTTTCTCTACGCATCTTTGCAGAAAATGTTTCCTGGCTTGTGCCCCACACAGTCATTCATTGTCAGATAGTCATTTCAGTGTGTCATTGACCCATTATGTCTGTAGTGTCTTATACATTCTTTTTTTTCTATGGTACTCTTAAGTTTTGTTTGTTGCTGTTTTGGTTAGTACAGTGTTTTAAAATGGAATTTGATTTAGCTGAAGCAAAGGGCAGTCACTAGCCCTATTCTTAAACAATAGCTTTCCCTCACTGTTAGTTCTGTTACCCCTGCAAACATTAGAGCTTAAGTGTCTTACCTGAGTCACATGGAATGCTTTGATAAACTAGGGAATGGAGGTCCTTAGTATGGATGGCACAGATTGGGCACTGCCCTGTTTGTACCATTTATCAAAAATCCTTTTGGCAAAGGGAGAATATAAAACCCTTAACTCAGGTAATCATGAGCTAGACAGCTGCAATATGAATAGAGACTACTACTGTGTTTTTCTGCATGTAACATGTCTCTGTGAAACTTGAGGTAAGGTACTATGTCTAGAGCACTTGAGAATCAAGAATTTCAGTGTTGATTACATTGAAGCAGTGTGTGACTTTGAACCATACAGAAACATTTAGTGAAGTTCTCTTTAATAAAATCAGTAATTTTGATAATGAGTACTGGAAGACACAATCTAATGTTTAAAAAGAGATGCACAAGATGACTAGAGTCTATGGTATCATTAGGGCTTACATTATATTTAGAAGAAAGAAAAGTGTTATAGAATCCCCAGAACATTTTAAAATGTTAATAGAGTTAAGGAAATAAATGATTTGTAGATATAAAACAGTGGTTACCTTTTAAAAGCCTTTCGTCATATGCTACCTTAGGCCTTTCTTGATCATCTGTGCAACTTGCTGCCCTCACACTTCCTCCCCATCTTTCTCTTTTATGGTCTATATAAAAATGTAATGTGCTAAATTTTTCACACATTTATATCTTATCCTCCACCCTCACTAGACTGTGAGCTCCTTTGAGGGCAGGTATTTGATTTGGATTCTTGTATAGCTATTTACTGCTGTATCTCAAATGCCTGACATATAATTAGGCACTCAATAAATGTTTGTTAAATGAATGAGTACATTTTTGGAAAGTAAAACTGATTTTTATATTTTGCTATTGTAAATGATATGTATATATACTCTTGAATGGTTTTGTTATTAATGATCATTTTCCTTTAATTAATTGCTTGGTAGTGGAATTATTTACTTAAAAGTTTCATTTTAAGGTACTCTGTGGTATGTGAAAAGATTGACCACTAGAACAATTGCATAAATTTAATTTCTATCCCTTGTGTGTTTACCTCACCCTTGACAGAACACTTAAATACCATCTTCATGGAAAGTTTTTTTTTTTTTGATTTAGGTCTTTTGGTGTTTTTGTTTTGTCTTAGTAACAAAACAGATACACACATTCAGAAAATCTGAAGGAAACAGTAGCACAGAGGGAAAAAGAAAAAACTCTGAGTTACCCTTAATCCTACCACTGAAAGAAGCTTTACTGACATTGGCTTGTCTTTCATTTTTCTTTGCAAATGTCTACTTTTATTTTATTTATTTTTTGAGATGGGGTCTCTCTGTAGTACATTACTCACTATGTAGCCCAGGCTGGCCTTGCACTTTACAGAAATCCCTTTGAATCAGCCTCCCAAGGGCTTTGAGTAAGTGTCTACTTCTAGATATTTAAAAAACAAATTTTCTTGTTTTGTGGAGGAATTTAATTTTCTTTTTGAGGGTCAGAAATCTACTCAGATAAGTTTAAATGATGACTTTATTGCAAGGAGAATAATTGTAGACAGCTACCTACCTGCTTTTATGGGGAAATTTCTTTGGTGTTTCCTGTTTCATTTCCATGTTTTAAAGGAAGTCTTGTAGTCAGATGTGGTTGTGCTTGTCTGTAATCCCAGTACTTTGGGATCCTGAGGCCTGAGAATCACAAGTTTTAGCCCAGTTTGGATAAGTGATTTGGTGAGATCCTGTCTCAAAAAAGGGCGGGGGAGGAGGGGGAGGCGCTCAGATAATAGCTCAGGGCAAAGACCCTGAGTTTGGTTCCCAGTATAAAGGATGAGTGGAGTAGGGTGAATGAAGGAAGCCTTCTTGAGTCTTTCCTTTAGGGAAAAAAAGTATTTTTCTGTTTTCTCCTAGAGTACTTTGTTTATACCTTTGCTAAAATACTTACTATTTTGTGATTTATCACTTTTTCTTAGGAAAAACTTATTTTCAGAAAGATAGTGACAGGACTCATTGGAAAGGACAAGATATTAAATGGATCTGAAACCTTGCTGTGAGAAAATTAGGTATATTAGGCCATGAGAAGTCTCTAGTTAGATATGATGTCTGCTTAGACTGGAATGATTTCCACTTGGAACAAGAGTGATTAGATGTGCCTTCTAGTGGCAGGAACTTTTGGGAAGTTCATTGGCTCAGTATAAGGAACATATTTTAGAATAATTTCTAATAAAAATATATGACTTGGGCCTGGTGATGGAGACCTGTAATCTGAACACTTTAGAAGGCTGAGCAGGAAGATTGTGAATTCAAGTTCAGCCTGGGCAACTTAACAACTTGACAAGACCCTGTCTCAAACTTTAAAAGAGATGTAGCTCAGAACAAAGGCCCTGTGTTCAATCCTTAGTACCATTAAAAAAGAAAAAAAAAACATGTATTTTTTTCTTTCTTTTCTGTGAAAACTATATCATTGAGTAATTGTCCCAAACAGTATAAGGGAAATTTCTCATTGTAGAAGTAGTCCAGCAGAAGACTAAAGACTGCCTATTTCATATACAATTTTGGGGGGACTTTGTTGTTGGGTAGATTATGCATGGTCCTGTTAGTCATAAAAACTGGAATTCTTTGTTCTTCTGGCAATGACTGTGCAGTATATTATTAACCCCTTAATTTCATTTCAATTTTATGTTGTATTGGGGTTGTCGTGATGCTTAAATGAGAGTAAAAAAGCTAGTATGTGTATAAAATTCTCAGCTTCCATTCTCATGGCCTGTTGATTACTCTTTTTTATGAAAGATGTCAAATTTATAGGATTCTGATGGGAAGCAGAATCCTTTTTGGAAGGTCCCTTCAGCATTGTTTAGATCGCTGTACGGTGGCATGGTGTTTTCTTAGTTTTTTAACCTGTTTTATGGAAGCTTAATAATTTGAAAGGAAGCAGACACCAACCTAGTGGTAATGAGCCTTCTAGCACCCAGATTACGTTCTTTCTATAACAAGAAAGAATCAAAATTGTTTTAAGAAGTAATTAATGCCTCATACCAAGAAGTAATATCCTCCTGCCTCAGTCTTGTGAGTACTGAGATTAAAGTCATGTGCCATTTTACCATACTAATTTTTACGTGGTACTGGGGATTGAACCCCAGGTCTTGCATGTGCTAGGCAAGCAGTGCCCCCAGCCCTGCCTTAACAATCGTTAAAAGTAAAGCAAAGTGAAGTAAATTAATAAAATATTATTTGTTACTTTCAGAGATGCTAGTGGTCCCAGGCATTATTTTGAAAGCTGATTAAAAGATAAACAATTTTTTTTGAGTCACAGTCTCACTCTAGGTCCAGATTGGTCCTGTACTCAGGATGTAGCCAAGGTTGACCTCAAACTCATGGCAATCCACCTGTCTCAGCCTTTCTTGTGCTGGGATTATAGGCCTGAACCATCACAGCTAATCTTTATATGGTGCTGAGGATTAAGTCCCAGGACCTTGTGGGTGCTAGGCAAACACTTTAACTATTGAGCTGCGCCAAAGTCCTTTTTCGCCCCTTTCTTGTGTAAACTACGTATGAGTAATCACACCAGTAATTTCTCTTTTGAGAAATACTATAGGAAGTAGAGGAGAATCACTTTGTAACAGCTTTTGTGAACTAGGATATAGGTGTTGATCATTAATGGCTTCTAGTATTAAACAAGCAGACATTTTGAGCCTCCTTTTAGAATATATACCACCATACAAAATATTGGTAAGGGAATAGAACCCACATCTCACTGTGTATATCCGGTTGCCAATTTTCATGAAATGCAGAAGGCAAACTTGTTAAGATATATCGTGGACATAGTAAATCCATACTTCTAAAAAACTCTTTTAGAACATTCTAAAGTATTTAAGGCCAAGAATTTTTCTGAAAATAGGATCAAAGGAGGCTTAGATGGGATAGTAGAACTTGTTTGGCTATGAGTTGCTGGTTGGGAGTGAGTGATTGGTTCATTGGAGCTCACTATATGCTTCTTGATGCTTTTATATGTGTCCAGAAAAGCCCAAATTAAAATGTTTCAAAAAATATAGAGAAGATAAGGACAGTGGAAAATTCTCCCTATCTTTAACTTCACTTAATAGTGCGCCTTCTTCAAGTATTACTTTCTGCATGTAAGCATAGTTTTTATATTTACTAGGCATATTTAATTTCTGAGTCATGTAATATTTACTGTGCTTTACCTGTATTTTATATTTTAGTGTATAACTTAACAGATCATTACTCTCTTTTTTACTTCTGTAAATAAAGCTTAGTAATTTGGAGCATGTAATTAATTTATTTTTGAGACAGGGTCTTGCTCTGTAGTTGAGGCTGGTCCTGAACTCACTGCATAGCCTAGGTTGGCAGCAAACACACAGCAGTCCTCCTGCCTCATCCTCCCAAATGCTGGGATTACAGGTGTATACCATCATGCCCAATTTATATAGTGTTAGGGAATTGAATTCAAGTCCTTAAGCTCGCTGAGCTGTGCCCCCAGCTCTGGGGCATATATTTTAGTTGACTTATTCCTTAGTCTAACCCACTGAATTAAAGTACATTGATCCCTTTCACCGTTGGGCAGCCCCAGATTATCAACTACTTACTCCTAATAGTTCTCCCATGTGCTTTTTGACACAGTGCAACAGGTGAGGCTTTTGCTGAAGGTCCCCCCCCCCCCCGCCCCCATTGCTTTTTTCTTTTTGTAGTGCAAAGGATTAATCCTAGGGCCTTCACACTTAGCTGCAAGGTCTAAGTGGCTTAGTTTTCCAGGCTGGGATCAAATTTGTAATCCTTGGGCCCTAGCCACCCAGAGTTATGGGATTAACTTTTTTATTCTTTCTTTAAAAAGATTTTTTTTTTTTTTTTGATACAGAGTCTCACTTTGTAGCCCAGGCTGATTCTGAACTTAATGTGGAGCTCAGGCTGGCCTTGGACTCAAGGCAATCCTCCTATATCACCCTCCCCAGTGCTGGGATTACAGCACCACACCCTGCTTTTATGGTGCTGGTGAATCAAACTTGGGTACTTAGGGCTTGACTTAGCGCAAGCACTTTAACCACTGAGCCATTCCTCCAGCCCCAAACATGGTCTTTAAAAATAGTTCCTTTAACCCAGTTCCATTCCTTAGAGGCAACATCTGTTATCAATTTGGAATAGTCTCATATTTTTTTCCATAGTTTTTATTCTTATACTTTACTGCATTTAACTTTTTTTTACACTAAGCATTAATTAGTTACTTTTATCAAAGTACATTATGAGGTAAATGAAATACGTGACAGACATAAAAAATGAACACCCATATATTCATCACAAAGCTAAAGAAACAGGATGTTAACAAGTACAATGGAAATTCCCTTCATACTCTGGTTTCTTCTGCAGATATAACCTTATCCTGAGTATTGTCCTTGTTATTTTCATATTTTCTATGCTTTTATCAGTTTGTATGTGTTGATAAGCAGTACAAATTTGTTGGTTTGGTTAGTATTGTTATAAGTGAATACATTTTATATAAATATGGTAAGCTTATGTATTTTGCCTTTCCTTTTGTGTCATAATTTAAAAAATATTTTAGCTGTTACCAAGTAGATAAGTAGCTGTAAAAAAAACTGGTACCAAATCATTCTTTGAAGTGGTTGTGCTTTTATAATCACATAAGCACTGCTTGAGAATGTCCATTGTTTTATATTTGTACCAGCTGATACTGTTAGACTTACTAATTTTTATGAATCTAAAGAGTGTAAAGTAGTATCTCACTTTGTAAAATAATGTGCTAGAAAGTGTCTCCTTCCCAACCTTGTAGCTTTTCAGGAACGTCATATGATACTTTTTAGGTTAGGGAATTGAAATGGTTGTTCAGTTACCGCTTCATAAATTTCTTTAGTGTGCTGTGACAGCAGGTTGTATTACAGGTAAAATCTTTAATACCTTGCTATAATGGGTTTCTTTCTGCTCTTCTCAAGAATGAAAAGGAAATTTCCTGCAGTGTATTATATAAAAAGTCTACAGTGCCCGAATACTTGACATTTCATTTTGTATTCTTTGTTTTTCTTTTCCAGGCTCCGAGCTCTGTCCAGTGGTGGGAGTATTACGTCTCCTCCTCTTTCTCCAGCATTGCCAAAGTATAAATTAGCAGATTATCGCTATGGTAGAGAAGAGATGTTGGCACTTTTCCTTAAAGACAATAAGGTAAGAAAGTAGAAAAAGAGTTCGGAATTGTGAGACTTTTTATGTACAGTGATATATTGGTATATGAAAAAATTAATATTCTATTCCTGTATTGGCTTGTGTTTTTAACTCCTTACCTTTTTCTAGCACTAAAACCTACAATAGTAAATATGGCAGCTCTCAGTTAACATTCTTTCTTTTTTGTGTTTTTGCTGTCTTTTCTTTTTGAGACAGAGTCTCACTACATAGTCCAGACTGGCCTTAAACTTGGAATCTTCCTATGTTAGTCTCTTGGGTGCTGGGAGTACAGGTGTGCACCACTGTGTCTGGCTACTCATGCTCCTTAGAGAAGACTTCCCATGCCATTACAGGCAGCATTGATGGTCCCAGGAGAGCAGACGGCACTTCCTGCCATCTCTTGATAATTTCTTCTTGTCCTTCCTGTCTTTTCTATTTCAGTTCTCCCTTTATTGTACCTTTTATTCTTCTTTTTTGTTAGAAGCTAGTTTATTCTCCTATCCTCTTTTTAGTTAAATATACAATTTTTAGTGGAGAGAAATCTTAAAAAATGTAGCACCACATTTGTGTCACTTATAAGTAATCAGACTGGAATAGTATAAAGTAGACTTTTAGTATCTTACTAGTGAGCAATGATATTTTTAAAAATGTGATTTGTTTTTACTTTGTTAGTACATAGAGAATCTCAGATTTTAATGATGGGGTAGGTGTGCAGTTCAGTGGTTAAAGCACTTGCATAGGAAGTGCAAGGCCCTTGGTTTGATTACCTAGTACCGTGTAAGGTGGACATGGTGGTGCATGTGTATAATTTCAGCAACTGGGAGGCTGTGGCAGGAGGATTGGTGCGAGTTCAAGACCAGCCTGGACTACAGAGAGAGACACTATCTCCAAAAAAAAAAAAAAGAAAGAAAAAAAAAGATGATTGCTAAGGACAGATACAATTGCATAAGCAACTCTCCTTACCATCTGTGTTAAGTTAAATGTGGAGATGTTTAACTCCTTCATTGTGTATTCTGTAATGTACATTAGTGCCGGATCTGAAAGTAGTGTTCTCTTGGGAAGAGAGGAAGACAATGAGGTTTTAATATTTAACTCTCATAATGTATAAGTATAACATAATTAACAGAAGTTAATTGTGGATGAATGAGCTTTAATCTGTATTTATAATTAGTAATAGTTGAGCACAAGATTTTTTTCTTAGTTTTATTTTCTTGCAGTTGGAGGAATGACCTTAATCTTATGGTCATGTGTTTGTTGTGCAGATACCTTCAGACCTTTTGGATAAAGAATTTCTGCCTATCCTGCAGGAGGAACCCCTGCCACCATTGGCTCTAGTACCTTTTACAGAGGAAGAACAGGTTTGTGCCGCTCTGAATGTCAGATCAAACCCTTGTTCTTTCCATCTGAGGAAAGAAAATAAGCTACTAGCTAGGCCCCAAAGATTATCCCGAGTCTCCACAGGTGTGCTTCCTTCTTACTGTGTCTTGATGTATGGATGCCTTTGAGTTGCCTAGTTTTTGCTTTAGTATTGGAAGCCTTTGAGTATTATGTGGAAATAAGGAAATGCTTTTGGATCCTTAAAAGTGGTGGGAATCATTCCCTGATTGTGATGAGTCAAGAGGGCATTATTCTTGCAGAAGAACAGTTTTTCAGAGGTAATTGCCATCCTGAATTCTTGCCAGTGCGTTCATTTTACCGCTAGAGGAAAATGTAGATCATACAGATCTTTAGCTCAGAATATACCTAGAACTCTGAAGGAAGTGTATTTCCCCTACCATTGCACTATGTCCAATGTAAAAATAAATAAAGGCACTTACAGTTATTGTACTGTAGTGGAAAAATGAGTGTGTTGTTGGAATGCCATTTTCAATGGAGAGTCATCATGAGTTATGCTTTTTAAAACAGCTTTGCAGAGACATAATTAATATACTATAATCTTTTAAAGTATAAAATTGAGAGAGGTTTTTAGTATCTGTTCACTGAGTTATACAACTATGACTATCTCATTGTAGAACATTCTCATTACATTTTATGATAATGTTGGGTGTTTTCTCTACATTCTTGATATGTTTTGCATGGGGGATCCATTTTCTGAAGAAAGAGAACTTGTTGAAACAGTTCTTCTTTTACAGCTGTATTAAGATCTATAAAAGGTGTGGTATTGACATGGGATGATTTTCAGTACTATACTTCAAAACCTAGATTTGTTCTGATTATGGCTTCTAAGTCAGGCTGTTCTCATCTATATTCATGAAACCTAGTATCTTCTAGAATCATTAGCAGGTATTTTCATTGACCAAGAAATCCTGCCAACTATCAGGTAGATATCTGATTATATTTTAGTTCAGTTTTTCTTAAACATGATAAGTATTTCAAGTAGACAAATACAGAGAGTATTCTTAAAAACACTAGTATATTTGCCATTCATTGTATCAGATCTTAAGATTATGACATATCTATGTACAGCTCAGTATGCTGGCTTTTTTTAATGGATATTCTTCTGGTTTGTAGCCATTTATATGTACTTTTTTCCCTTAAATGATTTTGTAGATTTCTTACAGATGGATGGACCAGAAATGCTATGTATATTTTAAGGAGGATGGCTTGCTACTAGTTACCACAACGTGGTGTACTTTTACTAAACAGAATGAGTAACTGAATCATTCAGAAGCGTCCTATAATTTTAAGAAATTGGTATGTAGTAAGTAGATGCATAAATTATTGGAAAAGTCAAAGATTATTTAACAAATTTTGTTTGGAAATTGCTGGATGACAACAGCTAGCCAACAACACAGCTTGACTTGAATCACATTACATATGCATTGCAGCTGCACACCAGAATTAGTTCTAGAATAACTAATAAAACAGATCTTAGTTTTGTATGAATGTATATATGTATGTATGTATGTATTTATTGTGGCACTATATCTAGGGCCTTCATACTGAGATATATTCACAGCCCCCTTTTATTTTTGTTTTTGAGACACAGTCACACTAAATCTCTTAAGTTGTCTAGGCTGGGCTCAAACTTGAGATACTCCTGCCTCAGCTTTCCAGAGTGTTGAGATTATAGGCCAGTGCCTCTGGATCTCGCTTCATTTTACTTTTGTAAAAGAAAGGTTTATTGTAAGGTTTACATTTTTATGATCTTAGGGTCTTAATGCAAGGATTAGTGAATTTTAGAAGATTATCAAGGTCTACTTTTGGAAGTACTTAAACTGCATCATTTAGGATTCTGATATTTAATTACTAGGCTTTGGTATTTATAAAATATGTTAGAGTAAAATAGTGCTTATTCATAAAAGTAGGCAAGTGTTCTACCATTGGCCAAAGCTCATCAAAAAGTCCTCCCCCCAACCCCAAATTATTCGCATAAAAATGTTAGGTCCTGGAGCATAGCTCAATACCTAGGTTTGATTCCCTAGCTCCACATAAAATTTAGCCGGGTGTGGTGGTGCATGCCTGTAATCCCAGCTCTTGGTCAGGAGGATTGCTGTAAATTTAAAACCAACTTGGGCTACATACAGAGCAAGACAGTGTCTAAAGAAAGAACAATGTGGACATTTGTCCTTTGGATGGTCAGGTTACCCCTTAAAATATCGTGTAGTGGGGCTGGAGGAATAGCTCAGTGGTTAATGCACTTGCCTAGCAAGCTCAAGGTTCTGAGTTTGATTCCCCAGCACTAGATATGCTGGGAATGGTGATGCATGCCTGTAATCCCAGCTCTTGGGGAGGCTGAGGCAGGAGGATTGCCATGTGAGGCCAGCCTGGGCTACATAGTGAGTTTAGGACCAGCCTGGACTACAGAGCAAGACTCTGTCTCTAAAAAAACAAAAAACAAAGCAAAACAATATTGTATGGAGCTTTCTAGCTTATCCTTTTTCTTTCAGGATCCGTGTAGAGGTAAATGTTAATCAAAGTAAGCTTCTTTGTTACATGTCTTAATTTTTGTAGTTACCTGACATAGGTATTTTATCTTGAAAGTTCTGTTTCTGTCTCTGTGTATCTGTCTGTCTCTCTGTAGGTGAGGCTGGAAGAGTACACAGTGGTTAGAGTAGTTGCCTACCAAGTGCAGGACCCTGAGTTTGATACCACTATATCACATTAGCCAGGTGGTAGTCCCAGCACTCGGGAGGCTGAGGCAGGACGATTGCTTGCTGTGTGTTTTGAAGATGGCCTGGATCTTGTAGTTCAGGGCCAACCTGGATTACAGAGTGAAACCTTGCCTTAAAGTTGTGTGTGTATGACAGCCGTAGTCACCTCTGTATTCCTTTGAGCACTGTCCCCCATAAATGGTAGCAGGTTGTGCAGGCAGTTTTACTTTCACTGATTTTCACTTAAGCGTATATGTAGGAGTTAATGGGAGAACTTACCCAGCTGTTTATATGTATCAAACTCTGTTCTGAGAACTTGACGTTTACTGTGAGTGCTGGCAGCAACTCATTTATAAGGTAGATAAAAATATTCCTGTCTATATTATATAGATGAGGAAAATGAGGCACTGAGAGGTCGTGTTAAGGAACCAGATTCAGTTCCAGGCAGCCTGGCCTCTTCATGCTGACAAGTACAGCTCTGCTCTGTATCCTCCTATACATTAGGTCAACTGGAAGAAATTGCATTGTTTGTGTGTTACAAATCATTGTGGGTCACAAATGTTTTATTATGGTTCAACTTGAAGAAATAGGGTTTTCCTGTTTTATAAACAGCTATACAGATCTATAATTTTAGGCACATAAGTTTTAAATTAGTCCCTGTTGGGCAATATTTAGATGTTTCATTTTTTGCCTTTATAGATACGACTGCAATTGAAAGTTCTATGTGTTTTGTTTTTTTTTGCCTTGTAAGAAGTAAAACTTTAGTGTGAAAGGCTATGGACGTTTAAATGTATTTTGAAAAATTGCCTTCCAAAAGGATTATTCTAATTTTTACTTTCAGCAACAGTGTATGGGAGTATGTGGAGATACATGAATTCCTTCATACCTATAGATGGTACATTTAGATTTTATGCATGTAATACAAGTAATATGTTCAGTTGTGGGGGCGGCTCTTAACATACATAATACACATATTTCTGACCTTTTTTTAGTATTATAGTATGTTAGTTTTGATTTTGAGACTTTACAGTTTTGCTTAATTATGGTAATGCCTAGAGGCGCTTTTTAGTATTTCACTAGTTACTCTCAGCCAAAAGGTAAGTGAATATGTATGTTCCAGCCAGTTGTTCTTTTTAAATTAAATTTTATTAAAATAGTTTGAAATAGTTTGTTTTTAGTTAGTCCTCTTTTAGTTATCAATTTAATTTTAAGCCATTAGTTTTGAAGTTATTTGATTATATGATCATATACCTTTAAAACTCAAAACAGTTTTATTTATATTGATAAAATTCCTAAAATTTTGCTTGCACAAATTAGATTCAGTACAATTCTGAAAAAGACAAAGCAATGAGATAGAAATTATGATATATTTTTAAAAATCAATGAAAATAAGAGGGTTAGAGGAATGGCACAGTGGTTAAAACAAAAGGCTCTGAGTTTGATTCCCCAGTACCACATAAAGCCGGGCATGGTGGCGCACACCTGTAATCCCAGCACTCAGAGAGGCTGAGGCAGGAGAATTGCCATGATTTCAAGGACAGCCTGAACTACATACTGAGTTTAGGACCAGCCTGTCTACTGAGCCAGACCCTGTCTCAAAAAAAAAAAAAAAAAAACAGTTCTAAAACAATTGCATGTTCTTCAAAAGAGGAGTCATAGGTGTCATTTTAGTTGTCTTGGGAATTATAATAGAACATCACTGGAAAACAGAACTGAAATTTGAGTTAAGTTGCAAGGTTCTTACACACCCTAACTCTGAAGCTCACTCTTATCCCTCTGACTGGTGGACCCTTGTCTCCTAGGCCTAAGGTTCATTTTCATCTTTCTACCACATATGAGCACTTTTGTTAGGTTCTAAAAGTGCACAGGAATTCAGATAAATGTCTGTTACCTTTTCTTAGTTTAAAATTATTTTGCAAACTTCTCTATCAAATCCCCAGAATTTTTCTATTTATAGAGCATTTTTCTAAGTAGTTTATGACTCGTGTTGTACGTTTTTTTAAGCCCCATTTATTTAGTCTGAAAGTGTCACTAGGCATGATTTTTAGCTTCTCGTCCTCACTTCTTCCCTTGTGGATGCTCACCCACTACTATCTTTTTGTGGCAGGTAAGGGTTAATGATGAGGATTTTAAAAAATTACTGGTCTGGGAACGTAGCTTAATGTTTAGAGTGCTTGCCTTGTGTGTGCAAGGCCTTTAGTTTAATCCCCCAGCACCACATCAGAATTTCCTGGGCCTGTGGGTGGCACACACTTACAATCCTAGCACTTGGAAGGCTGAAGCAGAAGAATTATGAGTTTAAGGCCAGTCTGGCTTGCATGGTGAGATCAGGACCCATATGAGAGAGACCCTGTTTTAAAAAAAAAAATCCCTCCCCCTTCCTATTCATACATCACTCAAATGGCTGATCTTATGTAGATTCTTACTTGACCTTTCCTCATTCACTTTTGATTTCTTTCATTGTGTTCAAATGCTATTTGGAGGTGCTAGTTGACTTTGAACAGAATGAGGCCAAAAGATAATCATCTTTCTTTACGTGTTCCTTTCCGCAGTGGACCTTTATGTGACTCCCTCATTTTTTTCTTTTCCCCTAGTTAAAGGCTTAAAAGACTTTCAAGCCAGTTCTCTTACAGAGCTTTCTGTTGCATGTTTACCTATCTGCTTCTGGATACATACAACATTTAGTTTGTTTACTTTTATAATATTTTCTCAGTGAACCTAGCTTTGTATAAGGATTGATTGTTAATTGTGTTGATTTGAAATGTTAATTTGAAATTGTCAGATAAACCAGATTTTAGATCATCTCTGTATGTAGTGTTACAATTTCCCATTACTGGTAGTAATTATGTGGCATTTTATAGCTGTAGCGGGAGGTGGGGAGAAAAAACATGTAGTTTTGTCTGTTTTATCCATTTTTTCTTTCTTTTCTTTCTTTTTATTTTTTTTGGCAGAGGAACTTTTCCATGTCTGTAAATAGTGCTGCTGTCCTGCGATTGACAGGACGAGGAGGAGGAGGAACAGTGGTGGGGGCTCCTAGAGGTCGAAGTTCTTCAAGAGGGCGAGGTGAGCTTTCTTGGGAAAAAAGTAATGATAGAGGAGAAGGAGGATAGGGAATTTACTTATTAAATGTTTTAATGGCTGATTTTTAAAGAAACTGCTCTTTTACATTAACTGTGTACTAAATGTCCTGAATATTTATTTTCTGATGCATTTCTCAAGGTATCTGCTGTACGACTGCTTTGGAGTTGAGAAGTGTGATTCTAGCTGTGTGGGTTGAGCATGAGGGAGTCTAGACCTTTCTGAAGGTTAACCTCTGCAAAATTCCTGTCATGCCCATTCCTTGTCCACAGGGAGCAATGTACTTTGGGGGCCGGGAGTCTTAGAGGGTCTTAGCTGCTTGAGCAGCACTGGTATCCCATTGGACCTCTGTGACATAGAGTTTCTATATGAAGGCTTTGTGTCTAAGGAGTGCCAGGAGTGATTCCAGTGATAGAGAAACCTTAGCAAAAGCTGTCTTGTGAATACTTGGAACTTTTAGGAGTTATAACAAAAAAATTAGGCAGTAATCATTTATATAATGTGTAGTTTTATAGATATATCTTTTATAGAAATGTAACTTACGTTGCTATTACTTAGTTCTTTGTTATGTGTTGCTTATTTGGAATTTATTGATTTTTCTGCTAAGTAAGGACATTCTTGATGTTTATAAAATTAATATTAGCTTCAATATTTAGGCCTGTGTTGGTTAAATCACAGTAGTAGTGTAAGCATATCTTGTAATTTTCTTTAAAAGATGCTTTAGAAATGGAAGAATTGGGTGTTGGCAGTGACAGAGCCTATTCACATCTCATGCCACCAGATTGGGGTGATCATGAGTGTGGGATACTTAAATGCTTATTGTAATTTTATTTTTAAGGTTGTGCCTTATAAATAATTTGTACACATTTTTGTGAGGAATTTATTTAACTGCTGTATACTAAATACTCAATGTTCTAACGTGTTTTAGTAATTCAAAATGTAGGAATGTGGATGTGAATAATGAACGGGGCTTACTAAAACACTTGTTTTTCTAGGTACTTTACATAGTTTTGTGTGTGTGTGTGTGTGTGTGTGTGTGTGTGTGTGTGTGTGTGTGTTTTCCTGAATTTATGTGTCCATATCTAGAGTGGTAGTTTTAACCTGAGGAATTGGTAGACTCATCTGTAAAACTTCTGAGAAATACTGCTACCACAGAAATTTGGATGGTGAGAGCTAGGCATGTCTCTGCTTCAAAAGCTAGATAGGCAGCTTAGATTTGTACACCAGGTTAGATTCTGGTGGTCCAGAATTTGTCTGAAGGTCTGTGCATCTTGGTGGTGTGATGATATTTGGGAGATGGTACTGGCTACCCATGGGTTTGGCCTCTACCTAGGCATTTCCAATGTTTTTCTGCTCTGGGGTGGCCGTGAGGAGAGTTACACTCAGGAAGTTTTACCACCAGTGCTTTTTCAAGTGAGAGAGAGAGAGAGAGAGAGAGAGAGAATGAGAATGACAGTGACAATCTCCTTAATCAAAATCTGTGAGCCACATTGACTTTATATGCCTCAAACAAGGACCAGTCTCTATAGGCCTTTAGAAAAATAACATTTTAACAAACAACTGAATGTTTTATAAATTTCTGCTTTCTTGTCTCATTGAAATGAAGGTTATCAGTAGATAGAACTCCTTTTTTTGAGGGTCTTGCTCTAGTCCAGGCTGGTCCTAAAGACACTATGTAGCCCATGTTGGCCTGGAACTCAGTGGCAGTCCTCCTGCTTCAGCCTCTAAGTGCTGGGATTATAGGTGTCCCCCACCACATCTGATGTATGTGGTGCTGGGGAATCAAAACTCAGGACCTTGTGCTTGCTCTGCAAGTGCTCTGACTGCTGTGCTATTCCTTTACCCAGAGGATAATACCTTTTAAGATTCAGAACTTCAACAGAGCATGTATAAAAGAAAGATAATGTGACATATAAGAAGTAGTGTCTTAGTATGATATGACATATAACTAGTTAAATGAGTACACTTCATGAAAAATAACTTAGAATGCCATAATGACAAGCACTCCTGATTCATAAATTTAGTTGTCTCCATAGCTTATTTTATAGAGCAAGTTTGTAACTATAACCTGTGGTTTTATAATTTTCATTATTACTTAATTTTAATGTGGTTAAATAATGATAATTGTGGGCCCCCCCCCCCCCCCAGGGCAGAGCTAACATTAGGTGATTATTTGGTCTCCAACTTGGGGAAGTGTATTTCTTCTCCCTCATTCCCCAGTAATAGGGATGGAACCTAGGGAGTGCTGAACTATTTCCCCATCCACCTCTATCTATCTATCTATCTATCTATCTATCTATCTATCTATCCATCCATCTATCCATCTATCTATCTGTCTGTCTGTCTGTCTGTCTTTATTTTGAGCTTTATGCAGTGATAGTATTGTAGCCAGTGGGGTTTATCTGAGGTGCAGTTACTGCTAATTGAAACTTTTTTTTGAAACACGGTATTGCTCTACAGTCTAGGTTGTTCCTAACTCACTCTGTAGCCCAGGTTGGCCGCAGACTTGCCATTTCTGTCTCAGCCTCCTGAGTGCTGTGTTACATGTGTGTGCTACCATTCTTAGCTAATCTTCCCAGCTTTTTAAATTTTTTAAATTTTGAGACAGGGTCTCTTAAAGTGGCCCATGTTGGCCTTGAACTTGGAGTATTGCTTCTTCAAGCCTTCCAGATAACAAATTACATGTATGTGCTGCCATGCTTGGCTCCTGTTTGCAGAAACTTTGATGTGACAATTGAATGAATTCAAAGCTTCAAGATCTAAACTAAGAAAATTTAAACAAGATTAAGTGGTTAGAGGATACAGTATATCACTATCTTCTTTTTCTATTTATGTGGTCTGGTTGTTTAAAAATAAAACAAACGCGACTGGCTTCAGTATTAAGAGGAGGTACCTTTTAATCTTCAAAAGAGTAGGGTAAAATCTCAGACAGTAGGACAGTTCTTTAAGTTTCATTTCATTAAAAAAAATTCTTGGGCTGGAGAAATGGCACAACAGTTAAAGTGCTTGCCTTGCAAGGGCAAGGCCGTGAGTTTCGTTCCCCAGTACCACATAAAGCCAGGCGTGGTAGCACATAGCTGTAGTCCCAGCACCCAGGAGGCTGAGGTGGGCAGATTGTCCTGAGTCCAAGGCCAGCCTGGGATATATCAGCTAGTTCAGGACTAGCCTGGGCTACAGACTGAGACCTTGTCTCCAAAAAAAAAAAGAAAGAAATTCTTCCTAACTCTTTCAGGACCTGCCTTTATAGGTGATTTAAATTTGGCAAACTGTAAAGCTCTAGAATCTGATTCTTTTTCTGAGCCTCATCAGTAAAGCTTACAGTAATATTTTATGTGTATTTTCCTGCTAACCTAAAGGCTGATTTTATATTCATGTGTGAATATAAAATGAAACATGAAATATGACTTTCTTGGGAAAATTGTTTTTTTAAAGGAGTTAAAACTTTTCCCCCCTCATATCCTAAAATCACTGTTGTAGAGCAGAAATGGGAAGTATACTGCTCATAGTAAATGGCCCACCGAATCACTTGGTCTGACCTGGCCAAGGGAACCACAAACAGGACTTGAAGTTTTACCAACTGTATCAGACTAATTTTTAAGTTGGTGAAAAGTATACATTTGGTAAATGGTAGGAGCACTTAATTATTGAGTTGACTTTAAGTGAAGCATATAGGAGAAAGTATTGTTTAGATTGCTATAGTTTAGGGATGGGGACATAGCTCAGTAGTTAAAGCATTTGCCTAGCAAATGCAAGGCCCTTGGTTGACTTCCCCAGAACCACATAGTCTGGGCCTGGTGGTGTGCACCCTTATTCCACAGGCAGGATTGCTGGTGAATTCAAGGCCAGCCTGGACCAGATAGTGAGTTTGGGACCATCCTGGACTACAGAGTAATACCTTGTCTCAAAAAAAAAAAAATTGTTATAGTTCAGCTAGGTAGGGTGGCCCACACCTGTAATCCATCAGTTTGTGGAAAACTAAGGAGGATTGTAAGTTCAAGCCCAGCCCAGGCATGGTAGCGCTTTAGCAAAATCTGTCTCAAAATAAAAAAATAAAAAGGGCTGGACATGTGCTTCGGTGTTAAACTCCTGTGTTAAATTCCCCCATTCCTCCACAAATAGATTATTACATTTCAGCCATGATCCTCTCTCCCGTTTTATAGGTGAAAAAATGTTCAGACTAGTCAAGAGTATATGCATTGTTCCTATAATTACTTACATATAATTATGTACATTATTTTAGTATTTTATAATATGGTCATATAAAAGTTACAACTATATCTTGAGTCTTTTTGGGATAGATTATAATAGAAATAGAAGTATTGCATGGATTTTTGAAATAATTATCTTGTGTTTTTGTTTTAGAATGCATTTATATATGTATTTACTTATTTGTACTAAGGCCTTTGCACCATGCTACATTCTTAGCCTAGATTTTGGTTTTGATTTTGGGATAGGGTCTTACAAAGTTGCACAGACTGGGCTTGAATTTGTGATACTCCAGAGTGTTGAGATTACAGACCTGCGCCACTAGGTCCAGCATACGTTGTTATTCAAAATGCATCATTTTGTGTGATGGAGATGAATTAGAGCACTTAACTAGCATGTGCAAGGCCCTGAGTTCAATCCCTAGAACTGCAAAAAATATATAAAGATGCATCATTTTTATTTGTGTTGTTTTGCATTATTGAATAAACTGAGCTAGTGATGGTGGCTGAGATGTCATTTAGTTATAAATACATTCAGGGCTAGAGGAATAGCACAGCAGTTGGAGGCCTTGCTTAGCAAGTAGTACTCTTGAGTTCGATTACCTAGAAGCACCACAAAAGTTGGGCAGAGTGGCACATACTGGTAATCCCAGCACTTGGGAGGCTGAGGCAGGAGGATTGCTATAAATTTGAGGCCAGCCTGGGCTACAGAAAAATAAACCAAAAAGCACCCCCCCCCCCTCCCAATTCCCATGTAGGCCTGAATACCAGCACTCTGGGAGAATTGCAAGTTTCAGTCTAGCCTGGGCAACTAAGTGAGACCTTGTCTCAAAATAAAAATGAACTGAAGATAAAGCTTAAAGTGAATACCTTAGGCCTAATCTCCAGTACTTCCCCCTATCCCCAACCTACAAAAAACCAGAAACATATTCTCAGACCCCTACCTGCCTCTAGTTTTTTTCACCAGTGTGTTGGGTACAATTGGTGTGCATTAGAATGGTATGCATTAGTTAGGGAAACTATACATAGAGTATAAAGCAGAGTGTGTACTTCTTTTTTCTCCAGATATATGCCTGTAAATTGGATGTATACCCTTTCTGACCTTAGCTGCACAGCAGTGTCATTTATATAAGTGGAATAATTTTTATATGCATTGTTCTATATTATACTTTTATTTTAGTAATGTAATGAGAGTTCTGCTAATGTCAGTGCTTTATTTCTTCTGGTTTTAAAGTGTATTACTGTGTTTTGTAAGATTTTATTTCACCAATACTTTATTATTTGTCTTGATCATTTTTATTTTCACCTTCCTACCTCCTTTTCCCACATCATCTTTCCATCTCTACTTCTTCACAAAATAACTTTTTACTTTCTTCATCTCTTCCTTTTTTTTAAGTTATGGTTTGTTTTTCTCATATTAGGGGAACCATATGATACTTAGGTTTTTTTTTTTTTTTTGAGACAGGGTTTCTCTCTCTTGCTCTGTAGCCCAGGCTGGTCCTGAACTCACTTATTGGTAGCCCAGGCTGGCCTCAAACTCATGGCAATCCTCTTGCTGCAGCCTCCCAAGTGCTAGGATTATAGGCATGCACCACCACGCCCAGTATACGTGATGCTGGTGTACTTAGCTCTTGATGAAGTGCTTTAATCGCTGACCCATTCCTCCAGCCCTTGGTCTAGTTTCTGAAAATTGCAGTGAACATTTTCATACACAAATACAGTCATGTGCTGCTTATATATCAGGTAATATTTTGAGAAGTATGTCATGAGGTGATTTTTTTTTTTGTCATATGAACTTTATAGTGTTCTTAAAGGAACCTAGATGGATAGGTCAATCACAATCACTTGATTTGTCCTCTTGGTGCAGTTAAGACAACCATAAACACAAGGTTTTTGGAACGTACTGTTTTACAGTAAGCCTTTTTTGGTATGTGTATATACTTCTCAAAATGATAAAAATATGAATTACATCAACCAATTAGCAGACTTCATTTTTATCAAGTACTAGTAACTTAATGTACACTCTCATATGTACTATGTGTTTATACTATACATCTGCCAGTATAGTAGGTTTATTTATACCAGTTCTTCCACATGCACTGCAGCAAATCATCCCACTATGGCAATGTTGTGATGGTGTGATGTGTGAGGAAGTTTTCAGATCCATAACAATCTGATGAGATTATTCTGTTATAAGTAATTCATCATTAACTGAAAGGTTTTTGTAAGCTGCATGACTGAATTTGTGTGTGTGTGTACGTTTTTAAAATTTTTTCCCACTATTTTTTATTAATATACATACATAATACATAGTATTTACAATGAATTTGGGTATTTTGTGCACATATGTATCATATCAACTTTACAATCGCTTCCCATTTTTGGCCCTCCTACCCCCTCCCTATCCCTTCCCCCAGCTCCGGCTATCACTTCATGTGGTTCTATAGAATGTCTGTGTTCTGGGTTTTCCAAGTCAGAGAGACTATACAGTACTTAACATACTAATCTTCTGCACCTAAATCATTTCCCTTAAGTCACCACTCTAACTCCGCTTCCTTTTCCTTAATGGGTTGCAGTAGTTAAATCTTGATGCCTCTTCTCTGAATCCAACCAATCCCTTTATTGAGATATTTACCAAAAGTTTTTTTTTCCTGTATTTTGCTATATCTTTGTTGCTATTCTTAAACCTGGCCTTACCCACCAGTTCACATTAGAAAATAACTACAAGCATGTAGTTCAAAAGACTAGTAGATTTGGGGAAGAAGAAAAAAAGGTTAAATTTCAAATGCCTTAGCTGAATACTGGAAGGTATGTATTTGTATATTCACAGGATTTTCAGTTTTCTTAGGATAAATTTCATCAGTGATCTAATAAGTGAATTGCTACAATAAAACAAAGTTAAAACCATATCACATTGCTACATTAAGTGAACTTAAATCTGTACCACATAAATAAAGTAACAGATATGAAGGCAAATTTAGTTATTTCAGAATTTTTTAACTTTCATAACTTATTTACTCATATTTCACTGATTACTAGCACACTTTTTTCTCAACTCATTCTCTTCTAGCTGTTGTCTCTTTTCCTCTGGGGTCATTGGTGTCGCTGGTCTCCCTTTCACTTTCTAAGTTTCCTTTAAGTATTCCTTGCAATACTGGCTCAGTGGCTGCAAATTCCTTTAAGCTTTCTCTGTCATGGAAAATTTTAAGTTTTCCCTTTAAATTAAAAGATAATTTTGCTGGATATAGCAGTCTTGGTTGGCATTTATGTTCTTCTAGTGCTTGGATGACATTGCTCCATGATCTCCTGACTTTTAGAGTCTGGATTGAGAAGTCTGAAGTTATCCTGATAAGCTTAGCTTTGTAGGTCACCTTTTGTTTTTCTCTTACCGCTTTTAGTATTTTCTCTTTGTGTTGGGTTTCTAGTATTTTGATTATGATGTGTTGTGATGAGGAACTCTTCTGATCAAAGTTGTTTGGTGTTCTATATGCCTGCAGTAGTTCCATGTTCATTTCTTTTCTTAGGTTTGGGAAATTTTCTTCCATTGTTTCTTTAAACATGTCCTTTAAACCTTTTGTTTTGTCCTCAGTCTTCTCCTGGACTCCCATAATTCTGAGGTTGTTTCTCCTTGAATCATCTATCAGCCGTTGTAATGATTCGCTTTCTTTCTTATTTACTTTGTGTTCTTCATGGCTGTATGTTGCAGCTCAGTCACTTTTTTTTTTCTAGGTCTGACATTCTGTTCTGAAGATGTTTAATATGGTTGCTTATTACTTCCTGTGTGTTTTTCACTTCCTGAATATCTGCATTCAATTTTTCTATATCTCTGTTGTGTTCTTCTCTAATTTCTTGTATTGCCTTCATTATCTTCTGGTATATTTCTTCTGTGGTCTCCTCTTTTAGCTTTTCACGGCTTGCTTTTTGCTTACCTATGTATTGGCATAGCTCTTGCACTGCCTGTTTTATATCCTGCTTTAATTCACTGAATATCTGGGCCCAGAAGTTACCATCATTTTTGCCATTTTTATCTTTGGATTCTGCAATTTCAGTATCCCTGGTATCATCTTCTGGGGTGTCAGTTCTTTTTGTAAGATATTTGTTACCACGTTTCCCCATGGCTCTGCTGTCTCTGGCTGTCTCTGGTGTGCAGGAAAGAAGGGTTTGGTGAAGGCCCAGTCCTAGATGCCTCTGGAATCATCTGGCCCAAGGGACAGACAGGGTGATGGAATTCCCGGTCCTAGATGCCTCTGCAAGCCTCTGGGGCTCAGGATTGGCAGGGTGATGTAATTCCCTGGAAACCTCTGGAAGCCTCTGGCTCACAGGATGGATGGACAATGGACTTCCTGGTCCTAGATGCCTCTGGCGTGCAGGGCAGCAGTGAACCAGAAGCCTCTGACGCGTGCCAGAGGAACAGTGCGATGATCTCCCTTTTGAGGTGTCTTGTTCCCCCCCCCCCTCCCCCCCACTCAGCAGGACTCTCCGTCTGTCCTGGCTTCCCTCCCCCAGAGTGGGGGGCTCTCCACCCTCGGAACAGAGGTGCCCCAGAGCTATTGAGGGGATCAGCAGCCTTTTCCCCCTCTCTTCTCCTCTCTGCCACTTGTGCCAGCTTCTTCCTAGGCACTGTTTAAGGGTAACCCCAAAGCCCTGATGTGCTCTTCTGAGTTTTTTTTTTTTACTCTAAAGGGTTCAGTCTTGGGCTTTTTTTTTTTTTTTTTTCTTCTTCTTTCTGAAATGGCACCTACTTATGTCACTGCCTGTGATGGCTGCTGAGCCTTGTTTCTGATCTTGGGTCCTGGGCCTTTTTCTAGGGGGAGCACATGATTCATTTGTCGTACACACTACCCACGGGTTGGTGTTTCAGAGGCTGGGGCTGCCAGCTGCCGACAATTACCACTTCTCCAGATCCGCGCTTACCTTGGACTGAGGTTCTGGCTCCGGACTCTCCTCCATCTGTTGTCTGTGGATGTTGGCAGCTCAGGACCGCACCGAGTCGGCTGCTTTTTTCCTCCTCTTCCAATGTGACTTCAGAATTTCTGACCCGCCCGCAGCCTTCTGTCCGTTGTTGGCATGCTTCGTCTGCTCCAGCTCTGTCGGATGTTCTGGGCCTACGCAAGCTTTCTTCCGCAGCTGCCTATGGCTCCAGCCATTTGCAGCCGCCTGTGGCGGCTTCCTGGGCTGCTGGGTATTTTTTTTTTTTTTCTTTTCTCTGCTTTCAATGATCCTTTGGAATTTCTGACCTTCCCCTGGCCTCCTTTCTGTTGTTGGGTATACTCCTCTCTTTCCAAGCTACACTGATTTTTTTTTTTTTTTTGATATAAATTCTAAGTAGAATTGTTGAGTCATTGCTTTCGGTAAAAGCCAGGTTATATTTGGCCCATCAGAGCCTCTGTATTCTGACATCACATAATCTTACTAGCTGTGTCTTTTCATCATGATATTTTCCGTACCTTGATTTGAGTAGAGGGTAAAAGGTGCCTTTTGTTCTCTTTAAGTAGTTCATAAATTGATAGTTTTAGAATTGACCCTAATAAGCTAGCCTTTTCTGAAATTAGAGGAATTATTTTAACATTTGTACTTTTATACTGTAACTTCTGTGTTTACAAACTTTCCAAATTAATATTTCTCCCATTTTTATTGAGAATTGAGGCTGATTCAATAAAAGGTTTAGCTTACAATAATTTTTAATTTACTTTTAGATTTTCGCTGTTGAAACTTTTTATTAAAGAGGCTTTTTGTTGTTGGCTTTCATTTTCTCCCCTTAGTACTGTTGCTGGGAATTGAACCCAGAGCTTTGTGCATGTGATGCAAGTGCTCTACCACTGAGCTCTGTCGCTAGCCCTTCTGTGTTTTATTTTGAGATTAAGTGTTGTAATAGCTCAGGTTGGTTTTTAAATTTGCAGTTCTTCTGCCTCCTGAATAACCGGAATTACAGACGTGTGTTATTGGACCTGGCTTTAATAGTTGATACTGTTTATTCTTCAGGATTGAGACTCCTTATGTAGTTTTTTAAACTTGGTTCTTTTATCCATCTGTTGTTTACCTGCTTTAGTGCCATCATTGTTCTCACAGGTAAAGAGTCCATTAGGCTTTGTTTAGTATTTAAATGTAAACATTCAAGTTTATATAGAGACAGAATGTCAGAGATAAATCTTTGGTGTTAAAAATGTGCTGGATGTTGACTTCTGACTTATCATTTTTTCTGTTTTATTTCAGGCAGAGGTAGAGGTGAATGTGGTTTTTACCAAAGAAGTTTCGATGAAGTAGAGGGTGTGTTTGGTCGAGGAGGTGGCAGGGAAATGCATAGATCACAGAGCTGGGAGGAAAGGTAATTAAAGGATCCAGATCTTGGTGTCAAGGTTTCTTGGTATATAAAGCTTTTTATTTTCTGTTTCCTGCAAAGGAGATCCTCTGTGTACTAGTTATAGTGTTTCATTTTTAAAAGCTACTGTTAATGATTGAATTTTAAGTTATAAGGAACTTTTAAGTAGTTCTTTAAAGGAAGAAATATTCTAGGTAAACAGGTTGATTTTAGTGCTGGCCTGGATAATTTGATTTGATATTTGGTTAGCATTCAGTGGGAAGCATTGCCATGTTGTTGTTGATATTAGTAAAAGCATCTTTTCTGTGTTGTGACTATATGAAATCTGTCAAGGTGAATGAGGACAATTGCGCAAAAATGGATGTACAAGGGTATTATTGTGATATTTATAATTAAATATATTTGGAAATGCTGAAATAGATTAATAATGCCCTTTTACAATAATATATCTATGCAGTAGAATATTGTATTACTTAAAAAAGTTAGGGTGACTTTGAAAATATTTAGTGATGTGTGAAAACACATTATAAAAGAAGTATATATGAAGATATATACCATGCATCTAAAATAAGTAATATTGTAAGTCAGCAGAAGTGAGCTTTTAATAGTTGAGGTGGTGGAATTTTTGTTATCTTTGTGCTTTACTGTATTTCTCAAGTGTTAGGCCATAGCCTTGCATTTGTTTCATAAATGAAAAAGAAAAGAATTACTATTAGGGGAAGAACAGGAAAGTGGCTGTTATGGGTGATAAATTTATGTATTACCCTCAAGCTTTGTTTGAAACTTATTTTATCTCTTTTTAGGGGTGACAGACGTTTTGAAAAGCCAGGGAGAAAAGATGTAGGTAAGGTTCTTCCTGTTGAAATGTTTCCTGAGCCTTCGTGGTGTTAATCCTTAATGAGGTTTACACATATGTAAACTTATAAACACTATGCTTCCTCTATGTCTCCAGTAGATGGGGTTGTAGCATTGCTTACATTTAGACTTCTGTGGTTATTTAAGGTATCTACTGCATGATACCCGATGTGACAAGTACAATCATTAGGATTTACCTGATGTAATTTTTTAGATTTGTGTATTCTCTACAAGGCATATAGTCTTCACAGGGGTCCTGTTTTGATTGAAATTTTAAATTAGGTACTGTTCTAGTAACTCCAATTCTAGTCTAGGGTAGGATCTCATAGGTGAGAGGAAATAGAGAAAATATTCTTTCTTTAATGTTTAGGTTTTGCTTTTTTTCTATATATTTTTTCTTTTGTGATGAGAGCTGTCAAGTAAATTATATAGTTAAAGTACCCATTGAGATCACAATAATAAGGGAATAAGATTTCAGTGTTTATGATAAATTAGTCATGATTTGTATAAAGGAATTTATAATGATTAAATGGGCTTTCTTGTTGAAAAAGAAGTAATACTAAGAGATAATATCTGAGAAAAGAAAAAAGGCAATTTATAGTACTATTATAGTTATGAAAATTACCCTCAACTTCTGAATTTTTATAAGTAACAGAAAAATTCTCTAGAGTGATTATAGCTGGTAGTGGTGAGGTTTTTTCCTTAAATGTATGTTAAATATATAAATACTATTGACTGGTATGCAGACTGTTTTAAAGGCAGTAGCAATTGGTTTTGCTTCAGTGTTTTCATATAAAACATTTGAACAAGTCGCTGATTTAAATTGCTCATTCATTAACATAATACTGGCAATACTTGGTTTAAAGAAAACACAGTAAGTGAATGTAGCATGAAAAAAATGAATGTAGCTTGAAGAAATTTTGTTCAGAATGAACTGATAATGTATTGTCAACTTCAGTCATATTGTAGACTATTATATGAGTATTATCTTGGGAATCTTGTCAGCGCCTCTGCTCTCATCCTTGCATCATTAAATAATTCAGCCAGTGAGTAGGGAGAGACAATGAGAAGTAGTTTAAACAGTATAGGATTTGGAATCAGAAGATTTTGAGTATTTTACACTTTTGGATACTTATTAATCTCATAATAAAATGAGGTGATAATTCCTTATAGAATTTTAAGGAGTAAATAAGACTGTATAAGTTCATTTATTTATGCAACAAATATTGCATTCTTACTTATGTGCTAGGTACTAATTTGTTTCTTTATAAGACATGATTGGTGCGCTGATCAGATTTTCATACTTCTCAGTGGTAAGAGAGCGAGCTGTGGAATAGGGTAATTCAGAGTCATGATCAGGATCAAGATGAAACAAGGGGCCAGTTCATTAAGTGGAACTTTTCCATGAAATGCGAAGTTTTATATAAATAAGTCACAAAATTTGTAAGATACGAGGTAGTTGCATATAATAGTCAACTTGGGAAGACCTTAGACCTCTCAGCTGATTGTGTGCTTTATGTTAAATCCACAGCATACTGGTGTCCTTACAGTTCAGAACAGTAGCATTTACTAGATCTAAACTGGCCTCAGTGAGTCAGGTGTTGGAGAGACACATTGTCATATTTTGTCATAGGATAGCTAGCAAAAGCATTGTATTCACTCCTGAGGTCATTGGAGTAGGTGGCCAAGATATTTGAAGCTTGTGATGAGAAGTGCATAAAAGGGGTTGCTTGGATAGCATTTAAGACTGGAGAGGACAGAGTGGGAGGAGGGTTTCCTAGGGTCATTTTTTACAAATGCATGCTTAATGATTGAGAAAGGAGAATAGACTTGACCTGTATGACCTCCAGGCCAGAAAGGGCCTGAATGAGGAAAGTATTTGACACATTCTTAAAACTGCTTAACTATTAGAGTTGTCTGAAAATGATTTGTGTTGCTTAGAAAAGTACTGAGTTCCTGGACGAGAATAGCTTGATTTTTAACTCTCTTTGACATAATTTGTTGGTGAGAATATGTATGTGTAAACATTCTGTTTGTTTGTGAGTCTCATATTAATCCAAGTCATTTCCCTAGCCACCCTTCATTAAGAGTAAAGGTTTTTCTTTGCTCTTCTTCCACATATATTATACTAAAATATCATGGCAATTCTCTCTCATTTTGTGTCATATATCTTAGTGTCTTTTACTGAATGCTTTTTCAGTAAAAAGGTAATTTTTTGTGTGATTCTTACTTCAGGTTAACTGTTAATAATTCTGGTCTTTTTTGTAAGTAATTTTGTTCAAAGTAGCGTAGGTTAAACAATTGCTTATAATTAATCTTAACATCCTCCATAAATAGCAATACATGCTAGTTTCTTGGGACATACTTGAAGTATTGATTAGTTACGAGATGTTCTATAACATTATTTAAGGTAACTTAAGTATTATAAGAATGCTTTGTGCCTTTTTAAATTAGAGGTGTCTCCTGTTTGTTATCTGTTTGCTCTGTGTGTGTGTGTGTATGTGTGTGTGTGTGTAATCAAAACTTATGCCTCATACATGCTAGGCAAGTAGTCTGCCACTGAGATACATTCTTAGCCCCTGCGTTTGTTTTATATGTGGAGAAAAATGGATAGACTTACACACTTCTGGATAAGAAATTGTATTTTCATGAATATTCTTGAAGGGATATGGAGAAGGAACAAGGCCTGTGTTAACTGAAATTATGTTACTCAGTAGGAATTGATTGCAGCACAGGGGAAGATTAATTCTTGTGATTGTCTTGTAGTACAGTTCTGTGAGGATAAAAGTAAAGGATCAAAAATAAAATAAATGATCCTAATGATGCCAATAGATTCAGCTAAGTGTGATACTAATTAGTGCATTTCGGTGTGAAATACTGGAAATAGTGGAAATTTTTGTTTATGGTTTACTGTTTCTGGCAATCGATAACATGGGCTTTTACACATAAAAGCCTTACAACTTTTGGTAACTCCTTTTTAGTTTGTTCAAATTGTCATGTTTCTCTGTTTCAGTTTCCAAGAGTACTTTACATTAGTTTCGAAGTTGTCTCCTGATCATATGTAGTAAGCTCCCTGGGCCCAGATTGTGAGCTGCACAGCCCAGGTAGACAGAGCTGTCATTCTTACCTCTCAGTAACTCCTCCTCCCCCCATTTGTACTCTCTCTTTCTGAAAGGATAGTGGCTTCTCTGCAGATAACTTAAACCTTAATCTAGAAATCGTGATTCTTTGAAATAAATGAAAGAATTAGGATCAGTACTCCCAGAAACTATATTCCCAGGCAGTTTTTGATCATATTTTCAGTTATAAAATATTAAACAGCATTAGTTTATCAACAGCCTTTTTTGGGTATGTAGTCACGTTAAGTTTTCTGATGCCAATTTTATGTATGTATGAACACGAAATACAATATGAGATGCAGTCTGATTTGAAGGGTAAATGTGACACATCAACAGGGACACTCAGAACTCCAGTCTTGGCAACTTGTGTCACCTTGGGCAACTTCACTTAGCTGTCGAAACTGAATTTATAGTGATTCAGTCCTCTTAGGAAAAAGCGTACCATGTGAGTCTTTGATACTACTTTATTTTCACAGGTGAGCTGAATCTTTTTAACTTATTATAGACATAATTCTTGTCTTCATGTGTTACAATAATCTTGAGTTGGAAAAAAATCTCTTGGCCTGTCTACTAATTAAGAATGAATACCTAAGATTTTCACACAGCAAAAACTACCAGTAGTTTTTCTGTTCTTTATATTCTGCTGTTGTCAGACTTAAACTACTCTAAGGTTTTTTATCTTCTCTTCCTTTTGGTCAAAGAGTAGAAAAATGTGACTTGGCTGCTGTGCCTGCCTCTTTACAACTGCTTGCCTTTACTCAGCTAGTATTTATTTCAAGAGATGATTCCTACCTCAGTCATCAACAGTGGGTATGAAATATTTCCATTTTTCCCACATAAAATCCTTGTCTATGGCCATATCACCCTGAATGTACCTGATCTTCTCTGGTCCTATAGAAGCTTGAATAACAAAAATTTTAGAAGAGTAGCTACAGATTTGTTTGAAACCTGAGAGGATAACTTTTTTGGTCCTTGTTTTGCTTGAGGTCAGTTTGATGGTTTTTGTCAAAATGAAAATTATTTGATGAAATGTATTAAACTATCTAAAGGAATGGATTCATCTTAGTATGTACAACATAAAAACTGAGAAAGAGAAAGCCAAATTTTCATGGCGTATTAGACTTGGAAGGAAATAATAGAAATTATCTAGTTCAATCTCCTGCTGGTGAATAAACACTGAATTTTGTTTATAGAAAAAACTATTTGATGTTAGAAACAGGAATTTGGGTTTGAAAATACTTTGTTGCTTCATTATTTTTTGCTTTATCTGCTCACGATTTTTTTCCTAGCTGAGTTATACATAGCTAAACCTTTATAAAACTGATATATTGCATTTGTACATTATTTGGAACCATCATGATTTTTATGTCACTGAACAAGTCATAGTAGGAAGAGAACGTGCATGTGTATTCGTGCCATGTTGAAAAACTCTTAGGGTTATCATGTAAATCTATATGGTGATATTTTTCTTCTGAATTTTTGTTCTTAGCTATTAAAAATTAAGGTGGTAATACCCTAGTTTTGTAATATAAAAGACCATAGAAATGAACTTTGTTGTTTTTAGATAATACCAATTTTAAAAGGATATTCACTAAGTACTGTGAAATCATCTTTCCACCCAGGGAGTTAGGTTTGGAACTAGATTATTGATTCAGTTTGCAGATGAAATGAAATATTTAAGGATAATTTTCTTAGAGTTCAGCGTTTTCGTAGAGTTTAACTTCTATTCATTTACCTTCATAACGGACATCATACCCAATCCTTTGCAACTCACCAGCAGCATTTCTGTAAAAATATCTATGTTGAGTTGCATTGATTGCAGTGGACAACCAGATACAAACTTTTATAGGTAGAATGTTCTGTTTTCCAAGTATGTATTATTAGCTCAGCCATTTTTGTGGGTACAGACATGATTACCACTGTGTACTCAGAGAGAAGTAATGAGCATTGGGAAGAAAACATGAGATACAGTGAAGGAAAAATAACTATATAACTGGCTGGGTGTATTTAATACATTAAAAAATTGAATGCCATATGTAAGTCTTAATCTGTCAGTCCTGTTTCCGAGATCTGAAAATTGTCAAGGCTTTGTCCGTTGATACGGATATCCAGGTCAGTCCTGTGTGGGCTTTTAGAGACCAGAGGAGTTGGAAGTTCAGGAACAGTCTTGTCAAAATTCTCCATCTTAACTTGGTATTCACCTTTAGAACCCCGCGTCAACAGAGATGCAAAGCAGTGATGTAACATGATCTCAGATGGTAGGTAGGATGTCCTTCTCTGGCAGATTTCTCCAGTGCCTTCCTGCATTGCTGAAAGGAACACAACTAATTCAAAGTGGGGAGGATTTTCATGCTGGAGCAGGGTAGCCAGAGGACTGGATGGTGTAATGGAGTGGTGGTAGGTTAGTGGAAAGATAAAGAATGGACATTCCTCAGAGTTGATGCCGTCAAGGTGGAAGTCTACACTGGTCTGGTAGAGTTCGCCATTTTCTCTTTCCTGATAGAGAACAGCTGAGACCCGGACACTGGTTAGAGGGCTGGGTCGGGTGTTGGCCACTTGAAAGATAAGATTAGGTTTGCCATCTATGTGAGCAACTACTGCTAAGTCAGTGAAGCGAATTGAGAAAGCACGATTTTTTGGCCGGGCAATCTTCGCCACAAAGGCACCTAAATTAGAAACCATTTTTTTTAGAATGAAAACTTGAAAGATTAATACCTTTTCTGAATGAGAAGAGTATATCAAAAAGTCATACATTTCTTGTACTCTGCTTTCCAGTGAGTCAGAAAGTCAGCTCATTGTTAATTTTGGGCAGCGCCGTTTGCCTAAAGAATATTTTAGAGTATACATACTTTTTTGTACCAAAACAAAAACATGACTTGAAAATGAATAAGCAAAATACATTTTGTTACATAGAAATGTAAAGCTTCATCCTTTAGTGTCTTACAAAGTCAAAGAGTTGGTCATTTTCTTATATTCATCCCTCTGACGTAAAACATGTAGAAAAATAAACGCAATTTGGCAACAACTAGATCATTTCGTGTTGAAGTAGAGAATAGATTCAGAGTAGAATGGCTTTGGGTCAGAGGGGACCAGTAGAAAATGTGATATATTGAAGAATTTTTTCAAACTTTGAAGCTTATATAAATCTTTTAAAATGAAAAGGGAAGACTGGCTAGAAAATGATCAGTACATATTTAAGTTGATCCCCAGGTGTAGATGAGTTTCTTAGATAAGGGTTTATTTAACAACCTAGGTGCTACAGAGTTTTTTGACAAGCTGGGCGTACCAGAATTATGTTTTAAATGGTTTAAAAATCTGATCACACAGAGGAAACCAAATGTACTGAAATTCATTTGAACATATAAAAAATGTGATATACTGCTATGTGTGTATTAAATAACAAAATATAGCATTGGGCCTAAATGCTGTGTTCTTAAATTCTATTTTAATATGAAAGCATCTCCATTTGTAATTTGTATTAAGGTGTAGTGCTTTTTTTAAAAAAAATTAATTCTGTTTATTTAATTATTTAGAGACAAGGTCTTGTTCTGTAGTCTAGGCTGTTCCTGGGCTTGGCTGTGTAGCCCAGGCTTAAAATCAAAGCAGTCCTCCTGCCTCAGCCTCTCCAGTGCTGGGATTATAGCTGTGCATCACCAGCCTGGTGTTTTGTCTGTGTTCTCTGTCTCTGTCTCTGTCTCTGTCTCTCTCTCTCTCTCTCTCTCTCTCTCTCTCTCTCTCTCTTGCTCGCTCTCTTTCTCTCACTCTTTCTTTACCTACCTTACCAAAGAAGGAAGTGACTAGTGCAAAAAGTTCTAAGGTTTTCTCCTCTGAATTCACAGGTTCCCAAATTTTATTGAAGAAATGATGACTAAGTATAAGAACTCGTGGAGTGCTTAAGTGTTTTAGGTTGGAGAGCTGGTGAGTCCCAGGAGCATAGTGTTTGATTTCCTAGCATCACATAAGCAGGGCATAGTGGTACACACCTGTAATCTTGCTGTGCCCAAAAGGCTGAGACAGAAAGTGTGTTTGGGGCCATCCTAGGCTACATAGTTAAGAACTGGCCTGGGCTGCAGTCTGGAGTGAGACCCTCCTCAAAAAGAAAAAGAAAAAGCACATTGGAACTTTGGAACTTTATCTTAGATCACTCTTCATGATGTAGCCCAGTGTTTACCTTCCCAGATTAGTTTGGGGCAGGATGATAAAACCAGGTTTTCTGTTTTTCTTTTTTTTTTTTTATGGTATGTCACAGAAGAACATTAGCTTTACTTTGTTGAAGAGTCTTATATGCTACCAAATTTTTTGTTTGTTTTTTTTTAGGGGGGAGGGGTTCTGGTTCTGGATTAAACTCGTGCATGACCTTCATACTGAGCTATATATATATCCCTGTCTTTTTTAAAAATTTTATTTTTGAGACTGGCTGTTGTTAAATAGTTAAGCTGCCCAGGTTAAGCTTAAATTTGTGATATTCCTGCTTCAGCCTCTCAGAGTGCTGGCATTACAGGCATATGCCACCTCCCCAGCTAACTATGAGGTATGTAAACAAAATTTCATAATTTTTTTTTTTGAGACTGGGTTTCACTCTAGTTCAGGCTGGTCCTGAGTTCATTGTGTAATGTAGTCCAGTCTGGCCTCAAAAGACTGGGCAGTCCTCTTGTCTCAGTCTCCCAAGTGTTGGGGTTGCAGGTGTATGCCGTCATGTGTGGCTTATGTGGTGCTGGGTAAATGAGCCCAGGGCCTTGCACCTAATCAAATGCTCTTACCTCTGGGCTGTTCCTCCAGCCTCCAAATTTCATCATCTTTATGGTGACATTTCCAGTGCATTTTGCTAAGGATGTGCACATTTAACTTGTTCTCTAACATATAAAGCTGACTGTGGTGCTTTGGGCTCACTGGTATTGAGTAAATGTTAATAGGTGATCTCAAAAGGAGAAAATTTTAGTACAATGAAGGAAAAAGTAAAATTTCCCTGTTAGGTAACATGACTATGTATTGAGCTAACTTCCTTTCTGTTTCTCTCTCTGTGTGTATGCCTGTCTGCCTGCCTTCTTTCCTTCCTCTCTCTCTCTCTCTTTCTCTCTCTCTCTCTCTCTCTCTCTTTCTTTCTTTCTTTCATCTCACTTTGTAACCCAGGCTGGTTCTGAACTCACTATGCAGTACAGGTTGACCTCGGACTCATGTCAGTCCTGCATCAGCCTTCCGAGTGCTGGGATTTTAGGTGTGGGCTACTGTGCCCAGCTTTATGTAGTGATAGGGAATCAAACTCAGGGCCATACGCTTGCAAGGCAAGCACTTTAACTGCTGTGCCATTCTTCCAGCCCTTATTCACTTATGTAACTGAGTGCTTAATTTCTGTGAAAAACTACTTTTAGACTTTTCATTAATTTTTTGTCTGCAAGTTAGTGTCATAAGGGCCCTCTTTTTTCCTGAATAGTTCCAATCAGTAAAATGTAAATATGTCATATTCCTTAACATTTCTATTTGGCCCTGTTTCTTTTCTTTCTGACACATTGCTAATAGTGCAAATAAATAAATAATTCAATAACCAAATTACTTATAACTGACAATACCCTTTCTAGAAGTGCTTTCATTTTTTTTTTTAAAGAATAAAGACAATTACCTGTGATAAAAGCCTCCAGCATGAGGCCTAGGAGCATTTGTATGGCAAGTAAGGCGATTGCACTTGGACAGTCACCACTGGGGAACATGGTACCATAACCAATAGTGAGTTGTGTCTCCAAGGAGAAGGAAAATGCAGCAGTGAAACTAGTGATGTACTTGACACAGATAGTGTGGTTTTCAGGTGGGGCATCGTGGTCTAGTTCCAGATCACCGTTCATCTCAGCTAGAATATACCAGAGCACTGCAAAGACAAGCCAGTGGACAACAAAAGAAGCAGAAAAGACTAGCATCATCCACCGCCAGCGCATGTCCATTAGAATTCCCCATGCATCTCGAAGATAAGCAAGACCTCTTTTAGCGCCATCCATTTGGAGTGTGCTGTGGCCATCTTTGGTGACTATCCTTCGGTATCTCTGACTAAGGAGAGGAGCAATAGCTTTGCAGTTACTCTTGTCCATCTCAGGCTGTAATTCTCTGAAATCAAGAGTAAATTAGTCAGCTCCTTACTGTTTTACAGGTAATGTTCCTGAATTCTGATGAAGCCTTTTTCATTTTTGGCTTTTTTGAGAGTGCTTCTCTGACTACTACTTGTACAAGCTTTCCTATCAGTTTATATAAGAGAACATTTATTGACCAGCTTATTAATTTGTTAGCTAATCATGTGTTGCCTTTGGATAACTCATTGTTTCCTTGAATGAATGTTAAAATATTGTTTGATAATCTAACATTTTAAAAGTATATTTTAGAATTCCCGAGGAAGGTGAGGTAAATGATTTGTGGCTGTTTGACATCCTCATTATTTCTTTTGCTCAAACCTAGGTATCAAGTATTTATTTGACCAAAATATTAAGTGTAAAAGTTTTTCCCAATTCACTTAAAATTGTGAATATTTTCTGAATAAAAGGGAGAAGTCATACAAAAACAATAAATATGTATTTTTCTGTGTAAAAAATAGAAGTCATTTGGAAACTTAGTATTAAACTGTCTGCAAGTTATTTGGAGCCAAACTTACTAGGGCAAAAGTTATGTTTATGCTAAGTTTTTAGATATTCATAGCTCTAAATTATGCATTATAATTAAGAATTTTATGAATAAATGTTCTGTCATTTTATGGACATATGTATGGATTCTTTCTGTATAGGCTGATGAATTGTTATTTCTTTGAATAGTCTCTGGTTACATTGTAGGATTAAGAGAGAATTATTTTCTTGGCACAGTAAGAAATTACAAGTAGACATTTCTAGGTAACACTTGTTTCCCATCTCTCTTGCTAGGGATGAAGCCTAGTGTTTTATACTTGGTAGGCAAGTGTTCTATACTGAGCCAGGTAATGCTAGCTTTGAATGTAAGTAAATAAGAGGAAAAAATACCTTGAGGAGTTTGATACATGAAAATAATAAGGAACCAAATGGATGTTTTAAAAAGGTAATGTTTAGTTTTCTGCTGTACACAATGTTTATCGGTAGTTGTACTTTTCTCTGTGGTGGCTAGAAATCTATTGTGTGCCTTCCTTGTGAGCACTGCTCTTGCATATAACGAGTATCTAAGACTTACAAAGAGATTACTTTCCTTTAGTCCTCTTCTCTTGTTTACTAAGAGTACTGACTTGTAGTTAATATTTGATTCTTTTTCTTACTTCTTTCTTGAGAACTAGATACTGCGGGGAGTAGTGCATGTCCCTTCCTGCCTTTTGAATGATGCTTAATAACAGTATTAGGCATGTGTGGTATGTTGCTTCTTGGGGTTGCTAGATCCTTCAAGTATAGGTACTTTGGAGACTGTCTGTTGATGGAATTGGACATTGGCCAACTGTGTATATATAACTTTCCTTTTTGTCTAGAGGTTAATTTAACATTTATTGGTCACACTGGAAACTTTTATTTTCTTTAGAGTGAGCTACTTATTGAGTATCATAAAATTGTTCAATTGTTTAGTTATCTCAAGTTTTATATTATGTACTTTAAAAACTTTTAGAGTGTTGGAGCTAGGTCGTAGCTGTATAGCTAAAATGCTTGCCTACCAAGTGCAAGGCCCTGAGTTGAGATTTTCAGCACCACGTAAGGTGGGCCTGATGGCACATACCTGTGATTCCAGCACTTGAGAGGCTAAGGCAGTGGAGGATTGCCATGAGTTACAGGCCATTCTGGATTACAGAGCAAGGCATTTTCTCAAAGTTTTTTTTTTTTTTTTTTTACAGTGTTAAAAATTTACTAGCCCAGCAAGTTGTCATTATACAGTATATTTTTTTTTTCCTTGCATGGCTCTTCTTGAAGTGCTAGGGATTGCACCCTAGGCCTTGTACATGCTAAGCAAGCAGTCTACTGCTGAGCCACATCCCTAGCTCATATTTAATACCTGATCATTGTCCTTTCAGATGTTACAAAACCAAAATCTTCTTAGGCACTGTACTTTCATACTGTGTTAATCTCTCATTCTTTGGTATCTCAGTAAAGTGTTTTTTTTTTTTAACTCCATTTTTCAGAAGAGGTACTGATACTTAGACAGATAAAAGAAATTTCTACAATACAAAATGAAGTCTTTGAATTATTATCCAGGTCTGGCTAACTGAAAAATCAGGTTTATTTGGTTAGTGTTAATACTGTTAATAGGTGTTTTTGCCTATGTAACTTAACTGAAATAATTAACTTTATATATGATTTTTATGACAGTTAACAATTAATCATATTAGCTAGTATGCATTAGCATTCATACCAGATGCTCCTCAGTATTAACTGAGGTGAAATTCAATAGGCACTGCCAGACAGAGTATAAACTGTCAGTGAGCACTAGTTGCTTTACTGTTAACTAATACTTTCTAATTTGTAGTATCAAGTTTCCTATATTATTCTCATTTTATAGGTAGTGAAACTGAAATATAGTGAGTTTTCTAAAATCACAAAAAATAGTATGTGGTAGGTTTTAATCTGATGTACTCAAGTCTAGGGTCAGTGCTATTTTCCTCCAAAATTTGACATTTGATGCTGGTTAGCCTTTGCAAATAAGGTATCTTGTTTGATTAGTTTTGCCCAAGAACGTTTCTTTACACAGTGTTTGTTCTTCAGGAATGCTTATGAGGTTCAAATCTGTGATTTTTAGCTGAGAAATGGATTTTCTACTAAAGGCTTCTTTCAAGAATTGGAGATGAGCAGAATCAGAATGATTAGACTAGTTATATTCTGCAGAACAGTAAAAATTGAAGCAGTGTAGGAAGAATTCTCTTGTAGCACTGTCAGTTTTATATTTTTACAAGTAAGAAGATAATTTTTGAAATGTAACACTCAGAATCATTTTATAAAAGAAAAGATGTTGGCAGTTGCAGAGGAAGACTTTAACAGTTAAAGTTGTATGGTGCCCATAGTGTCTTATTTTCTTACGTATGTGAAAATGCGTCTTTGGGGCTAGATACAGTGCTTGTTTTCCTTTTGTTACCACTGTCCTGTTGAATACTTCTAAGTGATTACTGTTTTGCAGAAGTGTGAGAAAGAAAACACTCCATGATTATCACTTAGTTTTCCTTTTTTTTTTTGGAGAAAGGATCTCACTCTGTACTCCAGGTCGGTGTTGAACTCACTGTATTGCCCAGGCTGGTCGGGAAATCTTGGCACTCCTCCTGCTTCAGCCTCCCAAGTGCTGAGATTACAGTTGTGTGCCACCACACCTGACAACCTACTTTACTTATGAATGTTCTAAAATTATTTATCTGGAGAGAGAGGTTTTCTGTATGTACTATACCTTACAAAATTATTCTCATTTGGGCCTGTTTGAGATTGCTACTTGTTATCTGCTAGGTTTACAACAGTTTTTTCTCTTAAGTTCTTGACAATTTTACTAGCAACTAAATAACATGGAAAAAGTCCATGAACAGCTAAGTCAGAAGCCCAGTATCAAAACAGTGCAACTATATCTTTTTTTTATTCTTCCCCACATGAAATTTTGTTGTATTTTGTTTGGATTATGTTGGCAAATAGTCGAGAGAAATATGATTTTGATTACCACTTAACAGGCTACGCTGAGTAACTATTTGGATTCGTGTAATCCTTGTGTGATAGTAGAAAGAACACAGGATGGGGATGTGGCCATCAGGCTTTGGCTCTGTTGGTTATATAGCTGTGCCATTTTGGGAAGCCACCTGCTCTCCTGTCCTGGAAGTCCTTCAATTAAAACAAAAGAGAAGATGAGGCTTTTGAAGGCAAATGGAAGAAACTTGAGAACATCATGCTTAGTGAAGTGAGTCAGAAGCAGAAGGTGAAACATCAAATGGTCTCTCTGATATGAGAAACCCAGATCACAATTATCTCATGGAACTTAAAGTGAAAAACAAAGTGAACCAGAGGGGTAGGGTGGAGAGGGAGGGAGAAGTGGGTAAGGGGAGGTACAAAAGGAGAGTGGGAAAGTCCTTGTCACCTTGACAAGATAGTATGTGACCAAAATGCTCAACTTCATTGTAAACCTTAAATTTTGCTCTTATACATATCAATAAAATGGGGGAAAACAAAGGAGAAGAAAGGGAATTGGATAACATGATCTCTTACGCTCTGCAGTTTTTAAGCCTATTTCTAGTTCCTTTAACTGATAGGTTTTCTGTAGGATTTTATTTTTTTCTATTATTTTGTGTTTGTTGTATGGCTTTTTAAAAATTATATTATTGTTGCCTGGTTACATTTATATATTCTATTTTATCTATCTATATTATTTTTCCCACCAAATTTAAGTGTTTATTATTTGAATATTAGTTTATTTGCAAGTAATTTTTATGTCTGTGGGCACATGAGTGTGTTTTTAATTTGTCTTAGTTTGTATTTATGATTCTTATTAAGTGTGATCCTTTTAGAAAATGGAGTGGAGAATTGGGAAAGTTTGCTTTGTATTTCTGTGCATTGAATATTAAATACTTGCCTATTTATATGTGTTTGATGGGGGAAATAAGACATATTGTAAAAGATAGTACTTATAGTACTTATAAAAATAGTTATGATAGCTTTACTGGTTGTCAAAATAATGATTTAATTCTAATCATTAGGTTGTAACTTTTAAAATTATGTCTTTTTCTCTTGCTGTGTTTTAAAAGTAGTGCTGTAGTTTATATTAAACAGTGAAGATATAGGATGTATTTACAAATGTTAAATGAAAACAAAGTTTGTTCATGTCTGATATAAACTCTTCAGGGCTATATTGGGAGTCTTGTAATCATCTCCTTTGCGTTTGTAAGTAGGGCAAAACAATGGGATTTTGAGCCCTGTTATGTAAGCCCAGAGATCCTTTCATATTTGTAAAAGCATCCACTAATAATAATAATTCCTTGCTTAAAAGGAAATTTAAGATTAAGATACTCATCAGTTTTCTCACTGGTTCAGAAAAACCCCACAATATGATCTTTTGGCATTTGTTTCTGTATACGCATTTTGAATTTCTTTGATTCCTTCCAAAGACACATTGTTTCTTGAAGCCACTGAATTTTAGCTGGGGCCTTTCTTTTCTGCTCATTTATATATTATAAGGGAGGATTATTACTCATTTACCAGAATAGGAAAGCTTCCAAAGATACTTGCAATAGGGCTATTCTAATTTTAAAATTTAAGAAGAAAAAGAATAAAGAACCTTAATGTATGACCTGTAGGTAGTATCTTTGTTTTAAAAATCTTTTGAAAAATAATCTTAACTCTGTCCCTATTTGCCAGTTTCTTTCCCTGTCTGCTTTAAGGAAGAAATAAACATAAATATTATTTCATGTACTCACCACTTCCTTTTCAGGGTCAGCCTGTATGCCAAGGTAGTTTTAACCTACAAGTCTAGATCGTAGGTTCTCTTCTTGGACTGGCTTACAGCTTACATTCCTGTGTTTATAAAGTCCTGGGGGCTGGTTTCAGCTGAAGCTGATGTGATTGGTCACTTAGTCTGCAGGGGGGCCAATTAGCTCTGATCATGTGGAAAAGAATGCTGGTTTGTTAGGAGGTCTTTCTTTACCCAACACAAACCTTAACAACTCTGGAGAAAGCCTCCAGAACTGACTTGGAGAAGGGGTTGAATTTTTTTCCTCTAATCAGGACCGGTTTTTAGTAAGTTTGCATAATCTTACTTAAGAGTTTATTTCGAAGTTCAAAGGGATAAAATTCCCTACAAGATTTCCTTTCAGCCATCTTTCCTTATATAGTATGTTTAAGTGTGAGATATCTTCTTCACTAATCTTTTTTCCACCATTTCTTTGGGAAATTTTATTTGAATAAGAATGTTTAGGCATAGATTAATTAATTGATTTTCCTACTTTTTTCATATCCCTTATTATAAGAATGGTTATCATTAATTGCATAACTTGTTACATATGCTTAGTTATCTAAAGCTTCTTTTTAATTGCAAAGAAACAGACTTTAAAAAGCCTGTGTAAAAGGACATTGGCTAGGAATAAGATTGTTACTGTGTACTTATCTTTAAACAACACACCTGTGTGAAAAAACTGAAGCTGTTTCTTTAGATTTGCTTTAACAGTAGAGGATGTTTTCCTGAGAATTATAGTGAAGTAGAGTAAAACAGTGTTCAGGTACATAAAGTTTAACTCATCACTGAAGTATACTGTTTAACTGCAAAATGTCTGTAATCTAGCTTGTAGCAATCTCGAAATGAGCTGCAGTATGGCCTTGTATAATACCATAGTGAGTAGTACTTTTTTCTTCCTCTGTTAGGCGCTTTTAAAACTTGGATCAAATGGCACATGTAAGAGGATCTGAGAAACAAAGGCTCTGATTGTTCAAAGTAAAATGATGGAAGGCCTGCTGGGAAAATTATTAATGTAGACCAATATAATGCTACTTAGAAAGGGAAATCCGCCTTGTAGATTCCTCTCCCCCTCATTTAAAAAAATATATTAATTCCTTCTTTGTTTTATTAATACCAAACATTTCAATACAAGTTGAGACAGAGCGTTGGAAATTGTAACCTTCAGAACTAGGGAAGGTAAAGGCATCAAGGGAGAGACTTATATGAGGGTCATTCCTTGTGTGTGCTAGTAGGAATTACTGTACTTAAAAAAATCAGTTCTCAGTTAACTAATTGAGAGAAAAATCAATTTAAAAAGAACAAAAATACTGAAGTATAATGTAATGTGGTATTACAAAAAAATACACTTGACTTAGCCAAAAGGTCAAGAAGTGATTACAAAATATAGAAGCACTTGAGTGTATTGCTTTGAGGGTTGAATGAACATTATAAGGGAGAAGATAGCAAAGGATCTTATTCAACATAGATACTTCTTTCAGTTGTACTCTATTCAGAGACTATCGAGAGAAACATGATTTGGCAGAAATCCTCAGTTAAAAGTGGAAAGAAGGAAAGAAGTGTCTCATGTCTTTTAAGTGAGGACAGGTTTTTTTTTTTTTTAATTTCCAGATTTTTCCAGTTTGGAGGTTTGCTGTTATGGACTGGTTCCATTTTGGAGTGTCCACTTGAGCAGAACATTCATGTGACAATAGCCTGAGCATTTAAATTTATCGTTTGTTAAGGTTGCCACGTTAGTTAGGGTGATACTGTCATAGATGATAAACCATCTTCACCCTGAAACAGATGAACATAATTTGTGCTTTAGATATTTCACAGCAACATAATTCACAGTAAAGCTCTAAACTATCTCTTCTGTGAGTGAAGATTATGCTAGATACCTTTTCATTGACCAGTTTTTTAAAAATTCAGAATTACAGTGATTAGGCCATGTGCCAAAACCAGGTAAATTTTTGGAACTAATTTTCTGTTTCTAAAGGTATTTGATTTTCTTCCTGGCTGAAGTAATGTACACACACGCGCACACACACACACGCGCACACACACACACACACACATGCACGCACGCACACACATGCACGCACGCACGCACGCATGGTATTGTTCTTGAAAACAGGAAAACATTTGTTAGAGTATAATGTCCCACCTATGTAATTTCCCATCTTGTCTCCACATTCATTCCCCGTCCTCCATGTGTGTGTTAGGGGGATTTGAACCCAAGGCATTTGCATACTAGACCAGTGCTTTTCTGTTCGTTCTTAACAGGAATGCCTGTGTGCCTACAGGCTGGTGGAGTACTGAGCGGTTAGAGTCATTTCCTACCTAGTGCAAGGCCCTGGGTTCAGTTCCCCAGCATCACATAAGCAGAGTGTGGTGGTGCAGTTCCACGGAGGGTGGCTGGGGGTGAGGGTGGTCTGAAGCAGGAGGATTATTATATGATCAAGGGCAGCCTGGGCTATATAGTGAGTCCAGGACTAGGCTAGACTATAGTGTGAAACCTTGTTCCAAAAAGAAAAAATAAGTCAAGGGTGCCTAGTTCCTTTTTAGTTCTTCTTGTTCAAGCTTCTCATGATTGCTTTCCCCAGAGATATCAGACAGCTTCTGAGTGTGTACTAGTAGACAGTGAGAATTTAATTCCACTGCCTGAGGTACTTTTTCAAAGAAACTCAGATATGCTGTGGCCTTTCTAGTCTCTCTCTGTCCAGGGACTGTTGTGTTTTGAGGGTGCCAGTTAACCAGAAGAGCAATTTGTGAACCCTTAGTAGGTACACTGAAAATCTGGATATAGAATTTAAACTTCATAATACCACTCTGAGTTTTACTTATTGGGAGAGAAGTAAATATCAATACTGAGGTTGGATGATTTATTTTCACTGTTAGAAGCTTTTTAACATTCATCAGAGAATATATATTTGAGTAGAAGAATACAAAGTCATTGTTAGCAAAATTTGCATGTAAACAAGCTTCAAAGTCTGTCCCATAATTCCGCTTTTGCTTTTGGAGATTGGGCATTTGTAAGCTCCAAGTCTCACAGCTGTAGATTTTGTTGGCTGAGTGCCTCTTTGCTCCATCTGAAGTTTTCCATAAACACCATTTTTGGCCGTGAGTCAAACATGCACGCAGGTGCCCTTTTACTGCTCTTTCTCCTTAGGAAGTCCACTCGGTTAGGCTAGGCAAAAACCAACACTGCATTTCAATTTAATTTAATTTAATTTTTAGAAGAATCCTGTTTAGATTTAATACATCAGGGTAGAAGCAAGTATTTATTATCACTGGGGACATTATTTGTATGTTTTGTACAGTATCTAATTTTAGCACCTTTTATATATTGTAGTTAGTGTGATGTGAGAACATAAAACGGATTAAATAGGTATTATGATTTTCTGATAAAAGGGTCATAGTTACTGTATTGAATAGAAAAATGCATTCAAATTTATGTTTTTTTATCTTTTGAAGGTCATAAACTGTAAGTCTTAGGTCCTTTTCCCTGGAAAAAAAAATCAAAAAGTATCCTGGCTCCTAATGTGCTTCAGGAATTCCCAGTCCTGAGCTTGTTCATTGACTGTGGGCTAGGAGTATTTGGTTCCAACATGAATTGGTAAATTATTCAGTTACTTTTTTTTTTTTTTTGCAAGGGGTAGGAGAATACAGGGATTGAATTTAGTGCCTTTGTACCAAGTTACATACTGTACGCTTCTAATTCTTCTAGTTTTTATTCTGAGATAGTCTAAGCTAAGTTGCTAAATTGCCCAAGCTGGGCTTGAATTTGTGATCCTGTTGCTTCAGCCTCCCAGAGTGCTGGGATTGCAGGTGTGTGCGAGTACCACTGTCTGAAATTTACTTTTAAATCATCCTTTTTCCAAATTATATATTAAAAAAAGTTTTTACAAAGAAGTCAGTTAAAATACTTATTTTTTCAACTTTGTCACAGTTGAGTACAGTGCTGGTACAACAGAAAAAGAGGTTGATTTTGAATGCTTGGTAGAGCCAGATAGGTGTCTCTTGCTCATCTTATCTCTGGTTAATATGGAAAACTGGATTTTTAAATAATGAAAGGAGCTTGAGATGAGACACCATCTTTTAAACTGCTCTCTTATATGACTTTAATATTTATCAGTTATTTTAAATTTATGTCATGAATACATTTTTAAACTCAAATTACACTATTTAAGTGTTCCTTCACATTGTACCTACACACTCAAATTTACACAAAAATTATTTTAATTGGTTAGGTTAGAAAGGAATTTACTGTTAGAAAAATTCTTCATACAGTGGGACCTTTAGTTATATTACTAGTCATTAGAAATGAATATTTTATGAAGAGACTACTTGTTTTCTTCTAAAAGTAATGTCTAGAATCGAATCTTTACATTTAAAAAGTTGTTCTTGCTGGCCATAGTGGCACATACTTGTAATCCTAGCATTCTGGGAAGCTGAGGCAAGAGGATTACAACTTTGAGCCCATCCTGGGCTGCTGAGCAACTTAGGGAGATCCTGACTCAAAATAAAATAGGGTTGGTAACCCAGTGGTTAAAGTGCTTGCCCAGCAAGCTTAAGATCCTGATTTTGATTCCCCAGCACTTTATAAAGCTCGGAGTGGTGGTGCATGCCTGTAATCCCAGCACTCCAGAGGCTGAGGCCAGAGAATTGCAGTGAGTTTCAGGCCAGCCTGGGCTCCATAGTGAGTTTAGGACCAGCTTGGACTGCAGAGCAAGAACTTGTCCCAAAAAGAAAAAAGAAAAAAAAAAGGGTTGAGGATGTAGCTTAGTGCAAGGACCTTGGGTTAAATCCTCAGTACCACCCAAAGAAAGGTATTTTATTTTTTTCAGGAGCTTATATTTTGAAATTATTTCTGCAGGAAGATTGAATGAAATTTAGCTCTACTTCCCCTTTTTAGAGATGTCGACAGGACTCTTCCTTCATGTTATCCCTTGATGGTATATGTCTACTGCCTGTTTAGAGCTTGTTAGACATAATTCCTAGATCTTTCTCTTCCTGTTTCAGTTTTTGTAGAATTTTGTGCAGCTTCCAGTGGACTTAATTTGTGAATAACCTACTAAGTAGAAACAAACCTGGGATTAGGAGATGGAATGCCTACGTTCTATTTCTGATTTGGTTATGACTCAGCTATGTGATCTTGGGAAACCACCCTATAGGTATCCCTTTCCTTACAGGAACAATAGGGATTGTGGTGTTCGATTTGATCTTTTGTGGTTAATAAGATCAGATGAGGTGTATCAGTGCATTGTGACAGCTGTAATGTATGAGGTTATTTGTTCATATGTTTGTCCCTGATCTGTGGGCCTGGTGGACAGGTGATATGTCTAACTTTTTTCTTTGATTTTAACTCTCTGTGTCTAATTGTGTTTGCTTTTAGAGGAAGCAGTCATGTTAATGTTTGCAGCTTAGGGAGACCCTATCTCAAAAAAAAAAAAAAAAAAAAA
>PVKB01002151.1:170212-193248 GCA_004027205.1 Ctenodactylus gundi
GTGCATTGTGACAGCTGTAATGTATGAGGTTATTTGTTCATATGTTTGTCCCTGATCTGTGGGCCTGGTGGACAGGTGATATGTCTAACTTTTTTCTTTGATTTTAACTCTCTGTGTCTAATTGTGTTTGCTTTTAGAGGAAGCAGTCATGTTAATGTTTGCAGCTTAGGGAGACCCTATCTCAAAAAAAAAAAAAAAAGAAAGAAAGAAAAAAGTTGGAGATGTAGCTTAGTGCAAAGACCTTGGGTTAAATCCCCAATACAACCCAGTAAGAGTAGTCTTTTTTTTTTTTTTTTTTGGTAAAACAAACAAATGGTAAAATAGTACCTTTATTTTGAAAAATACTTGGGAGTAATGACAAACATTGAGTGTGCTCTTACCTAGTAGTTTCATACCTAGCTATATTATGTACCAAACATAAATGTAAACATACACTTGCCAAAATTTGTATTTGATAATGTTCATAGATGTGTAATTCATAATAGCAAAAAACTAAAAACAACCTAAATGTCTATCAGCAGTAGAGTACAAATAATACATTGTGTGTGTTTGTACGGTGATGTCCTGTACATTAGTACAGAAAAACCAACTAATGCACTCTGTAGCAACATGAATGGGTCATCCATAAAGTTCAGCAAAAGAATTTGGGTGTAAATGATATTCTGTTTATGTTAAAAAAAAAAAGTTCAGCTTTTTCTTCCTGGATTGAGGCAGCTGGAGAAAGACAGGAACTTTGTCCCTGACTGAGCTGAGAGTCCAGGAAGGCAGAGACCATGTAACCCCTGCACTACCAACCTGGCTCAAACATATGCACTCACACCTTACTTACATATTGTCACAGACTGTTGTCACGGAATGTTACCATGACACACCCCATTATAACCAGACCTAACATAAGAGAGGGGTCCTTATCCTGGGCCTGTTACTGCCACAGAGACTTGAGTGATTCTTGAAATGTTTCAGGCATGTCCAGACTACAGTCCACCACTATTTTTTGCGGTTGGTTTGTTTTTTAAGTGAAGAGATACTCTTAGACCACATATGAAACATACATATGATATAATTAGTGTATATAAGCAATAAAGCTTCCTTTATTGAAATTTTCATTATAAAATAACAAAATCAGAAGGGACAGAACTCATAATTGGGGATAGACATCTGGATAGTGTTTAGCTTGGTGAGGGTCAATTGAGGGGGTGAATACCAATTTTCAAGAGTTCCTGATTTAAGAAAAAAAAAAAAATTTCATTTTGAGACAAAGTCTTGGCAAATTGCCCAGGTTGTCCTCAAGCTTGCAGTCTATCTTCTTCTTCCTCTAGCGTAGTGAGATTATAGATGTTGGCATTTTCTGTTTGTTTTTAAGTCTAAGGTGGTAGGTGTATGATATATTTGTTTTAAGAAAACACATAAAATTGTACATTTGTGATTTTTATACTTGTTTTTTTTCTTTGGTAAGATTGTTACACTTCATTAAAAGGTTTCCTAAAAGAGAGCAGGAGAAGGTAAGTGGAGTCCATTTCCAAGTTCTTGAATCTTTTTCACCCTTCTCTTATGAAAATAACAATGACCCCTGAAGGCATAACTCTGCATACTTGGTCTTAACATGTTGGATATAAGAACTATTTGTAAGTCATTTTGATTTTTCTTTGTTTACCAGAGAAGTTCATAATATGAATCCTTCCATTATAGTTGACATATATGAAAAGATACATTGCTGTTTTTAGAAATTATTGTATGGAAACAATTGCTTGGTAACAAAATTTCAACTCCTTTGTTACAGAGCTTTGAACTAGAATGGGTAGTGTTCATGTAAATTCAGATTGCTTTGCCTCAGATTCCACTGCTCCTCCCATTGAGGAATTGGGTCTTCACTAGTCAAGGTCTGTTGATCAGAATCGGAGCTAGAGTTTAAAACCAGGTCTGTTTTTGTTTTGTTTTGTTTTTTGATGCTGTGTTATCTGCAAAATTTCTGTATCAAGTCCCTTTTGGAAGAAGAAATGGCGTACATGTGTATTCATACTTCAAGGTAGAGGTTTTCCAACCATTTTAGAATCACAGGATACTTTCCAATAAGTAAAGAAGCCATATTTTTTTCTTCCTGTAATTTCTTTATTTTTACTCTGCATATTTTAGTTCTTTTTTGTTTGTTTTTAGGCAAAGTAAACCAATAATTACAAAGACTCAGAAGTTTAGGAAAATATATGCAAATGATGCAAATGATTCATGTAGGGCGAAATACAGAAAACATGAAAACTTTTTTATGAAAAGTTGAGTACACCATTTTACAGCTACAGAGATGGTAAAAGCACAGCATTTAATTAAACTCATAGTGGAAGATTGTGTGGTGGTTTGCCTCCATCTTCTTGTGTGGAGATAGATATATCGATATATTAAGCCTGCCATTTAACCTTGAAACCTTTTCTTTTTCCCCAGAAATAGTTCAAAAAGTATGCATGCATATGATTCATGCTTCCTTATCTAGAGTTGACAAAAATTGTCATTTCTATATTTTATGTAACAGCCACAAGATAAAACTGGTATGTCACATAAAAACAAAAAGTTATGCCAGGCATAGTGGTGTATACCTGCAGTTTCAGCTACTTGGGAGCTGAGGCCTTGAAATGACTTGAACCTGAGGTTTGATAATTGCCTGGGTAACGTAGGGAGACCCTGTCTCGAGGGGGAAAGAAAAATGTTATGTGAAAGCTAATCACTGATAGTTTTCTGTTCTTAAGACAGTGAGACTCCAGCACAGCATAAGGTGGGCGTCGTGGTGCATGCCTGTTATCTCAGCACTCAGGAGGCTGAGATGAGAATGCTATGAGTTTGAGGCTAGTGTGGGCCACATAGCGAGTTCAGGATTAGCCTGTACTGCAAAGCAATAGCTTCAGGTTTTGTTTTTTAGTAAAACCTTTAATAGCTTATTGTGCTAGGAAAAGTGATAACTTTTTATTTTTATTTTTTGGCAGTGCTAGAAATTGAACCCAGAGCCTCACATGTTAGGGTCTCTCTCACTGGGCTCCAGCCCTTCCCCTAGCTCTGGTTTTGGATGAATTACACATTTTGCCATTAGTGCTCTTATTTTTACTTTTGTTACATTAATTACCTTTTCAAAAGCTTGGGGTAAAAGTAGATGCCGAAAACGAGTGGCTGATCTATTTTATTCATTGTATATCCAAGTTGCAGCTTAGTGCTTCACATATAATATTTAATATAATAATATATAATGTGACTTACTGATTACAGTGTAAAATGAGTGCCTTGTTTTTTCTAATTTGTGTACATCATGGATTTCTTCGTTTTAAATTCTTTTGTAAATAGTATTTATCTATCTATTTATATATTTATTTATTTATTTTTGAGACAGGATCTTGCTCGGTAGTTCAGGCTGGTTCTGAATTTACTATGCAGCCCTGATTGTCCTGGAACTCAACAGCAGTCCTCCTGCTTTAACCTCTTGAGTGCTGAGATACAGCCATGTGCCACAATGCCCCCTCCTATTTTTAAAGTCTTATGTTCAAAATGGTACTTTGTAAAAAATATATTGCCTTCCTTTAATCTAAGCAGGAGAGACTAAGGTAAGGGATTAGCATTTGAATTTGTAAAATTTGCCATTCATTGTATTATAAGTATTTGTTGAAGCCGAGCATGGTGGTATGTACCTGTAATTCCAACACTTGGGGGTCTATGGCAGGAGGCATTGGTATGAATTCAAGGCCAGCCTAGGCTACATAGTTCAGGACCAGCCTGGATAGAGTGAGACCTTGTCTCAAAAAAAAAAAAAAAATCTAAACTGTTCATTGGTCAGATAAATATTTAAATCCTACCTATGTTGTTTAATAGTGTTATAAGTTTTTAATAGTTCTCCTGGGTTATTTTTTTGAGCTTCAGTATTCTGAATAAGCTATCAAATGAGAGAAATTCTAACATTAAGGATTGTTGGGGAGATGAAAGCAGATGTTTTTGTTGCTTGTGATTGTGTTACAGATCACCTCAAACCTTTATTGTCTTATTTTCTGTGGGCTGCAGTCAAGGAATAGCATAGCTTATTAGCTAAGTGGTTCAAGCCCAGATCTCTGACTGGTCATACTATCTTCTGGCTCTGCTGTCATCTCAAGGCTCTACTAATGTTGGATCCACTTCCAAACTTTCTTGTTTTTGGTGTGGCAAGCTTTGGTTCTTTGCCATGTGATTCTTTTTTTCAGAGGGCTGCCCTACCACATGACAGCTGACCTTGATCAGAGAATCTATCCAAGAGAAAAGGCATGGGTTTTTCAAACTTAGTAATAAAGATGGTATCTAGAACTGAGTGTGGTGGTTCATGCCTGTAATCCTTGCCCTCTGGGAGGCTGCGGTGGGAGGATCACAAATTTAAGCTAGGCTTCTACAGCTTAGTGAATTTGTGGGACCTTATGTCAAAATGAAAAATAAGCAGCAAGCTTAGGATGTAGCTAAGCGCAAAGGCTTGATTAAATGCCCAGTAGCAACAGAGGGGAGAAACAACAAAGCAGAGTGTGGCAGAGTACACCTATAATTCCAGTACTCTGGGGGTGGAGGCAGGAAGATTGCAAATTTGTGCCTAGTTTAGGTAAATTAACGAAGACCTAGTCTCAAAATAATAAAACAAGGGCTGGAATTGTAGCTCAGCACAAAGGCTCATTGGAAAGAAATGGTATCTGGTCATTTCACATGTATTCTATTTCTTAGAACGAGTCAGTGAGTCTAGCCTACACTTAAGGGAAGAGTATTACCAGAGCCTAGGAGGCAGAGATTACTGGAGTGCTGTTGGAATATTTAAAGAAAGCCAGTAATTTTTTTCTCATCAGATAATCCCTCCATCCTTCCTATTTTATTCATTAATTGAATAATACCTGGTAACATATGGACAAACAGGATGTTGAATCTTAATTTTGTAAAATGGCATATAAAAAGATCAGAAATGAGAATTTCCTCATTAGAAGTCATTGTTCAATTATTTCTCTTACTGTGGTTTAATAAAAAGTATTACTGAAAGATTGTGTAACTTTGTTAAAGACTCAAGATATCAGTTTGTTTCTGTTTTTTTCAGCTTTACTAATGTGAGATATAGTGTGGTTTTGTGAATTTATATGTTAGTATACAGGAGTGGTAAATAATTTGCATAATTTAAGAATGATCTTATTTAGTTTACTTGGTATATAAGACTTTTAAAAAAAACTTTCTTTAACTCTTGAGACATTGAATTAATCATAGCTTAGCTTTGAAGGCAGTCCAAAGCAATTTGTTGTATGCCTGTGTTATACTAGGTGCTAGAATAAATGAGAATTATAATTTACACTGTTTACTTTTGCATTAATATTTATTTTGGAATAGAAAAAGTTGAAGTGTGCCAAGTTCTTGTTTAGGCAGAATCAGTACAGGTTTGTTACATAACTGAAACTACATTAGATAATAAGAAAAATGCATTTTTGAAAGAAGTTTTTTTTTTAATTAACTGTGCCCAATGGCTCAGGTCTGAAATCCCCAGTAGTACAGCAGAGGGAAGAAACAAAAAAGCAGAGTGTGCTAGTGTACACCTATAATTCCAGGTTGAGGTTGAGGTTGGAGTATGACAAGCTTGAGCTCATCCTGATCTACTTAGCAAGACCTTATCTGAAATTCAAAAATAAAAAATGAGCCAGGAATGTAGCTCAGCATGAAGGTTCTTGGTTCATTCCTCAGTACTGAAAAAAGTATGTGCTGGTAAGGAAGGCATTTGCATAATACACATTTACATGAAAGCAAGGATACAGAACTATAAAACATCTCAAGGTGGTCAATTGTGTGTGTGAATGAGGTGAATGTAGTGTCTTAGTGTATCAGTGGACAGTTATGGAAGGCTTTTATAAGAATTACTGATGGTTGTTATTTCTCGGTAGTACAACTGGGGAAAGTCTTACATGAAAGAATTGTCAGTTTACTTTTTGTGGCATGCCTTTTTTTAAAAAAAAAAGCACATATTTACTTAAAAAATAATTGCCCAGTGTAACATTTAACTGTAAGGAAAGTGGTAATATGCATATATTCACACTTAACTCATTGATACTTCCTGAACACTGAAATAGGCACATTTTCTTGGAAAGCTTCATTTGAGTTGTTAACTTGACTGGTAACATCATAACGCTTATTTACGTGTTTTCTTACTTACAGGGAGACCAAATTTTGAAGAAAGTGGACCAACGTCAGTGGCGAGAAAGCATGATTTTATACGGTCAGAAAGTGAAAATTGGCGTATCTTTAGAGAGGAACAAAATGGAGAAGATGAAGATGGAGGCTGGAGACTAGCTGGGTCAAGAAGAGATGGAGAGAGGTGGCGGCCTCATAGTCCTGGTGAGAATTCTGTTGTAAAAGCAGAAAGGGACTGGAATAAGTGAGAGTTTCACGAAAATATTAGGGCTTACATGGAAAAGGTAAACTGGTTTTAAAAAAGAAAAAAAGGGCTTACTTATGATATCACACTGTCTTACTACTACAAAAAATTTCAAGATAAAATTTCCCCAACATTATTTATTCAGTTGATTGAAATCACTTTTATTTACCTGGGGCAAATCATATAGTTTAACCTGCCTGCAACTACAAAAATGAGAGAGGGTTTCATTCAAATTTGTGTGACTCTCAAACTTTGAGTCTGTCTTTAGCATTCTTTAAAACTTAAAATGGAGAGGGGGTTAGAAAACCCACTTAGAAATGTATAATTACACACTTGGAATTTTTTTCCTCTCCACAAATGGGTATTTTTTCCAAACAAGAAAGGATTTATTCTTTTCATATTTTTTCTTTTGAAAATTGATTTATGCTTATTTGAAGGATAAACTTTAAACCCTGGTCAGAGGCATAATCACAAGTTTATTTTTTTGTCCCTGTGACTTCAGAAAAAGAAGAGAATAGTAGCGATTAGTCGTTTTTAAAGTTCTTCTATTGGACTCTTAAGAATGCTTCAAACTGTTCTTTTTTGGACATTAGATATGCTGGTAATTGAAGACACTGGTGCTTTGTGTTAAAAGTTCATCCCTTACAAAAGTGCTGATTCCATGCCTTATGATAATCAGATGCAACTGTAACTTGCATTGTGGGGTCATGTAGAACTTAAGCATACAAAGTGTGTGTACCCTATGAATTTCATGTGCATAATAATATTTTATCAACTACATGCCAAGGAAACTTTCTTTTAATATAGGAAATTATTTTTTACTTTTAAAAATAGTTATTAATAAAACCACTAGCCTGGGATTGAGTAAACATTTTAATAAGCATTCAGAGTGTTTTATAGAGTTGTAAGTAGGTGGAAACATAATGAAGTTACTCTTTGGGTAGATGTATGTTGCATTTATATCATCTTTAGACTACCTCTTGAACAGGTTATCTGTCATTAGTGGGCATTGTTTACATCTCAGGATCTAGGCAGTTCTCATCAGGCTTTGTCCTGGACAATAAAATATTGTAGGTCTCAACAAGGCATTGTGACATTTTGTGCTGAGTCTGCCTATAAGCAGAAGTCTTTGTACACTTGTGTTTCCAATAAGGATTTAGTGAAGAATGGATAAGTTCTGGGTTAAGCGAGAAGAGAGATTCCAGCTGGTCAAAAACAAACAAGGTGAATGTTTTGGAAGACGAATAGTGTTTCTGAGCCCAAATGTCTGATGTTGATCCTGTTAAAGGGAGTTAAACAAGTAAAATTTTAGGGCTATCTTCTACTTTGCTTTATCTCCTTTCCCATCTGCTGCCTACCACCCCCAACTCTGTCTTTTTCATCTTTCTAAATCTTTCTCCATAATTGACTTTCATATCAGCCTTTTTTTGAACTTTTGATATGTTTTTCATTTATTGCCATTTCTGTGCAGAAAATCTTTTTTTCCTACTATTTTTATTAACATACAAATGTAATACATAGTATTTACAATGAATTTGGGTGTTTCATACATCTATGTATCACATCGACTTCACAATCCCTTCCCATCTTCTACCCTCCCACCCCGTCCTTGTCCCTTCGCCCGGCTCCGGCTGTCACTTCATATGGTTCCAGAGAATGTCTGTGTTCTGGGTTTTCCAAGTCTGAGAAACCATACAGTGTTTAACATATTAATCTTCCACGCCTAGGTCATTTCACTCAAGTCACCACTCTGCCCCAGCTTCCTATTCCTCTAATGGGTTCACAGTAGTCGAATCTTGATATCTCCTTTCTGAATCCAACCAATCCCATCATTGGGATATTCACCAAAAGTTTTTTTTTCCATATTTTCCTACAACTTTGTTGTTATTGTTAAACCTGCTCACATCAGCCTTTTATTAACTTGGTAGTGTTCTAAAACTTTTTGTTTGTATATTTTTAAAAGATCTAGTGGGAGAGTTATAAAGTATAGAGGTTTTTAAAAACACTGTGTATATAGTTTTTACAAAAATACTATTGACTTTTTTACCCACTGAATTGAAAGTTTATGTTGATTAGTTGTTATAAGTTTTAATGCTTATCATTTCTTAGATTACAGTTAATCTCTTATTAGAAGTTCAGCATAATTTTAAATGTCATTGATTATATAAATTTTTAAATATATTTATTCTGACTAATTTTATTTTGTTATTTATTTATTTTGTGGTCCTAGGGGATTGGACCTGGGGCCTTCCCACTGAGCTACATCTCCAGCCCTTGTTTTATTTTTTAATTTTGAGACAGGGTCCCATTAATTTATTCCAACTTGTGATTTTCCTACCTCAGCCTCCCAGAATGCTAGGATTACAGTCATGTGCTACTATTCCTGGTTTGATTTTACTTTATGAAAATAATATCCAACTTAACTTAGATATAAGGTCTATAAAGGTATGGTAGCTGTCTTTCCTAATACTTTTAGTTTCTTGAGTAATATTTTATTAGATGTTGGTAAGATGGCAAATTATAGAATGTAGGTTTATTGAAATAGAGTTCACACCTGGATATGTTTGGAGTTGGGAGCATGGAGGACAGTGAAACATCCACTCTGGGAGCTGAACTTAGGAAACTCAGTAAGAGGGAAACATGAGCCAGGTGCCTAGAGGGATAGATTCCTATCATGGTGCATACTTAGACTGTTCAGAAATGATAGTAGCAGACAGAGGACTCTGGGATTCAACATTTGATCTTGAAGACTGCTTTTTGAGTAATGGCTCTAGGTTTACATTTAAGTAATCTAGGTGTAAAGTTTCAAAGTTCTTATAGAAGGTAGGAAATAGTGCTTGGTTGTTGTAAGTAGGAGTGAGAAGTGTGGGGATTTCTTTTTGTGTCTTGTAAGATGGTACCTGTGTTTGTCATCTTAATGTTTTATTCTTTGTTTTGCTGTTTGTTTTTAGAGCCCTGACTAGAAAATTGAGCCTCAGTAATAAGCACATGTCCTCATTTCTTTTGTGTAGCTGTCATAGAGTAAGCAATCAAGAATAAAAAATTCTTAAAAGTTAAAAACCTGCTTTTTTGTTAGACTGAAGTTTGACAGATTTTTTAATAAATAAAAAATTCTTGAAAGTTAAAAACCTCCTTTTCTGTTAGACTGAAGTTTGACAGAATTTTTAATAAGAACTAACCAGCTCCTTCCCTCCTTCCTTCCTTCCTTCCTTCCTTCCTTCCTTCCTTCCTTCCTTCCTTCCTTCCTTCCTTTCCTTCCTTTCCTTCCTTCCTTCCTTCCTTCCAGCAGGGTCTCACTGTAGTCTAGGCTGGTTCTGAACTCAATACATAGCCCATACAGGCCTCAAACTCACAACAATCCGCCTGCCTCAGCCTACTGAGTACTAGGATTACAGGTGTGCACCACCACACCCAGTCTTCTTTCTTTTTTAGAAAAATATCTTAAGTAGAATTTTTCCTAGGCAGTCTTTTACTGTTGGAAAGTATATGCAGGAAAAGTAGTCTAGGGTAGATTAAGGAATGCCCCTAATTTAGTAATGGTGTTGTGTGGGGTTAAAAACATCATGGGGGAAATTAAGAGATGAGAGAAAGGGAAGAAAAAGAGGGAGCATATTTTTGTACAGAAATAAGAGATGAAAAGTTGAAATCTACTTTTGCAGTGTCACAATGCCAGTTACTTCTGTTGTCCAAGTTTTAATTTCCACTTTACCTATAAGATTGGGATAGTGGACCATACAGAAATCTGTACAACTTCACCTGTCAGGGATGTAATTTCATGACAAAATTACAAATGAGAAGTTGGTTCTAGAAAGTAGCCATGATTAGTTTCATGCTATGAATTTATATAGCAAGCTGGTTTTGTCCATATAAGGAGTGATTATTATTATGGAAGAAAGAAAGTGTTTTAACATTTACCAAAGGGAAGACATAAACTTCAGTGTGGAAAGTAAGTTATCTAGTGCTGTCAGTCTTACGTAGTAGTGGCCACATGAGTGGCTAATCAGTCTTTTAATCGGGTGCCTAAAGCTTATTGCATGTACATACTTGTTAGAAGTGGCCTTTAGAGGCAGTCTTTTAAATTTACATTCTAAACCTTTTAGAGTGTGTTGCATGACTCAGTACTTGAAAGTAAGTACTGCTGTCACTTACATACTCTGATCTTTGAGCTTCATTCAGTTTGCTTAATTTTTTTCTCTTTAATAGGTCGATCTATTTGAATTTTCTGTCGGTTGTATACTTTGCCTCTGTTTCCTCCTAGCCATGATTTTATTTTTCAAATATTGAGTCATAAAACTTTCCTAAGGTTTGTGTCCTCCTCCTCATCTTAGATGGCCCTCGTTCTGCAGGCTGGCGGGAACACATGGAACGGCGTCGGAGGTTTGAGTTTGACTTTCGAGATCGGGATGATGAGCGGAGCTATCGAAGGGTGCGCTCTGGCAGTGGGAGCATGGATGATGACAGGGATAGCTTGCCTGAATGGTGCTTAGAGGATGCTGAAGAAGAAATGGGCACATTTGACTCATCTGGAGCATTCCTTTCTCTAAAAGTAAGAGATTTGTTTTTAAACTCGTGATAGATACTTTCTGCCAAAGCCAAATATGGTGATGGTCTTTGGTTTTATATTCTTGCTACAGAAAGTACGAAAAGAAGCGATTCCTGAGGAGCAAGAGATGGACTTCCGGCCTGTGGAAGAAGGGGAGGAGTGCTCTGATTCTGAGGGTAGCCATAATGAAGAGGCCAAAGAACCTGATAAGACAAATAAGAAAGAAGGAGATAAAACAGATAGAGTAGGAGTTGGTAAGGTTCATTTTGGGGGAATTCTTCACCCACCCAGGGTCTCCCACTCATGTTCAGGCTGGTCCTGAACTCACTGTGTAGCCTGTGCTGGCCTGAAGTTCACAGTAATCCTCCTGCCTCAGCTTGAATACTGAGATTACAGACATGTGCCGCCACACCCAGCTCATTTTTACATGGGGCTGGGGAGTTGAACCCTGGGCCTTGAGCACGCTAGATAGCTGTCTAACTACTAACGTATGTCTCTCAGCTTCTTATTTTTGTCTTTTACTTTCTCTTTCAAACCAAAACTTTACTAAATTTATTAAATATTATTTTATGTTTCAGAAACTAGTGAGGAAACATCCCAAATTTCCTCGTCATGTGGTAGACCAGGTACTCCTTCAGATCATCAGCCTCAGGATGTATCCCAGTTTGAAAAGAAAGATGAACCCCAAACTGAGCAAATGGAAAAAGTTGAAGAGGAGAGTCGGACAGAAAGTAGCCTACCAGCCAAGGTGCCTAATAGAGTGGACGGTATGTATTTGTGAAGAAAGAGAAGCTGAAGTATAGTTCTGCATAGGCACTGACTGCTGGTTGATAGGCTTCTACTGAGTGTCCTAGAACTGCTTGGAGCGGGTAAAGTATTGTTGTAAGTTATTTTACCAGCAATCTTGATTCAGCAGTGCTTCCCACATACATACATTCATCTCAGAATTCACCAGAACAGAGGCAGAATGTGCAGTGGTGAAGTTCAGGAGTCTCACTCCTGGCTGTTGGCATAGCTCCTTGGTATCATTTGTAAGTTAGGTTTGGGATCTTCTGCATTTGTTTGGTTCCCAGTTAATATTCCTTTCTTCTAATGGTATTTGTGTGCCCAGATTTTTTTTGTTGTTGTTGTTGTTAAGATAGGTTCTATATAGATTTGACTGGCCTTGAACACACAGCAGTCTTCCTGCCTCAGCCTCTCAAGTGCTGGGATTTATAGACGTGTGCCACCCTGGCCAGCTTTTTCCAGCTCTATATCAAAATGGCATTGTTCCCAAAGAGGTAAAAAAAATCACTGGTGACTCTGAAAGTCTGTCATCTTTTCTATAGCGTATCTCTTGTGTTACTGCACATACACCTTTTTAGGCAATATCAGTGTTTATTTTCATGTTTTTTTGTGTATATTAAAAAATTATACCATATAGTGCCTGGTGTTGAAGGGTTGTTTGATTCATTCACTATCAAAATTCACACCCCTTAACTTAAGTCTTTAAGATCTGGCATGATCTAGCACCTGGTTTCCTCCTTGTAATTTCAATTCTAGCCTCTCGCATGCTCTACTCACCAGCTTCAAAGCCTTTTTGGTCCTGATTTGTATGCTGTTCTCTATGTTCATGATTTTCTTCATTTCTGAAGCTTTCTTTATGATACGCTCCCAACTATGTTGTTGTTTTCTCCTTTATTATTCAGTCAGTACTATTTCTAACATAATATTTCAGTATGAAGGTTTTTTCCAGTAGACTAAATACATTGAGTTTGAACCAAGAATTTCTTATCAGCTTTTTGTAAATGTCTAGGACAAAGCCAACTAGTTGAATGAATGAATACAACAGGTACTTGAATCTCTATATTAACAGGTGGTGTGGGACCTGTACCTTTTGAGACCTTTTTAAAATAATAGTTGTACATCAGTTATACTGTGCCCTAGAATTGCTTGCAGTGTGTTTTCTTAAATGGATATGCCTGGAGTCCTGTTCTAGGTTTTTAGAGTTGAGTCTAGACCTGTGTATTTTGTGTCATGGGTTAACATTCCTGATTCTTTAGGAGCCTGTAGGGATTTGGGTTATGTGAATATCAATAACCTAGGGCAAAAATTGTTGGGATTTCACTATTGGCAGACTTTTGGAATACTTTAGGAAACAGTTAATCTTTGAGCATATCTTGTAATAATAAGTAAAATTTGGGTATATAGGCATAGCTAGATGGGTTTCTAGGGGTGTTCCATTAGCAGGAGGCAGTGAAAGGAAAAGTGATGAAGTGAGAAGGATTGAGGCATGGGCAGAAGTCACCTTTTTATTTAGATGTGATACTAGGTATGAAAAGGAAGTTAGTGAAAAGCACAGTTGGAACTTACAGTTGATAGCTCTGTGTAGACTATCTTCTGAGGATGACTGTGCTTTTTATTCTTGAGCAGTGCACTTGTAAAGGGAGATAATGACAGATGAGACTTCAGAGTCAAAACTGACAGGACTTATTTATTGACTGAATTCCGGGGTAGAGAAGAGAGAAGATTCAGAGATGACTGAGGTGCCTAAGAGGGTTAGGAAACTATTCACATGACAAGAGAATAGAAGTTAGGGCTCATTTGAGAGAGGAGACTAAATTCAGTTTGAACATTGGCTCTAAAGTGTTAATGAGAAGTAGAGATGGCCAGAGAGCAGTTGTGAATGGAGAGTCTGTAGCTGAGAGGGCATAGTATAGGGCCAGAGGAAGAGTAAGAGCTTAAAAGATTGCAGGCACTTAGTAGGGATGAGAATAAAAGTAGATTGAGAACAGAACCTAGTTTTAGGGGTTGGTAAAGGGGAACCAGCTTTAACTCAGCTTACAGCTGGTTGATAATATTAGATGCTGCTAAGATGTTGCGTGCTAAGGATTAGGAAAAGTGTGTAAACTTGGCAGTTCTGCGTGGCTGTTTAAAAAAGGAGCTTTAGTGGAGAGGTGGGAAGTCACGTTGTAGTAGGCTTGGGTGGTAGGGAAAAGAAGACAGCGTGTGTTAACTCCTTAAAGTTTGGCAAAGAATGAGGAGAAAGCAATTTGAAGAAGCTATCTGTAATTAAGCAAACAAGATTTCAGAGGAGAAACTGCAGTTGTATCTAATTTCTTCCACATCCCTCTTCTTCTTTCTCTTTTTTTGTGGTGCTGTGGATTGAACTCAAGACCTTGTACATAGCGGCAAGCGCTCTATCACTGGGTCTTGTCTCCACCTCCTCTCTTTGCTTCTTAAGAGCCTATATACTAAGAGATTGGAACAACCCAGAATCAATACAGAACCACTTTTGCAATTTTTATTCTTGAACATCTTATGCTACTCAGGTAGATGCCTAAATAAAATATGTAACATGAATTATATTAATTTGACTTCAAATAGATACTTATTTACGATTATTGCAGATATTTTCAGTAGATACTTTGATGAGCTGTGGCATGTCTTTGAGAAGATTTAGACGCTTTGATAACTCTCACTGTTTGGAGACTTAATATAAAGGAGGGATTAGACTGTCACCAGTACATCACCTATTATTATTGGATAAATACTTCAGTGCAACACACAGGTACTATGAAGCAGGATCATTTAGGAACCTTTTAAAACCCTTTTGTCATTCTTTGGAGGCAGTTTTGTCATTCTAGGGAGAAATACTATACTTCTCCATAAGAAATAGCTTCAGTGTACATGACAGAATTCACATTTCTCTTGGGCACATTTAAAAGACCTCCCCAACTTAGTAATGCAGTAAGCCTTTTGAAGAGTTTATATTTCCACGGATTTTCACTACTTTAAATTCTTTTCCTTTAGAAATGGTTCCTGACCTCCAGCAGCCCCTGACACAGCTCCCTCCAGACACGGCCTCTCCTCTTCTTATACTTCCACCTCCTGTTCCCACTCCTAGTGCTGCCCTGCAGCCGGTTGAGACACCAGTTGTTGGTGCTCCTGGTATGGGCAGTATTTCCACAGAGCCAGATGATGAGGAGGGTCTCAAACACTTGGAGCAGGTAAAAGTTGTGTCATACTTTTTTTTATCTCCTCTCAAACTGCCATAAAAGTTAGGAAGCCTTAAAATATTCAAATATAAAACTTATGTGCACTAGATTTTTAAGTACTGTGTGGTTATTTAGTATTTATTTATATGAGTAATTGTCTTTCAAATCATTTCATGCTTGTAAGTTTCTGCTATGTAGTAGTCATTATGTCAGGTTATTTTTTGCTTTGCTGAGGTTGCCTGTAGCTGTTTACTTTTTCTTTGTTAGAACATTAATGGAATGCCAAAGATGGCAATATAAGCAGCTGTGGATGGTCACTGTGTCTTCCGTGATTTTTGTCTCAAGGGTAATAGGGTGAATAAATAAAAGTGTCAGGATAATAGCATTTACATCTCTAGATTCCCCTAAGATTATATATACCATTGTTTTATGTAAATTAAAATATAGACTGCTTTTTCTACAAAAGAATTTCTCTTTTCTTTTGAGGTGAGGTGATTAGAGATAGGAAATACTGAAGAAAGAGTCTTAAAGAAACGTTTATAATGTTTTATCATTGTATTAATTGAATCTTTTGTTCTGATAACACCTCTTTTGAGACAAAGTCTTGCTCTTAGTCCAGGCTGGTTCTGAAACTTACTCTGTAGCCCAGGCTGGCCTCAAACACATAGCGGTCGTCCTGCCTCAGCCTCCCAAGTGCTGGAATCACAGACATGTGCTGCATGTCCAGTTTATGTGGTGTTGGAAAATCAAATCAGGGCCTTGTGCTTGCTTAGCAAGTTTTCTGACCTCTGTGCTGTGCCTCCATCCCCAACTTCCTCTTTTTGTAGGTTAGCTTATATAGTTTAGAGCTGACCAGCAGATTATTAGTATAATAAATGTTAATTAATTATTGTTACAAGTATTAGTGTAATAAGTGCTTTAGTTTAATAAACTTGGGATTTCATCCATACCAGTTTGCATTTTAATTTTATTGGTTTGCTTAATTTTGAAACCTTGAGGAAGACTTACTGTCTTTTAAGCCTTAGCTTCCTCTCTATGAAATGGGAATAGCACCTACTTCAAGGCACTTTTGAGAGAATTAAGGTTTTACCTGTTAAATTCTGTGCATATTGTCTTCTGTACACCTTACAGTCCAAAAAAGGGTGGGCGATGTTATTATATACAAAATTATTAATTGGAAATAATTTATTTTCTGTGTTTTTCTCTTATTAGCAAGCTGAAAAGATGGTGGCTTATCTTCAGGACAGTGCACTAGATGATGAGAGGTTGACATCAAAATTACAAGAGCACAGAACTAAAGGAGTATCAATTCCATTGATGCATGAAGCAATGCAGAAGTGGTATTACAAAGATCCTCAGGGAGAAGTTCAGGGTAAATTGATCTTTTCTACTTTCAGTATTAAAATCTGTCGTTACCTCCAGAACCTGAAGTGCGAGTTTTGTTTCAGTTTGTGTAGCATTAGAGAAGGAAATCAATGTGCGTTTTTTATATGTAAAGAATGTAATTGATCCTATCAAAATACCTGCAAGTTTCTTCAGAGAACTTGAAACAATAATTCTTAAATTCATATGGAACCAAAAGAGACCATGAATAGCCAAAGCAATTCTGAGCAACAAGACCAAAGTAGGAAGCATTACAATCCCAGACATCAGGCTATACTATAAAGCCATAGTGGTAAAAACAATTTGGTACTGGCATAAAAATAGACAGATAGACCTGTGGAACAGAATCGAGGATGCAGAAACAAACCCAAATACCCTCAACTACCTAATTTTCGACAAAGGGGCCAAATACATACAATGGAAAAAGGATAGCCTGTTCAACAAATGGTGCTGGGAAAACTGGACATCCACATGCAGAAGAATGAATCTAGTCACACACCTATCACCATACACCAAAATCAAATCAAAGTGGATTAAAGACCTAGACATGAAAAATGAAACACTAAACCTTCTAGAAGACAAAATAGGTAAATACCTAAAAAACATAGGGGTAGGCAAAGACTTTCTAGACAAGACACCAAGAGCAAAAGAAATTATCCCCATTATCAACAAATGGGATCTTGTCTCATTAAAAAGTTTCTGCACAGCAAAGGAAACTGTCAATAAAGAACCAACAGACTGGGAAAAAAAATATTCACCACCAACACCTCAGGTAAGAAACTCATAAACTAGAATACACAGGGAGCTAAAGAAAATTAAGCCCACCAAAATAAAGGATCCTATTGGAAAATGGGCAAATGAAGAGGCAGTTCACTCACGAAGAAGTACAAGTGGCCAATAGATACATGTAAAGATGCTCAACATCTCTAGCCATAAGAGAAATGCAAATCAAAACAACGCTAAGATACCATCTCACTCCAGAGAGAATGACTTAACATCAACAAGTCAAATAGTCAGTGCTGGCGAGGCTGTGGGAAGAAAGGAACCCTCCTGTACTGCTGGTGGGAGTGTAAATTCGTTCGACCACTCTGGAAAGCAGTATGGAGAGCTCTCAAAAGACTAGAAATAAATATCCCCTTTGATTCGGCAACACCCCTCCTGGGAATATATCCAAAAGAGGCCAAAACAACATACAACAGGGATATATGTATACCCACGTCCATAGGAGCACAACTAACAATAGCTAGAATATGGAAGTCACCAAAATACCCATCAACAGACCAGTGAATACATAAACTGTGGTACTTATACACAATGGAATACTATGCATCTGTAAGGTCCAACAGCGTGGAGGTTTTCACAGGCAAATGGAAGAAACTTGAGAATATCATGCTTAGTGAAATGAGTCAGAAGCAGAAGGTGAAACATCGGATGGTCTCTCTGATATGAGAGACCCAGACCACAGCTATCTCATGGAACTTTAGACGAAAGACAGAACGAAAGAGGGGGACAGGGTGGGGGTGGAGGGGGGGGAGGGAGAGTAGGGGGAGGGACAAAAGAGCGGGAAAGCCCTTGTCACCTTGACAAGATAAGTATGTGCACAATATGCTCAACTCCATTGTAAACCTTAAATTCTTCACTTGTACATATCAATAAAATGGGGGGAAAAAGAATATAATTGAAAGTCATTGAAACACAAGGCAGAATGTGATGACTGATAAGACAGTGATATATGCAAAACCTTTATCTATCTTAGCTCCAGCATCCCAGCTGGATAAATTGATAAATTCCCCATTCTCTTTGCTTCATTTTCCTTGACCATCAAAAGGTATGATGGCAGTCGGGTTGGAGAGAGGACCTTAAGATGTTTTGCTTATTGAGCTTGATATAAGTGGTAGAATACTAGTAAAATACTTGAGAAAATTTAATAGTATGTTTTTCCCCCATTTTATTGATATGTATAAGTGCAAAATTTAAGGTTTACATTGGTTTTGGGCATTTTGTGCACATACATACCTAGTCAAGGTAACAAGACTGTCTCTGCTTTCCTTTTGATCCACACCCCTACCCACTCCCACAACCCATCCCTTGCCTCCTGTTCCCTCTATTTTTCACTTTAAGTTTTGTGAGATAATTGTGATCTGGGATCTGGGTTTCTCATATCAGAGAAACCATTTGATATTTCACCTTATGCTTCTGACTCACTTCACTAAGCATGATGGTTTCAAGTTTGCTCCATTTGTTTACAAAAGCTTCCAAGCTGTCAGACTTTATAGATGCATAGTCTTCCATTGTGTATAAATACCACAGTTTGTGTATCCATTGGTCTGTTGATGGGTATTTTGGTGTCTTCCATATTTTAGCTATTGTTAGTTGTTCTGCAGTGAACATGGGTATGCATGTATCTGTGTTATGTGTTGTTTTTAACTCTTTCGGGAATATTCCCAGGAGAGGTATCGCTGGATCAAAGGGGATATTTATTTCCAATCTTTTGAGAAACCTCCATACTACTTCCCATATCGGTTGTACCTATTTATACTCCCACCAGCAATACAGGAGGGTTCCTTTCTCCCTACAGCCTCGCCAGCACTGATTGCTATTTGAGTTGTTGATACAGGCCAATCTCTCTTGAGTTAGATGGTATCTTAGCATTGTTTTGATTTGCATTTCCCTTATGGCTGGGGATGTTGAACATCTTTTCATGTATCTATTGGCCACTTGAACTTCTTCCTGAGTGAATTGCCTCTTCATTTTTTTTTTTTTTTTGCCCATTTTTCAATGGGATCCTTGATTTTGGAGGGCTTACTTTTCTTCAGTTCCCTGTATATTCTGGTTTTGAGACCCCTGTCTGAGGTGTTGGTGGTGAGAAAATGTAATAGTATGTTAAAAATTAATTCCTTATGTACTTACGTACATAAGTTAAAGTCGATGAGGAAAGAATGCTGGATGTAAAGAGCATTTTGTGGATTCTTCATTTCTCTCTTTGAAGTCTTTTGCTTATAACCAGGAATAGGTTGTTGACTGCATTAGTAGGAGTTTCAGAGCAACATTTTACCAAGTATAGGCTATGATCTCTCTCCATTAACTCCCCTTCTACTTTTAGTCCCTTTCTTTGCTTTATTCTCTTTTATTATATTTATTATGTCTGGTATTTGTGCATATTTGCTCATGGATTTTATCCCTGTACAACATAAGATACCTGCAAGGAAGGCTTTGTGCGACCGATTGATCGATTGATTTAGGGATAGGTTCTTGTTCTATAGTGCAAGCTGATTCTGCACCAACTATGTGGTAAATGCTGGTCTCAAACTCAGGGTAATCCCCCTGTCTTAGCCTCCTGAGTGCCAGGATTACAGGCTTGGACTACCTGTCTGACTGATTTTTATATGATATTGGGGGACCTTGAGCACTCTAGGCAAGCACTTTTGCTGAACTCTGCCCTCAGCCCTTGTGTGTGGTTATGTGCTTTGCTTAAAATTATTTTGCTGGGGTGGGGCAAAGCCAGCAATTAGATTCCTTGTCTAGCGAGCTCAAAGACCTGGGTGAGATTTCCCAGCACCACATAAAATGGGCCTAGTGTTATACATTTGTAATCTTAGCACTGTGGAGGGTAAGGCAGGAGGATTGCCTTGTGTTCAAGGCCAGCGTGGACTGCATAGTGGTTTCAGTTCACCCTGGACGATAGAATGAGACCCTCTCTCAAAAAAAATTTTTTTGAAGAATTGTAGCTTTGTGAGTACTTATGAGAAATGATACATTCTGTGTACGCTTTACCCAGTTTTTCAAAAGGTAACCTGTAACAAAACTGTATTTCAGTATCATATCAGGTTATTGTCATTGGCAACAGTTCAGTTTCTCTCTCAACTGGGATGTTCATGTTAACTCTTTCAGAAAGCACCTGAATTTCCTTTCTACTTATATATTACTTTTTTTTCACTCCCTGGCAACCTCCAATCTGCTTTCCATTTCTGTATTTTATCATTTTAAAAATATTATGAATAGGTGAAAATGTGATATATATTTCTGGGTCCTCTAATTTATTGGAATATAAATTTGAAAATAGTTCCTTATAATCCTGGATTTTATCAGTGTTGTGATTTTGTTTTTCATCTCTAATTGCACTGATATGAGTCTTTTCTTTTGATGAGTTCGGCTAGACATTTATCAGTCTTATTTTATCCTTTTGAAGAACCAACTCTTACATTGATCTTTTGTATTTTTTAGTTTCAATTTCATTGATCTCTCCTGATTCTTACAATTTTCTTCCATTTACTACTTTTGAATTTGGCTTGTTCTTTTTTTTTTTCTAAGACTTTGAATTGCATCATTCAGTTGTTTGAGGTTGCTCTGTTTTTTTGTTTTTGTTCTTGTTTTTGTTTTTTTTTTTGTATGTGCATTCGTAGGTATAACTTTTTCTATGGGTACTGCTTTCATTGTGTCCCATGGATTCTGGTATAATGCACTTCTATTGTCCTTCACTTTAGGAAGTTCCTGATTTCTTTCTTGGTTTCTTCTATGAGACATTGTTTGTTGAGTAATGTATTATTTAATCTCCATGTGTTTGTGTAGTTTCTGTAGCTTCTTTTCATGATAGTTTCTAGTTTCATTCCAGTATGATCTCGGAGATGCAGGGAATGATTGTAATTCTTTTGTGTTTATTTAAGTATATCTTATGTCCAAGGATATAGTCAGTTTTGGAAAAAGTCCCATGTGCTGCTGAGAAAAAGGTATATTCTGTTGACATTGGGTAAAACAGTCTGTAATTATTTGTTAAGTACATTTGTTCCATGGGTTAGCTCTGATGTGGGTTTTTTTTTCTTTTTTCTTTTTTGGTTTATTTGATCTCTCTGTGAGAGCAGCTTATCAAAGACCACTAATATTATTGAATTGGAGTCTTTTTGGCCTTTCGTGTCCAGTAGTGTCTGTTTTAAGTAGTTAGGTGTACCTACATTAAGTGCATATTTGTTTATAATTGTGACCAGTTCCTGTTGGATTGTTGCTTTTAACAGTATATATAGTATCCATCTTTGTCTCTCCTGATCTGTTTTGGTTTAAAGTCTACAGTAGTGTCTTGGAATAGTGTAGATATCCTGATTATTTCCAGGCTCCAGTTGTATATAGTATTAGTTTCCATGCTTGGACCTTCAGTCTGTATGCTTCTTTGTGGGTGAAGTGTATCTCTTTGTTGACAAGAAATTGTTGAGTTTTGTTTTTTGACCCACTCTGCCGGTCTGTCTCTTTCCATTACCAAGTTGAGACCATTATCATTCAGAGCAATTATTGTAAGTACTTTTTTTTTTTTTTTTACTGAATCCTCTCATTGCCTTTTCTAGTGCTGTTTTTTTTTCTTTTTGTTACATTTTCTCAGATGTCTCCTTTTCTCTTTGTACTTTGGTGCTTTTCTTCTCTCTGTCTGTAAGATTCCTTCAAGTATTGTCTGCAGTGCTGGGCTGGTGTTCCCCTGTATCTTCAGGGTTTCTTTGACATGAAAAATTTTTATTTGTGCTTCAATTTTGAGGGATAATTTTGCTGTATATAACCTGGGTTGAAACTTGCTTTCCTAATGAATCTTGAAAGATTTTGTTTTTTTTTGCCTTGAGGACTGGAGGAATTGCTCAGAGGTTAAAGTGCAAGTGCTAAGTTGAGTGCCAAGTACTCAAGTTTGGTTTCCCCAGCACCACATAAGCTGGGCTTGGTCGCGTACACCTGTAGTCCCAGCACTCATGAGGCTGAGCCAGGAGGATTGCCATGAGTCCTAGGCCAGCCTGGCTCCATAGTGAACTCAGGATCAGCCTGGGCTACAGAGTGAGACTCTGTCTCAAAAAAAAAAAAAAAAAAAAAAAATTGCCTTGAGAAATATAGTAATTCAGATGGGCTTGCTTTTGTAGAATTATGTCTGTTTTTCTTTTACTACCTTTTTGTTGTTGTTTTGAGACAGCGTCTTGCTCTGCAGTCCAGGCTGGTCCTGAACTCACTATGGAGCCTAGGTTGGTCTCAGATTCATGACAGTTCTCCTGCTTCAGCTTCCTGAATACTGGGATTATAGGCATCACCCCACACCCAGCTTTATGTGGTGCTGGGGAATTGAATGCAGGGTCTTGAGCTTGTTAGACAAGTGCATTAACTGCTGAGATATTCCTCCAGCCTCTCTCTTACTACTTTTACTATTTTATCTTTGTGTTGAATTTCAGTGGTTTTGGTTATGATGCGTCGTAGTGAGATTCTTTTCTGATAAAAGTTATTCAGTGTACTGCAAGCTTTTTGAATCTGAATTTTAATTTCTTTTTATAGAATCAGGAGATTTTCTGCCATGATTTCAGTGATTAAAATCTTCATAGCTTTTGTGCTGTCTACTACTTTTTCTCTCTACTCACACTTCTGAGGTTTGCTCTCTTTGAGTCATCTAGCTACCTTGCTCACCTCGTGTCTTATTTATTTGTGCGTGGTTGTGGCATTAATTTCATCAGTCTTGTCTTCAGGGTCTGGAATTCTGTTCTTGTCATGTTTGCGGTAAACTTCCCTTGCTTTCAAATTAATTTTTCATGTGTTGGGTATGTTTGGATTCTTTTCACATTTTCTACTTCTCTACCAGAATATTCGTGCAAGTCTTGCATTGCATTAGTTACCTCAGCCAACTTTTTGTTTGTTTCTTCTATAAACTCAGTAAACTTTGTGTTCATTAAAAACATTTTGCAGATTGAGACTTTCTCAAGGAAAAATTTATTTAATAAATCCCTTACTAATC
>PVKB01002151.1:203002-264399 GCA_004027205.1 Ctenodactylus gundi
GCGCGCAAGCGAGTGAGTGTGTGTGTGTGTGTGTGTGTGTGTGTGTGTGTGTGTGTGTAGAATCATTAACATTGGTGGACTTCATCGAGCCATAGTTCTAATTTTGACCCTGCAGATTGTGGTAGTGATAACACTGATTATCCTCCTTTTTACTTTTTATACTATGTATGTCTCGTTTATTTCCTGGTAGCCAGTTATTGTTAGGATGTTAAAATACTCTCCAGTGTTTTGAAAAAGAAAAAAAATGGTCTTGCCAAACAGTTTCTTTCTGGATTTATATACAGTTAACGTTCTTTACATAATCCATTGATTTTATTTATTTATTTACTTATTGACAGAGTATCACTCTCCTGTCCAGGCTTATCCTGAACTGTGTATGTAATCTCAGGCTGGCCTTGAACTCAAGGCAGGCCTCCTACCTCAGCCTCCCAAGTGCTGTGATTATAGGCATATGCCACTATGTCTGGTTTATGTGTTGCTAGGTAGTCTTAACTCAGAGCTTTGTGCTTGCTAGGCAAGTGCTCTAAACACTGTGCTATTCTTCCAGTCCAATCTGTTGGTTTTATGCAGGTGATATTTAATAATCCATAAGTGGATTATTATAAGAATGGAGAAAATAGAGAATGCTGAAAAATAATGTCAGCAAAACTTGCTGGCAATAGAAAAAGGATTCTGAAATCTTTATTTCATTGTATTGCCTTTGCTACCTTTAGGTTAGTCAAACCAAATGTCACTTATAAAACTGCCCAGCCTTTCCACAAACTTCATCAGCTCCACCTGTGATGCACAGGCTATTTCTCTATTTGTTGAAATAAACTCACATTATGAATCCCTTTAAGTGACTAGTTCAGTGGTGTTTAATAGCATGCACAATGTATAACCATCTAGTTGCCTCTAGTTGGTGTGCAGTCAGGGACTGTGTGGTTACTGGAGATCTCTGTGGCTTGGATTCTGATGTACTGGAGTTGAAGTGCTGGGATAGCCACATACATACTTGCCATATGCCCTTGTGAATTTTAAAGTAAGTTTATTCGTCTGTAAAGATGAGACTAATGAACAGATGCCTTCATAGAGCTTTATAGGGATGAAATCATTTCTTCAGTAAGTTCTTTATTCTTCCTTTCCTACTACGGAAGTAAATTGATACAAATTAGAGCCCATTGGCCTTCTTAAAAGCAAAACAAATATGTATAATACAGCTCACTCAGCCCCAGTGAATCAGCTTTTTTTATTTTCATTATATGTATCAATATGTGAACATGTGTGTAATCCTGACTTCCCTCATTTTTCTCTTGTCTTACAGTTTGGGAAGGTGGTAGTGTATGGGATCTTCCACTGGACACCACAACATCAGGCCCTGCCCTAGAACAGCTTCAGCAGCTAGAAAAGGCCAAAGCTGCAAAGGTTGGAAACTCATTCTTCCATGGTATCACATACCTTCCAGCTATAGGCCATTAAGTGTTTCTGTTTAATCATCTCTGTTTTGCTAGGTATATTTTTTCTTTTCATTTACTGATACTTGGCTGACATAAATATCTAGATGGTATTTGTATTGTATCCTTATTGTGTCCTTTTCTGGAAAAAGCCCTCAAAACAGAATTAAAATCAATGAGCATGGGATAGTTGACACATTAATGATCATGGTTATATATATATCTTAGGTACAGTATTCATTGTATGAACATTTGATATAAAGACTAAGACTTTGTGAAACTATCTACTACATTGTTTATATGACTCCCTGATGTGTGGCTTGAGAGTCCACTTTGAATCTTTAGAGTCCTTTCCTAGTATCCCCAGATAAAAAACAGAAAAGCCTACTATTATCATTACAGTGTGTTCCATTTACATATTCTGGAGGAGTTAGGAATGTTGAATTTTAGTTTCAGTACTTGCTAAAAGAGGATGTCTGTGCCATCAGGTGGTGTCATTATGATTTCTGGGTTCTCACACCTTGAAGGGAGTTAGTTTTGTTTCTATTTTACATTTAGTGGATCTTATCCCCTCAGGTAGTAATAGTGTGCTTAGAGTACCCAGAATGTAGAAAGGTGTGTGTTTAGTGTCTGTCTCCGTAAACGAGAGTCCATAATTTATACTATTGTCTCATGTCTTCTACTTTCTTAGTGCTGGATAAAATAGATGGTGAAAAAAGGATGATTCTGAGTTTGAAGCATTATGTATATGGGTGAGGAGACATAGACAAGTAGCACTACTCATTATAGAGCATGTGAGCCAGCTATTCAATTGAAGAAGTAGGGATCAGGAATTGAGTGATACTTTTAATAGACAGTAATACTTGAGGTGATTTTCACATGAAGGATAGTGGCACTTTGTCTGGTTGAAGAGTTTGATATGACAGAATTTTAAGGAGGCAAAAAGAAAATTGCACCTGAAGGATATACTACCAGTAAGTGGTTGAACATCTATATAGAAAATGTTAGACTTAGGAAGCAGCTAAGTAATTTGATCTGGCTTGGTGCCAGTGTGCATCTGATAAAATATAAGAGGATACTACAAATGAGGCAGGCTAGTAATGAGAATATTATGTACATATCATGTTAAGGAGGTAAATTTTATTTTTATTTTTTATTTGTATTCTGTCAAATACAAATTTTCTTTTGGTGGAGATTAGATTTTGATCTGGGAAATAATGGACAGAGTCAGACATGGTGAAACTGGAAGAGACTCTTAAGAAATATAAGTGAGAAAATGAATGGAGAGCCTGTTGGGTTGCTAGGTTTGATAAGGTTGGGAGCTCTAAATTATTAAAGTTTGTTAAGTGATTCGTCTTCAAATTTTAAACACTTGTATAATTTTATACACTAGCAGCTTTACAGCATAGCTGTTGAAACCTTGTGACATACTGTTTAGCTCTTCAGAGAATTCTTTGTAGGGATGGATAAAATATCACATACATGATTTGAGAAGAGTTTTGATGTTGCTCTCATATTGGCCACCTTCTGTTTCACATTTTGGAAATGTATAATACAGTATGGGGTGAAGATGTGGCCATAGTGGGATGGAAGTGTATTCACTTTAGAAGTGCATATAACTCCTGTGATTACTGTGACATATAAGAGCTTAGACTGTAAGTTATCACTGCCCACTTGCAGTACAAGTTACAGAATCAATAACTGAGTGAACAGCATTGCCTCCTGTGACAGTGCTTCTGGGATGGATCATGTGCTCAGTTTCAAGTTTCTGAGAATATTCTTATGTCATCCAGCTAGAGCAAGAGAGAAGAGATGCAGAAATGAGGGCAAAACGGGAAGAGGAGGAGCGAAAGAGGCAAGAGGAGCTCCGGAGACAACAAGAGGAGATTCTTCGGAGGCAGCAAGAAGAAGAGAGGAAAAGGCGAGAGGAAGAGGAGCTTGCCCGGAGGAAACAGGTATAGCTCTACGTGTTTGCTCATAGGAGAGAGTTTGGCTTGGGACTTAGGTAATTTGCACACTTATATATCAAGATTAATTAAGAATAATAGCAAATCTTTAGAGGACTAATTTGCCTTTAGAAAGAGCCTTGGTTGAGGCTGAAAGAATACCTCGGGTGTTAAAGTGCTTGCTTTGCAAGGCCCTTCATTCAGTTCTCCAGGACCTCATAAGCTGGACGTGATTGTGCACACCTGTAATCTCAGCACTTGGGAGGCTGGGGCAGGAAGATTTCTGTGAGTTCAAGGCCAGTGTGGGCTACATAATGAGTTTGGGACCAGCCTGGACTACACCATGAGACCCTGCCTCCATAACAAACCAAAAAGAGTCTCTTTTCCAGCAGGACCCACTGGAGGGATATTCTTGGGGCTTGTTTGATCAGTTTTGGAATTGATTTCCTTGGCACAGTTTTCTGTATTTTTTAAACCAGTTAGATTTCTGAAATTCTGCTGTTGCTGCTAAAATCATTAAAATTTTTGGTATATGTCATTAAAACTTTTTAAGTCAAATTAAGATTTTAGGAGAAATTTAAAAATTTTTTAACATTAAAAGTATTAATGTCATCTCAATCATTTTAATTGTCAGTTCTGTAGACTGCTATATTTTCCTACACTAAGAGCCCATTAAACTCCTTTTCTTCGTTTTCCCCCCTCTCCCCCACCTCCCATATTGGGGATTGAATCCAGGGCTATCCCACTGAGCTACATCTCCAATCTCCGTCTTAAGGCCAAGGCCACTTTACATGCCCTGCACCCTTTAACAAATTGTGCTGGGAAAACTGGCTAACCATATGTAGAAGAATGGTAACTGGACCTACATCTTTCACCATGTACCAAAATCAAATCAAAATGGACCAAAGGCCTAGAGATTAAAACGGAATAACTGAACTTAGTGGAATAAAAAAAAAAAAAATACACAAAGCCCTCAAAGACATAGGTATAGAAAAGGACTTTCTCGCTGAAGTACCCAAAGCACATGAGATAACACCAAGAATCAACAAGTGGAATTATACCAAGTTAAAAGCTTTTGCACAGCAAAGGAAACAATCAACAGAGTAAAGAAGGCACCAACAGAATGGGAGAAAATTTTCGCCAGCTATTCCTCAGACAGGACTATATAAAAAAATGCTAGACTATAGTAAAAATATTGAACAAAATTTCTAAGAGAGAAAGTAAAACAAATTATGGAAAAAATAAATTTACCTCTATAATTTGAAAAATAAAAAAGAAGTGAAAAAAGTTAGGCCCTCTAAAGTAAAAAACCTAATAAAAAAGTGGGAATCTGAGATGGATAAGCAGTTCTCAGAAGGAGTCTGAATGGCCAATAAGTACATTAAAAAATGTTTAGCATCTTTAGCCATTAGAGAAGTGCAAATCAAAGCAAAACCGGGGTTCCATCCAACTCTGTTAAGAATGGCTGGTATTAAGAACTCAAAAAACAACAAATGCTGGTAAGGTTGTGGGGAAAGAAAAACCCCTCCTACATTGCTGGAGGAACTGTCAGCTGATAAAACCACTATGGAAAACAGTATGGAGGTTCCTCAAGAAACTGAAAATATACATCCCATTTGATCCAGGTGTTATCTCTTTTGAGTATCTTACCAAAGAAAGTCATCATACAAGAGTGATAACATGCATACACATCTGTGTAACAGCACAATTTATAATAGCCAAATCTTGGAAGAAGTCATTATCCCAACAGTAGATAAATAGATAAGGAAAATGTGGTATACATACACGGTGGAGTACTACTATGTTTTGTGGCAAACTAGAATCATTTTTGGGAAAATGGATGTACCTTGAGACCATTATGCTTAACCAAATGAATCAGACAAGAAAGTTAAGTATATTGTGGTTTCTCTCATGAGAAAACCAAACCATAAAAAAAGTAAAAGAGAGATGGAAGAAAGAAAGAAGATAGAGCTGGAAGAATTGTGCAGTGGCTACACCACTTGTCTAGCAAGCACAAGGCCCTGAGTTCAATTCCTGAGCACCACATAAACTGGGCATGGCGGCACATGCCTGTAATCACAGCACTTCGGAGGCTAAGGAGGAGGGATTGCCGTGAGCTCAAAACCAGCTTGAGCTACACAGTGAGTTCAGGACCTGTACTATAGAGCAAGATCCTGTTTCTTTTTTATTACTGTTTGTTTGAAACAGGTTGTTATTCTGTACCCCAAGCTGGTCCCAAACTCATTGTGTAGCCCAGGCTTGGACTCAGCAATTCTGCTTCAGCCTTCCAGTGCTGGGATTATAGGCATGTGCCACCATGCCCAGCTCTTATGTGGTGCTGGGGCCTTTTATTTTCTAGGCAAGCACTTTAACTGCTGTGCCTTACCTCCAGCACCAAGACCCTGTTTCAAAAAAAAAAAAAAAAAAAAAAAAAGAAGAAGGTAGACTTTGTGGAGAGGGAAGGGGGGTGTGATTTGGGGTTGAAGGGGTGAAAAGGGATGTGACATGTAACTAGTTTTGAAAACAACACTGGGGTTCCATCTGACTTCAGTAAGGATGGCTGGTATTAAGAACTCAAGAAGCAAAAAGTTACAGCAAGAATGTGGGGAAAGGAACCTTTCTGCCTTGTTGGTAGAATTGTAAACTAGTACAACCATTATGGAAAGCAGTATGAAGATTCCTCAAAAAGAAAAATAGATATCCCATTTGATCCAGCTATACCTCTTTTGGGGATCCTCCCAGAAGTGTTAAATGTCATCACAGAAGAATGACAAATGCATACCCATATTTATAGCGACAGGACTTATTATGATAGCTAGCTCTTAGAAGCAGCTGATGCATGCCTGACAACAGATAAAGAAGATGTGGTACTTACAGTAAAGTACTACACAATAGAGTACTACTTTGCTGTAAAGAAAGATAAATTTGAATAATTTGTTGTAAAATAGATGTATATGGAGCTCATTGTGCTTAGTGAAATGAATCACACAGAGAGTTAAATATGACATAGTTTCTCTAATATGAGAAAACCAAACTATAAAAAAAGTGAAAGAGATGGAAGAAGATAAGAAAATAGATTTTGGTGAAGAGGGAAAAAGGGTGTAGGGGGTGAGAATGGGGAAGGATAGTAAAAATGATCAAGATGCAGTATGTAAATACGCCAATTTCTTAAAAGGCTCTTAAGAGGTATTGCAATAAAGACATTTGTTTAATTCTGTAGTGTTCTCTATGTGATTTTGACAAGGTCTTTTTCTGTGGTTTACTTAATAATACTGGTTGAACTTATGTTCTGGGACACATGGCTTTCTAAGTACTTATGACAGATAGAGGTAGAATTTATTATTACATAACCAGGAGTGGTGTTTTGTTTTGTTTTTAAGACAGAGTCTTGCTCTGTTGTCCAGGCAGTCCTGAGCTCACTATGGAGCACATGCTGGCATCAAACTCACAGCAGTCCTCCTACCTTAGCCTCCCAAGTGCTAGGATTACAGGTGTGTTCCACCATACCTGGCTTGTCTGGTGCTAGAGAGTCAAACCTAGGGGTCCTTATGCCTGTTAGGCAAGCACTTTAACTGTGAGCTATGCTTCTAGCCCCTAAGGAAGAGCTTTTTATGGCTGTTTGATTTGATCTTCATATACCTTAGATCTAGAGTCCCAACCCCCAGGGTGTGGCCTTGAAAGGACAGGGCCATCAGGAGAGACAGAGTTTTGCTTGTCTCCTGTTGCTGCTTGCCATTTTAAAGCTATCCTCCCAACAGTCTGTTGCATAACAAGTACGTCCCACACACCTTTCCCCCATCTTCAACTAAACCAGTCCCTGGTGTCAGAAAGTTTGCTTTTCTTTTAGGAAGAGGCTCTGCGTCGCCAGAGGGAGCAAGAAATTGCATTAAGACGACAACGAGAAGAGGAAGAAAGACAACAGCAAGAAGAAGCTCTGAGAAGACTAGAAGAAAGGAGAAGAGAAGAGGAAGAAAGACGAAAGCAGGAAGAATTGTTACGCAAGCAGGTAACCATTTTGCTCTTCTAATCAGTCCTTTTGTTTTCTTGAGACAAAGTCTCTCACTCTGTTGTCCAGGTTGGTCCTGAACTCAACTATGTTGCCCAGATTAGGATTATGTGTTTATAAACTAGAGTTGGCATTTTAAGATACTTTTTTTCCCAGATATTTCTCAGTGAAGTTGTATTTTTTTTATTGTAGAGGTTATATACATCTTTTGTTAAACTTACTATACTTATGTAGTTCATGGATTTTAAAAAATTATTTTTCATTTTTTGCTCCTATATGGAAATAAAATTTGTTTTTACATGTAGATCTTTTATCCTAAGACCTTGTGAAATTTATTACTTCTGGTAATACTTTAGTTGATGCCTTAAAATTTTCTGTAATTATCTCTTTGATGGACAGGCACATTTTTAATTGATCCTTTCTAGTCTTGGATAGAAGTAGACACTTGTATATAGCCTCGTTCCTGATTTTAGAGAGAAATTGTGTATTTTTTTCAGCATTAAATATAATGAAAGTTTGGAAGTAGCTCAGTGGTAGAGTAAGAATTTAGTGTATACAGAACCTTGGGTTGAATCCCCTTCAACTTCTCACTCCTAACCCAAAAATCTTAAAAAGTTTTTTGTAGGTACCCATTGTCTGACTGACTGAGGAAATTCCCATTTATTTCTTGTTTGCTGTTGTCCTGAGAATTGAACCCAGGGCCTTATTACTGAACCAATCCATCCCATTTTTTTATTTTTTATTTTGAGATAGGGTCTCAGAGAGTCACTAAATTTTTTAGACAGGGTTTGAACTCATAATCCTCCTGTCTCACTTCTAGGATTTATAGGTCTGCACTACTGGGTCCAACAGTATCTCTTCCTAGTCTGATATTGACTGAGTTGTGAATGTTAAACCAGGTTTGTGTTCATGGATTACACCCAACTTAATAAGTTAACCTCATTTGCTATTATTTTGTTAAGGATATTTGTATCTGTGTTTATGAAGGATGTTGGTATATAATTTTCTTGAATTGTAGTTGTCACTCTTTGGTGTCAGGTTTATACTGACTGTTAAGAGAAGTTGGAAAATGTTACTTTTTACTATTTTCTGAACAGGTTCATAAAATATGGTATTATTAAGTATTTGATAGAGTATACTGTTGAAACTGTGTGATTAGGACTCGAGGAATAATAGCACAGCAGTTAAAGCACTTGCTTAGCAAACATAAGGCCCTCGTTTTGATTCCCCACTGCCAAATAAGCTGGACACGGTGGCACATACCTGTAATCCCAGCCTTTGGAAGGCTGAGTTCGAGGCCAACTTGGGCTGCTTAGTGAGTTCAGGACAGCCTGGATTACAGAGTGAAATCCTGTCAAGAAAGAGAGAGACTGTTTGATCTTGCTCTGTAGTTTAGGCTGGTTCCGAACTCACTGTAGAATTGAATACAAGACCATGCTATGCAAGCACTTTTACCATTGAACTACACCCCAGCTGCAGAGGATTTTGATAAAAGTTATTTTTTAAACTGTGAAGTGAATCAGGATTTTGCCTTGTGTCAGTGTTTCTAATCTGTGTTTTCTAATTGAAGTTTCCAAAGTCAGTGACATGAATCTATTGCTATTTGCTTGCCATTCTTTTTATAGTAGTAGTCTTTCTTTGATTTCACATATTAGTTTGTGGTTTTTGATGTCTTTCTTTTTTCAACGTTCATTCACTTAATTTTCCTATCACTTTTTCTAGAACTGAACCCCTGTCGTTTTACAGCCTGTGTATACCTTTAGCTATCAATTATTAGTTCATTCTCCCAGGGAAAGAATTAAGGCTATGTCAACATTGTCTTTTGAGACAGGGTCTTGCTCTGTAGTTTAAGGTGGTCCTGAACTCACAGTGTAGCCCAGGGTGGCCTTGAGTACATGGCAGTTCTCCTTCCTCAGCATACCAAGTGCTGGGACTAAGGTGTGTACCACCATGCCCTGCTTATTTGGCACTGGGGAATCATCAAAATCAGGGCCTTGTGCTTGCTAGGCAAGGGCTCTGCCCGCTTGTTGTTCCTCTAGCCGCTGTTTCTTTTGAAAGAACCAATCTTGACTCTTTGTCTTTTACTTTTTCATTAATTTCTAATGTAATTACTAATATTTCATTCCTTCTTCATACTCTTAGTTTAATTTGCTTGTCTTTTTCTAGTTTCTTAAAATTGAAATTTAGATACTTGTAAAATACCTTCTTTCTAATAAATATTTGTAAAGCACTACTTTAATCTCACAATTTTTGATATATTTTATTTTTATTATAACTTAGTTAAAATATTTTCTAATATTTCTTGTGATTTAGGTTTCTGCTTTGGCCTATGGGTTATTTGGAAGTTGATTATTTAATTTTTCCAAGTATCTAAGAACTTTTCCAGATAATCTTATTTGGAGGTTTGGGGTATATAGCTCAGAAGTTAAAGTGATTAGGACTGGAGGAATAATAGCCAGTGCAAGGCCTTAAGTTGGATTCCCCAACACAATTTTAGCCAGTTGTGGTACCACACACTAGTAATTCTAGCACTTGGAGGCTGAGGCAAGGAGGATTGCTATGATTGTGAGGCCAGCCTATATAGTGAGTCAGGACCAGCCTGGAATACATGAAACCCTGTCTCAAACAAAACAAAATTTTACTTGTATTTTTTTTTTTCTGAGACAGAGTCTCACTCTACATTTCAGGCTGGTCCTGAAGTCATTATATAGTCCAGGATGGCCTCAAATTCACAGCAGTCTTTGCCTCAGCCTCCAGAGCATGTGCCATCCTGTCCAGTTTGTGTGATTCTGGGTACTGGAACTCAGGCCTTTGAGCTTGCTAGGCAAGTGCTCTAACTGCTGTGCTATTCCTCCAGCCCCTGTATTCATTCCTAATTTAATTTCATTGTGTTCAAGAATATAGCTTATGAGATCAGTGTTTTAAGCATAGTGAATTCTTTTAAGGTTCGGCATTTAAGTGTACTTTGGTAAGCTTTCTGTGTGCATTTTCAGAGAATGTATGACATTCCACAACTGTTCAGTTTAATATTCTGTGAATGGCAGTTAAGTCTAGGTATTTGATAGTATTCAAATATTTTATATTCATAATTTTTATCTTGTTATAGCAGTTACCAGGACAGATATGTTAAGATCTCAAGCAGGTTTTGTTTTGTTTTGTTTATTTGAGGTAAGGTCTGGTTCTGTAGTCCAGGTTGGTCCCCAACACGCTGTGTAGCCCAGGCTGGTCTCAAACTGAGGACATTCTTCCTGCCTTAGCCTCCCCAGTGCTGGGATTATAGGTATGTGCCACCTTTGCCTGACCTTAAGCATGCTAGGCAAGCACTGTAAGCCCTGAGCTATGTCCCCAGCTATCAAACAAGTTTTTCTTCCTTTAGTTCTGTTCATATTTGCTGTCATATATTTTGAAGCCCTCCTATCGGTTGCGTGCAAACCCATGATCCTCTTGTCTTCTTGACGGACTTTTATAAAACATTCTTGTTTATCTCTTAATTGTATTCTTTGTCTAAAAAACCTGTTAAAGTGATAGCCATTCTAATTTTCTTTGGTGTTTGCATGATTCATTTTTAAAGATTTTTCTTAATATATGCAGTGATTTGTTTAAAAGACAGGTTCTCCCTCTGCAGTCCAGGGTGGTCCTGAAGTCACTGTAGCCCAGGCCGGCCTCAGACACATAGCAGTCCTCCTGTCTCAGCCTCTGGAGTGTAGGGATTACGGTTGTGCACCACCACACCTGGCTTATGTGGTGCTGGGAATGGAACCCAGTTCCTTGAGCTTTCCAGGCAAGCATTTAACTGCTGAGCTGTTCCCATATGGAGTTATTTTTAAAAAGAAAAATTGTATAGTGGACCTTGTGAATGATAGATTATAGAGATTATGGGTTCCATGGTGGTGGTGGTAGTGGTTGTTTTGACCATACTGGAGATTCAACTTGGAGCCTCATGTGTGCTAGTCAGCCATTCTGGCATTGAACTGTCTCACCAGTAAACCTCATCCCACTCCCCTCTTCCCCTTTCTATTTTAAGGATTTAAGTTGCCCATGCTGGCCTTAAATACAGTCCCACTCTGTAGGCCTTGTGAGTAGCTACAGTTAGAGACATGCATCACCACCACCTAGTTTTTTGAGATAGAGTCATGCTGTATAGACCAGGCTAATCCTGAACATGCTGTATAGTCCAGGCTAATCCTGAACTTACTGTGTAGTCCAGGCTGGCCTTGGCAATCCTCCCACCTCAGCCTCCTGAGTGCTGGGATTACAGATGTGTGCCATGACACCCAGCTTTATGTGGTGCTGGGGAATCGAACCCCGGGCGTTATGCTTGCTAGGCAAGTGCTTTAACCACTGTGCCATTTCTCCAGTCCTTAGTTTTTTCTTTGAGTTTTATTCTGGCTGTTTTTAGCTTGGGGAATTTAGTCTTCTCTGTTTCTCACTGTTCCCCCAGTAGGAGAGCAGTCTTGAGATCTCTTCTGAGGTGTTTAAATCATATTCCAGCTGCTGCTGCCATTTGACTACATTTTGTGAGTTAACCAGAGCTAGGCACAGACCTATGATCCCAGCACTCTTGGGAGCTAAGGCAGGAAGATTTCAAGTTCTAGCCCAGCCTGACCCGGTGACTTAGACATGGTCTCAAAAACAAACAAACAAAAAAAAAAAAGTGGGATTTTACAGCACAGGGCAAAGGCCCTGGTTTCCGTCTCTGTTGCCCCTTGTCTTGGAGCTAGAGATTTCAGCAGATTTGGAGATGCATCTGGTTTTGTTGTTGTGTTTTGCTTTGTTTTGTTTGAGAGAGTGTCTCACTTATATATTCCACACTGATCCTGAACTCCCTTAGTAGCCCAGGCTGGCCTTAAACTTGGCAGTCCTCTGCCTCAGGCTTCCAAGTGCTGGGATTACAGGCATATGCCATCACACCAAATTTATATAGTGTTAGGGAATTGAGTCTGGGACCTTGAGCTTGCTAGGCAAGTACTTTTACCTGAGCTATGTCCCCTAGTCATATTTGGAGGCTCATCTCTGCGTGGCTTGCTTTCTTCTTCTAGCCTACCTACTTTGAGATGTTCCTGCTGAGTTTATGAATGCTCTTTTACCTCAAAACTTGTAAATCTTACACTCTACCCACCTACCCCCCTTTTTGAGACAGGGTCTCAGTCTGTAGCCCAGCCTGGTCCTGAACTCACTGTGTAGCCCAGGCTAGCCTTGGACTCATGGCAATCCTCCTGCCACAGCCTCTTGAGTACTGGGATTACAGGCAAGTGCTACCATACCTGGCTTTGTGGTGCTGGGGAATCAAACACAGGGCCTTGCACTTGCTAGGCAAGAGATTTAACCCTATGTCATTCCTCCAGCCCTTTTGTTTTGTTTTATCCTTGGTATAGGCAAGTGCATAGTGTATGCTTATACCCCATCCCACGTTTAGTTTTTCAAAGGTAGAGTGTTCCTTGATTTCCTTCTGTATTCTGTTTTTGGTTCTTTGATATTTTGTTCAGCTTTTATAATTACATGTAGGACAGTTAGTTGGTCTGGTTATGTTCTCTGCCATTACAGGAAGTCAAAAACCCTAAGAGCTGTTTATTATATTGTTTATGAACATCATGGTTTTTTAATTAGTAAACTTTAGTTTTGAATAGTTTTAGATTTAAATTATTTGAAAAAATAGTAAATAGAGCTTCATTATACCCAGGTATTCATTTTCCTCTGTTATCGGTGTTTTTGCATTAGTGTAGTAAATTTGTTAAAACAAATAGATTAATTATTTACACAGTCCGTCATTCATATTTCCTAATATTCTTTGTTTCGCTAACATCCTTTTTCTGTTTCAGGATTTTGTTTAAAGTATCACATTGCATTTAAAGCTTGTGTTTCCAGAGCTCGGGGTGTAGTTAACACACTAGCATATGCAAGGCTCTGGGGTACATTCCTTGGCACCATGTGAAAATTAGCCAGACACAGTGGTTCATGTCTGTAATCCTAGTACATGGGAGCCTGAGGCAAGGTGATTACCATTAAGTTCATAGCCAGCCTAGGCTACATAGTAAATTCAGGACCAACCTGGACTGCAGGGCATGGTGCTATCACAAACAAACCAAAAGCAAAACCTTGTGTTTCCCTGCACCTTTCGTGGTTGTGATATTTCTCAGACTTTATTAGTTAATCTTTTATGGTGTTGGGGATTGAACCCTGGCCACCTGCATGCTAAGTATGTTCTGTACCACTGAGCTCCTTCTTTGTTTTTGTTGACCATGTCTGTTTTAAGGGATGGTGAAAATATTGTAGGATGTCTTTCTATTAGAATTTATCTAAAAGTTTTCACATGGCTATATTAGGGCTAATAGGTTTTCAGGAGAAAGATCACAGATGCAGAGTGCTATTTTCTTTATAATAGAGATATGTGTTATCAGCATGTATTACATAAACCTTGATCACTTGGTTAAAGTAGTGTTTGCCAAGTTTTTCTGCTCTTAAATTATTCCCTCCTCTTTGTACTATAATATGCACAGTTCACACTTAAGAATTTGGATTTTGGTTTGTTTGACATAAAGCTGGAGTGATTTGTTTTTGCCTGGGTCATAGATTAGAATTCTTTCAGAAACAGAAATTGTATTAGAAGTAGATAGCTTTATTTTATGTATTGATTGACTTAATAGTTAATATATTTAATCAGTATGCTGTATGCCAGTTACTGTGTTTGATTTCTGATTAACTGTCAGACTTTATAAGAAATTCTCTGTCTTTAAGAAGTTTCCAAACAGTGAGGGATGAATATGCAAGAAATAAATGCCATAGTTAGGGTACTTTGAGCTGCAGAATTGAACTATCTGTGTGATGATAGCTCAGACAGTAAGTGATACTGTCTCACATACCAGGAAGGTCTGTCAATAAGACTATCACACATTTGCTTCAGTGATTGATGTCACTAGGATTTTAGGCCTTTGCTTTTTCTTTTTTCTTTTTTGCCCTAGCTTGTTATGTTGACTTTTGAGTTTGTATTTTTTTCTCATGATTGAGAATTTGGGATATCACACTTTTCTATAGCCTATATACAAAAAAGGGATGGTCATGCTGTCATAGCTCCTCCCTTATTTTTTCTGGGAAGAATATTTTGTGAGTATACTGGAAGATGTTGCTTCAGCTTAAATCAAGTCATATGGCTGCTCCTAGTTGTGCTAGAAGCTTTAAAGCAAAATGGAATATTTTAATTGTCTGATGTAATACTTTGTCTGAAATAAGTAGCATGAACAAAGTGGTCGTTGGCTAGGTAGAAACAAAATCTGCCTCAGATAAACCAGAAGCAGTAATGAGAGAATGATCTGGGGTTTTGGACATAATCAAAGAGCAGAAGTGAATTCAGCCTTCCAAAGACTGAAGAGTCTTGTTAGAGTGGCTGACATCTGATGTAAGTTTTGGAGAATGTGTTGTCTGGGTGAGACAGAGTATTGCAGGCATAGAGAACAGACTCTGCCAAGGTAGGGAGATTTTCCTAAGCACAGTGAAGTGATATTCAGGGAATGAAATAGGAGGAAAGTGAGCTTTAGGAGGAAATGTAATAGAAAATGAGAGATTGGTAGAGGGAAATATTTTTATTTTTAAATTTTCATATTTTCCCCATTTTATTAATGTATATATGTGATACATAATGTGTACTTTAGACTTGAGTATATTATGCACGTATGTTTCACGTGAAAATTACAGTCCCATCCCCTACCCTTTTTGACCCTCCTACAACTTCCCCTAACTCCCCTTTCACCCCCACTTGATTCTTTTTTTAGCATACCACCTCGCTATCTCCTTCCCACCCTTACATCCCCCCTTTCTCTACAAGGCCAATTTTCTTTTTTGGTTTGTTTTTATTTCCCCCCAAACTAATTTTATTAGCATGTGCTTGTGATACATAGTAATTATATTCTACCTGAAGAATTGGTGTATATACATATCACATTTTGATTAATTTTATTCCCTTCACTTTTTTTCCCATTTTATTGGTATGTATAAGTGAAAAATTTAAAGTACATGTTGACCTTGAGCATTTTGAGCGCAATACATATTATGACAAAGTTACAGATCTTTCCTCTCTCTCCCTTTGATCCTCACCCCCAAGTTCACATTATTTCCCATATTAAGTTCCATGAAATAATTGTATTCTGGGTTTCTCATAACAGAGAAACCATTCGATATTTCACTTTCTGCTTCTGACTCACGTCACTAAGCATGATGGTGTCAAGTTGCCTCCATTTGCCTACAAAAGCCTTCAACCTCTCTGTCTTTATAGATGAGTAGTAGTCCCTTGTGTATAGATACCACAATTTGTGTATCCACTGGTCTGTTGATGAATACTTTAATGTCTTTCACGTTTTAGTAATTGTTAGTTGTGCTGCTATGAACATGGGTGTACATGTATCTCTGTAATGTGTTGTTTCTAACTCTTTTGGGAATATTCCTAGAAGAGGTTTCACTGGATCTAAAAGGGATATTTATCTCCAGTCTTTTGAAAGACTTCCATACTGCTTTCCATAATGATTGTACCTAGTTTACATTCCCACCAGCTTTTTCCCCACAGCCTTGCCAGCCCTGATTGCTGTTTGTGTTCTTGATACATACCGGTCTGTCTGGAGTTAAATGGTATCTTGGCAATGTTTTGGTTTGCATTTCTCCCATGGCTAAAGATGTTGAACATGTTTTCATGTGTTTATTGACCATTTGGACTTCATCTGTGAACTGCCTATTCATTTCTTTTGTCCATTTTTCAATAGGGTCCTTGATTTTGAGGGGCTTGCTTTTCTTCAGTTCCCTGTGTATTCTGATTATGAGCCTCCTACCTGAGGTATTGGTGGTGAATATTTTTTTCTACTCTGTTGGTTCTCTTATTAGAGAGTTGATAATTTCCTTTGCTGTGCAGAAACTTTTTGATTTGACATAATCCCATTTGTTAATAGTGGGGGCAATTTCTTTTGCTTTTGATGTCTTATTAAGAAAGTCTTCACCTATACCTATGTCTTTTAGATATTTGCCTAATTTATCTTCTAGAAGATTCAGTGTTTCAGTTTTAATATATAGGTCTTTGATCCACTTTGATCTGATGTTGGTGCATGGTGAAAGGTGTGTGACTAAATTCATTCTTCTGCATGTGGATGCCCAGTTTTCCCAGCACTTTTTGTTGCAGAGGCCATCCTTTTTCCTGTGTATGTTTTTGGCTCCTTTATCGAAGATTAGGTAGTTGAGGGTATTTGAGTTTTTCTCTGCGTCCTAAATTCTGTTCCACGGGTCTACCTGTCTGTTTTTGTGCCAGTACCAAATTGTTTTTACAACTGTTGCTTTATAGAATAGCTTGATGTCTGGTATTGTAATACCTTCTGCCTTGGTCTTGTTACTCAAGAATCCTTCAGCTATTCTAGGTCTCCTTTGGTTCTATATGAATTTAAGAATTATTTTTTCAAGTTCTTTGAAAAAAATTTGTTGGCATTTTGATAGGAATTGCATTGAGTTTGTATATAAGTTATGGCAGTATGGTCATTTTTACTATAGTGATTCTGCCTACCCAAGAACAGGGGATGTCTTTCCACTTTGTGATGTCGCCTACAACTTCTTTCTTCAGTGTAATATAGTTTTCTTTATATAGGTCCTTCATTTTCTTGGTTTGGTATACTCCTAGGTATTTACTGTTGCTGGGCTAATGGTATACTCCTAGGTATTTACTGTTGCTGGGCTAATGAGAATGGAATTGTTCTTCTGAGCTCCTTCTCAGGGAGTTCGTTGTTGGTGTCAAAAAAAGCTGATGTTTTTTTGGTGTTGATTTTGTAGCCTGCAATTTGGCTGAATTTGTTCATTATTTCTAAGAGTTTCATAGTGCAGTTTTTGGGGTCTTCTGTGTAGAAAATCATATCGTCTGTAGATAAGGATAGTTTGACTTCCTCCTTTTTTGATGCAGATTCCCTTTATTTCACTTTGTTATCTGATTGCTATAGCAAGTGTTTCAAGGACTGTGTTGAATAAGAATGGTGAATGGACAGCCTTGTGTTTCTGATTTGAGAGGAAATGCTTTCAATTTCTCTGTATTTACTGATATTTGAAGTAGGTTTGACATTTATGGCTTTTATGAGCTTGAAGTAAGTCCCTTCTATACCTATTTTTCTCAGAGTTTTTATCATGAAAGGGTGTTGAATTTTATCAAAGGCTTTATCTGCATCAATTCAGATAATCATATGGTTTTGGTTTTTGCTTTTGTTGATGTGGTATATTACACTGATTGATTTACATACGTTGAACCAGCCTTGCATTCCAGGAATGAAGCCCACTTGATCATGGTGTATAATCTTTCTGATTATTTTTTGGATTCCATTTGCCAGAATCTTATTAAGCATTTTTGCATGTATATTTACTAAGGATATTGGTCTATGCTTTTCCTTCCTGGTTAAGTCTTTGTCTGGTTTTGGGACTAAGGTGCTGCTAGACTCCAGAAATGAGTTTGGTAGTATACCTTCTCTGTCAACTTCATGGAACAGTTTGAGAATGATTGGTGTTAGTTCTTCCCTGAAATACTGAAAAAATTCTGCTGTGAATCAGTCAGGTCCTGGGCTTTTATTTGTAAGTAGAGCTATTATTACTGCTTCAACTTCTATGTGTGTAATGGGGTTGTTCAAGACTTTTATGTCTTCTTCATTCAATTTTGGTATTTTGTATGTGTCTATAAAGTCATCCATTTCTTCCCATTTCTCTAACTTGTTAGAATATAGGTGTTCAAAATAATTTCTCACAATATTCTTGATTTCTGCACTGTGTTGTGATTTCATTTCTGTGTGCACTAATCTGTGCTTTTTTCCCCCTCTTTTGGTGAGTTTAGCCAGAGGTTTGTTTGTCTTCTTTATTCTTTCAAAGAACCAGCTCTTAGATTCATTAATCTTTTTTATTCCCTTTTTAATTTCAATTTCATTAATTTCAGATCTGATGTTTATAATTTCTTCTCTTTTGCTTTTTGGGTTAAATTATTTTTGTTTCTCTAGGTCCTTAAGGTGCATCATTAAAGTGTTTATTTGTAACTGTTCTGTTCTTTTGATGTGTACAATGATGGCTATGAATTTCTGTGTAAGTACTGCTTTCATTGTGTCCCGTAGATTCTAATGTGATGTATTTCTGTCATCGTTTAACATTATGAAGTTTTTGATTTCTTCTCTGATATGTTCTGTGATCCACTGTTTGGTCAGTAGTATGTTGTATTTTGTGTATTTTCTTCTGTTTCTTTTGCTGGTAAGTTCTGGTTTTATTCCACTGTGGTCTGAGAGTATACAAGGAATTATTTCTGTTTCTTTGTATTTATTTAAGCATGACTTACGGCCTAGAACATGCTCTGTTTTAGAAAATGTTCCATGTGCTGCTGAGAAGAACATGTATTCAGTTGATGTTGGGTGGAAAACTCTGTAAACGTCTGTTACATCCAAGTTCTCTATAGTGTCATTTAGCTGTTGTGTATCTTTGTGTATTTTCTGTCTGGTTGATCTATCTATCTGTGATAGTGGAGTATTAAAGTCCCTTACTATAATTGTATTGAGGCTTATATGTCCTTTCAGATCAAATAATTTTTGGCTTACATAGTTGGGTGCTCTAGAGTTGGGAGCATATATGTTGATAATTGTGAGTTCTTCCTGTTCTATTGTTCCCTTAACCAGTACATAGTGACCATCTTTGTTTCTCCTCACCTGTTTTGTTTTGAAATCTGATGCATCTGAGACTAATATAGCTACCCTTGCTTGTTTCCTGGGTCCTGTTGCATGAGATATTGAATTCTATCCTTTTATTTTCAGCCTGTGAGTTTCCTTGTGGGTGAAGTATGTCTCTTGTAAGCAGCATATTGTGAGTTTCTGCTGTTTTAATCCAGTCAGCCAGTCTATGTCTTTTAATAGGTGAGTTGAGGCCATTCACATTTAGAGTAATTATCAAGGTATGTTTGGTATGTCCTGCCATCACTATAGTTTTTCCAGCATTATTTACTAGCCTTACTTTTTTCTCAGTTCATTCTTATATAGTTGTTATCTCTTTTTCTCTGGAGTCTTTGGTGTTGGTGTCGTTGGCCTCCCTTTCACTTTCTAAATTTCCTTTATGTATTCTCTGCAATGCTAGCTTAGTAGTTGCAAATTTCTTTAAACTTTCTGTGTTGTGGAAAGTTTTAATTTCTCCCTCTAATTTAAAAGATAATTTTGCTGGATATAGCAGTCTTGGTTGGCATTTATGTTCTCTTAGGGCTCGGATGATAATTGCTCCATGATCTCTCGGTTTTTAGAGTCTGGATTGAAAAGTCTATACAATTATCCTAATGGGCTTATCTTTGTAGGTCACCTTCTGTTTTTCTCTTACAGCTTTTTGTATTCTCTCTAAAATCTGGATGCCTCTGGCCTGCTGGCGGAAAGGGTTTCTGGTGTTTTAATTATGATGTGTTGTGATGAGGTTCTCTTCTGATCAAAGTTGTTTCTTTACTCTATGCCTGTAGTAGTTCCATGTTCATTTCTTTTCTTAGGTTTGGGAATTTTTCTTCCATAATTTCATTGAACCTGACCTTTAAGCTGTTTTGTCTTCAGTCTTCTCCTGTACCCCCATAATTCTGAGGTTGTTTCTCTTTGAATCATCTATCAGCTGTTGTAATTAATCACTTTCTTCCTTTTTTGCTTTGTGTTCTTTACAGCCTATGTGCTCCAGCTCAATCATTTCATCTTCCAGTTCTGACATTCTATTCTGAAAATGTTCGAAGTTGATGCTTGTTATTTTTCACTTACTGGATATCTGCATACAATTTTTTATTATCTCTGTCGTGTTCTTCTGTAATTTCTTGTATTGACTTCATCATCTTCTTGTTTATATCTTCTTTGTTTTCCTCTAATTGCCTTTTAATGTTTGCTGTTAGCTTAGCTATATCCTAGCATAGCTCTTGCACTATCTGTTTCATTTCCTGCTTTAACTCAAGTATTTCTGAGCCCAGAAATCATTTTTTTGCCGTTTTCATCTTTGGGTTCTGCAATTTCAGGATCCCTGGTATCATTTTCTGGGGTGTTTGGTCTTTTTGTAGATTTATTTCAGTGCTTTGTCATTGTTCTATTTCAGTGAGTTCAGCTTCTGGTAATGTTGATCGGTTCTGTTTCTTTTCCTAAGATTCTTCTATTAGACTTTTATTTTTGTCTTAACTGTTACCTGCTGTCTCTGGGTACAAGAAGTACAGGTCGCTGAAAGGCCCAGTCCCCCCCTCGTGCTCTTGGTTACAGGTGGGGCTCTGGAAACAGCTATCTGGCTGTCTCTGTCTTGTAGGAAGTACAGGGCAGGCAAATTCCCAGTCCAGTGAGTACCCAGATGCAGGCAGCAAGTCTGGTGGCTGCTACCTGGCTGGCTTAAGGCGCAGGCAAATTCCAAGTTTTGTGCGCTCTCAGGTGTAGACAGAAAGTCTGGCAGTGGCCACCTGGCTGTCTCTGGTGCACAGGAGAGAAGGGAGGAGTGAAGGTCCAGTCCTAGATGCCTCTGGATGCCTCTGGCATGCAGGAGGTATAGGGTGCTTGAAGTCCCAGTTCTGGATGCTTCTGGCATACAAGGAGGGTTAGCACGCTGAGAGGCTCAGTTCCAGATGCCTCAAGCGTGCAGGTGTACAGGCATGGGCAGCTGCTACCTGTATGCCTCAAGCGCACTGGTGGAAAAGGGTCAGAGGTGGCTATCTGGATGCCTCTGGTGCACTGGTGGGAAGGGTCGAGTGGTGGCTATTGGATGCCTCTGGTATGCCAGGGGAATGTCTGCAAAGTCTATTTTCTTACTTTCTTCCACATCTCTTACTTTTTTTTATGGTTTCGTTTTCTTATATTAGAGAAACCATATGGTGTGTAACTTTCTGGTTGTGATTCATTTTGCTAAGCAAATGGGACAGAAATATTTTAAAAGACCTGTGGGCCATAAAGGATGAGAGCCAGGGTAGGAATTAAGTGATCTTGAGAAGTCACTTTAGTGTTAGACAGAACTGGCTGAAGTTTTTGTAGTAAACATTGTTTTTATGGGGTCTTTGTAGCTCTTTGTTCTTAGCACTTTGAAATGCTTTTTTGGTATATGTTGTAGCATTGTTTTCAGTAGACTTTTCTATAGGTGGTTGTAAGCCACTTCAAGATTTGGGCTTTTGGGTTGGGGCCATAGCTCAATGGTTAGAATGCACACCTAGCAGGTTCAAAGCCCTGATGAGTTCAGTTCCCCAACACCACTTAAGCTGGGCATGGTGGTGCATGCCTGTAGTCCTAGCACTTGGGAGGTGGAGGCCAGAGGATTGCTGGGAGTGCAAGGCCAGCCTGGGCTCCGCAGTGTGAGTTCAGGACTGGCCTAGAGTACAGAGTAAGACGGTGTCTCAAAAAAAAAAAAAAAAAAAAGATTAGGACTTTCGTCATGGACCCCAAAAGTGATTTATTGAAGTTGAATCCTGGTGCATATTAGGGATTTTTAGTCACTGTAGATATATTTTAATGGATGGGGCTGGAGGAATGGCGCAGTGGTAAAAGCACTTGCCTTGCATGTACAGGGGCTTGAGTTTGATTCCCCAGCACCACATAAAGCTGGGGGTGGTGGTGCATGCCTGTAATCCCAACACTTGGAAGGCTGAGGCAGGTAGATTGTCCCAAGTCCAAGGCCAGCCTGGGCTACACCAGTGAGTTCAGGACCAGCCTGGGCTACAGAGCAAGGCCTTGTCTCAAAAATTGTGTGTGTGTGTATTTAAAAACTCACTTCTGTTTTATATCATTCTAAACAGGATTCTCCATTATTTATACGCCATTCTGCAGAGTTTTTCAACAGTGATTGAGATTTTTTTCCTTTCATTTTTCCTTATGGAAAGGAAGAGGAGGCTGCCAAATGGGCCCGGGAAGAAGAAGAAGCCCAGCGTCGATTAGAAGAGAACCGGCTGCGAATGGAAGAGGAGGCTGCTAGACTTCGCCATGAGGAGGAAGAACGGAAGAGGAAAGAGCTGGAGCTACAGCGGCAGAAGGAGCTGATGCGCCAGAGGCAGCAGCAACAAGAGGCCTTGCGGAGGCTGCAGCAGCAGCAGCAGCAGCAGCAGCTGGCACAGATGAAGGTAAAGCTTTAGTTACCTACCAGAGAAGCACTTTCTGGTAGCTTTTAGCTGGGCAGGTGTTGGTGATATCCATAGATATAAAACTGTACTTCCTTTATAATTAAATATGACTACTGAACATTTTGATTGTCAGCAAAATGAAATATAGTGCACGTACTTAGTGATGAGAGAGAATAAACAGAATAGGATAGAACATGGGCAGTGATGCTAGCAGAAACAAATCAGCCTGCGTAGTTCATAAATTGAATGGGGTTCCAAACTTTCTAGAGTACCAATTCTATATCATTTCAACACCCTTGAGACAAAGATTAAAAAAAAGGCCATTGCCCTCAGCTCACGGGCTTAAAAGAGCAGTAGATATTTTATCATCTGGAGTTCAGAGTGGGAACTGAAACGGGGCTTGAAACACTGCCAGGGGAGTTACTGAGTTCATATATGCAAAGTGTTTTAGGAGGATTCACAGTGGTCTCTGAACTAGGGAAGAAATGAAGACTAGGCGCCCACTAAAGAAGGTGTGATTGATAGTAAGGATGAATAAGAGCCAGTGGGAAAGAAATAATGTGTGATATTGCCAGTAAGCCTGATCAAGCCTAGCTGGATCTGAGGGACAAAGGTGAAAGGTCTTTAGAGAGAGGCCAGAGATAGCAAGAGTACAAACATTCAGTACTTGGGAAAGTTGTGGAACTACTACAGAAACTAAAGTAGCAAGGAAAGGAGTTGCAGATTTTTGGCATGTTTTACATATAACTCCACGAAACAGTAGTTTGCAGGGTGTGGTCATCTGGGAGCTCATTAGATATGCAAATTCTCCAATATTGCCCTAGACCTGTTGAATCTAAACTGGTTCTGAACTCATTATGTGTAAGTCTCACTATGTGTTTGAATAAACTGCCCAAGGAATCTGGTATTTGCCAAAAAAGTACAAATCACTTCCATCTGGGATGTTTAGAAAGGCTTCCTGAGTTTTAAGGATAGAATTTTTTTTTAAGTTTAGGAAGCAATTTGGAGAATAGGGAATTATGAGAGAATCATCATGGAGTGAACAAAGACATGAAGTTATTGGAGTTTTTAAATAAACTTTGGTTTTTTCACAGTGACAAAAATGTAAGCAAAAGAAGCAAACCAAATGAGAAAATCATATGGAAAAGGAATGAATAAGGGATTCTGAGATAAATGTGATAGAGTTGAGAGAAATATAAATGAGCTGACTATACATAGTGCATTATTGTTTGTTTCCTGTCCACTTTCTCTTGACCTCTCTTGCATTCTTGTTTTTGTTAGCTCCCTTCTTCTTCAACTTGGGGCCAGCAGTCTAATACAACAGCATGTCAGTCCCAGGCCACACTGTCATTGGCTGAAATCCAAAAATTGGAGGAAGAACGAGAACGGCAGCTTCGAGAAGAGGTACATTTTCAACATTAGAGTGCTGAGGTTAAACAATGTTCTGAAGATCTAGTGTGCATAGTGGGTTGTTTTTTGATGACAGTGGTTACTGTCCAGATTACTTTGTGTGTGAATAATATATTCTTTTTTTTTTTTTTTTTTTTTTGGAGGCAGGCTCTCACTTTGTAGTCCAGGCTGGTCCTGAGTTCACTGTATAGCTCAGGCTATGTAGCTTGCAGTAGTCAGCCTGCCCTAGCCTGCCAAGTGCTAGGATTACAGGCATGTGCATCCACGCCCAACTTATGTGGTTCTTGAGAATCAAACCCAGAGCCTTGAGCTTGCTAATAAGCAAGTGCTTTAACCACTGAGCTATTCCTCCAGCCCTGGGATATTCATTTTTAAGCTAGCTAGCCTATAATTTGGTCATCTTGGCAATACAAAGGACTTAATAGGTGTAACCTTAAGATTGGATGATAGAGGTGTTCAGTTTTTAAAAATATTTTACTTTATCTCTTGAATAGTCTGTAAATAAAAAAGTACCAAGTTATTCCGAAATGTGGGTGAGTTTTGGGTGAAAACCTTATTGTAAGTTTAATATTTAGAATATGGAATAAATTTTCCTCTCAAGATTGTTAGTTTCTCTCATTAGATTAGGAAAACTCAGGGCCTTGCACTGCTAGGCAAGCGTTCTTAACTGCTGTGCTAGTTTTCCAGCCCTAGAATCATTTTTTTCTAAAAGGTTATCAGCTTATAGATGCAGTTTGTCTTTCTAAGGCCAGAAATTATTCCACTAATTCTGTATTTTGCTGAATTAAAAAGTGGTAATGAGTAGGAAATCACAGGTCTTTTCTCTCTTTACTTCCCTCTATCTCCTTGTTTTTCTCCTTTCTTTGTTCCTTTCTCCCTGTTCCGTGTTTTTTCTTTTCTCTATGTGGTTGAAGTTGATGAGTAAGGAGGAGCTTCACATGCTCAGCCGGCATATTTGAGTCTGTCCCTAGCCACAGGTCTTTTTCTTTTCCCTTTTCTTTTTGCCCCCTGTAAGTTAATAAGTGTTATTTTAGATATATTTTTGTTTAATTTTTTTTGAACCGTTGATTCTTCCTACTCCGCTCAAGCTAAAATACCACTCAGTAGACATTTATCATATGGAGAAATCTAAGATGAGTTTTTTTTTAACCCTTCTGGAGGCATATATATTGGGGGTGGGGGCATCAGCCTATTCCAATCTGAGTACTCTTGATGCTGAGCACTTGTTTTTTGTTATGTCATGGTATCTCCTAAACCTTATGAATTCTTTTTTCTTGGACCATCCATCTGAGTTTCTTTCCAAATACATTTTCTTTTTTCTTGCTCTTTGTATGGTTTCTCCAGACTGGTTATGATTACTGTTTTCTGTTTATTTTTTTCAAAAGGCAATCCTCAATTTTATCTTTTAGTCCTTCTGTTGAGCTTTTAATGTATTTTTATTTTATTTTAAATATCTGAGCTTTTGTTGTTGTTTTTTATTTATTCTTTGGTATTGGAGGTCCAGTTCAGGCTGTTTACTCTGAGCTGCACCTATAGCCTATTTTCTTAATTAATTTATTATTTTATTTGAGAGTAGAGAACTCTATTTTGTGACAGAGCCTTACTAAGTTGCCCAAGCTAGGCTTAAACTTGCAATCCTCTTTATTTTGTTGTTTTAAGTATTTTTTTATTGTATTCTTTTGCTTTTGGGGTGGGGGTGGGGTGGGGACAGTGTCTCATTCTGTAGCCCAGTCTGGTCGAGAACTCACTGCACTGTGTAGCCCAGGCTAACTTTGGACTTGGCAATCTTCCTGCCTCATGCACTGTGTAGCCCAGGCTAACTTTGGACTTGGCAATCTTCCTGCCTCAGCCTCTCGAGTGCTCGGGCTACAGGTTTTTCCCATCACATCCAGCGTTGTGTGGTGCTGGGGAATTGAACTCAGGGCCTTGAGCTTGCTCTTGTTTTATTGAACATACATCTTAACCTCTCCAAGGATATTATAGTTTTGTTTCTTAAAGAGCCAGCTTCTAGTTTTTTTATTTTTATTTTTTTCTATTGAAATTTTTATATTTGTTTGAGTCTTTGGCATTTGCCTTAGAAACATGTTAATGTTTGATACCTGGGCTGTATATTGATATTTATAAATTCGACACTAGAAAGTTGATTAGAGCCTCTGCTCTAACTTTTAAATACTGGTGAGCTTCCCTCTAAGTTTTTCTGTCTGGGCTGTTTGGTTGGTAGAGTACCTGAATCTGTTTGTACCTATAGATGCACTCTCTTGTGCTGGTTAGTTTCCCCATAGCATAATCTGCTGATTATGTTTTGCTTTTGTGCTGGGGCAAGATAGAGCACAAAGTTAGAGAGAAAGTATAGAGCTTTACTGCTTCTGATTTAGACTTTAGCCAGCCTTCCCATGAAAGAGCACCTTTAGTTCCTGAGCTTTTGAAGTTGAGCTACCTGTTTCTGAGCTGCTTTTACTTCGGTTTCAGTTTTGTGGATTTATTATACTGGATATTTACCTGTTTTCTTTCTTTTAAAGTATTTCTTTCTCTTTGTTGTTTATCTTATCCTTAAAAATATATTCTTTTGATTGCACTTTGGGACTATATATATATATATATATATATATATATATATATATATAATTTCTGTGCTTAGTCAAAGTCCTCTTACTATGTATTTACTTACTTATTTCTGAGGCAGCATGTCACTCTGTAGCCCAGGCTGGCCTCAAATTCACAGCAGTCCTGCTGCAGCCTTCTCAGGTGTTAGGATTATAGATGTGTACCACCACACCCAGCTTATGTCATGCTAGGGAATTGAACTCAAGGCCTTATTCTGGCTAGGTATGTGCTCTTATCTCTGTGCTATTGCTCCAGCTCCAATATTTAAGAATTTTCATTTGATATTCTTGTATTTTTAATACCAGTAGTAATTTACATCTTGACTTGCAGTATAGGAGTTACCCTGTTAAGTTGGTTTCCTTTTTCTCTTTTTTGGGAAAGGGTCTTGCTCTGCAGTTTAGGCTGGTCCTGAATTACTACGTAGCTGAGACTGGCCTTGAGCTTACAGCAGTCCTCCTGCCTCAGCCTCTCCAGTGCTGAGATTACAAATGTGCACCACCATGCCCTTGTTATGTGGTCCTAGGGAATCAAACTCAGGGCCTTGGCATGCTAGGCAAGTCCTCTTACTACTGAGTGTTCCTCCAGCCCTCAAATTGGTTTTCTTTAGCTACTGTGCATTAGCATTGCAGTTAGTGTACTGGACATTTCTAACTTATCTAAAAACAGGAATCCTGAGCCAGCTTCTGTTTTTATGCAACAGCAAAGGCGCCAGCAGAGGGAATTGATGAAAGCTCTCCAGCAGCAGCAACAGCAGCAGCAGCAGAAGCTCTCAGGTTGGGGGAATGTCAGCAAACCCGCAGGTACCACAAAGTCTCTTTTGGAAATCCAACAGGAAGAGGCCCGACAGATGCAGAAGCAACAGCAGCAACAGCAGCAACAGCACCAGCAACCAAACAGGGCCCGGAATAACACAGTGGGTTCATTTTTCTGTGACTGTGACTATTGTGGACTTTGCAAGTTTTTTTTTTTTTAATGTTGTTAACCATAATAATTTTTCTTTATTTCTTTAACAGCATTCCAACTTGCACACCAGCATTGGGAATTCTGTTTGGGGCTCTATAAATACTGGTCCTCCTAACCAGTGGTCATCTGACCTAGTCAGTAGTATTTGGAGTAATGCTGACACTAAAAATTCCAACATGGGATTCTGGGATGATGCAGTCAAAGAGGTGGGACCTCGTAATTCAACAAATAAAAATAAAAATAACACCAGTCTCAGGTAGGGCTCGCTCAAAATGATCACACTTCATGTACTTTGGATAATTGGGAGGTGAGGGTGGTATAATTGGGATGTTGGGTAGACAAGAAAAGGTAGTTTTTTACTTAGAGTTTTTGGTAACCGTTTCTGGGAATATAATATTACCCTATTGTTTTGCTTTAGTAAATCTGTAGCTGTGTCTAACCGGCAGAATAAGAAAGTAGAAGAAGAAGAAAAGTTGCTGAAGCTGTTTCAGGGAGTAAATAAAGCCCAAGATGGATTTACCCAGTGGTGTGAACAGATGCTTCATGCCCTTAATACAGCAAATAACTTGGATGGTAAGAACTGGGAAGGGAATATAAACATAGGGAATAACAGAGCAGGACCCAGAAAAGGCTGGTAGGGAGGAATAGCAAGCCAAAAGTCAGTAGATGAAGTCTCAGGAGGTCATTTTCTACAGCTGCCTTAAGAACTTGCGTTTTTCCTAGTATTGTTAAGAAAGTCACATAAGGGCTGGGGGCACAGCTCAGTGTTAAAAGTGCTTGCCTAGCATTCACAAGGCCCTGGGTTTGCTTCCTCAGCACTACATGAAAAAAGATTAATGGGTGTAGTGGTGTATTCGTCTGTAGTCCAGTACTTGGGAGGCTAAGGCAAGAGGGTTGCCGTGAGTTCAGGGCCAGCCTGAGGCTACAGAGTGGGAAAAAAGAAAAAAGAAAGGAAGAAAGAAGGAAAGTCATAGTAGGCTTAATTAGGGTATGTGTTGATGATAAAAAGTAAATGCCACCTCAGGCTACTTCAGTGAGGTACAAGGCCCAGAATGTTTTAGTTCCCTGCTGCTCATTTTGCGGGAGATGAATATCATCAGTTATATTAGGTCCAAGAGAAGGTTACCATCATGGTAGGGACCAAAATCAGCCTAGGCAAGAGAAGGCTGAGGTGATGTGACATTATTTCCTTCCTACCTTTGGGGAGGGGGTGGACATCATGATAGAGCAAGTAGACTGGTTTTTGTGGAGAATAAAGCTGTATATAAGTCAAAAGGCTTCAGCATAACTTGAAAAAACACTTAACAGTTCTGTGTTAAAACTGTACCTTAGATGGACGTGGGTTCCCCATCCCACCTCTAAATATTTGAACAGCGATTTAGCCTATTGCAGAAGGGATTTGCATAGCTCACATACCACGTTAAGCTAGTCTAAAGCCAAAAATCCTTTGAGCAATCGAAGGATCCTTTGTAGCATCTCAGCAGTGAAAATACATGGTCTGAAAATCTGTAGAAAAACAGTCATAAATAATGACTACCATCCATTAAGCATCTGCCTTGTGGTAGGCATTCTCTAGTTATCCCAGTTGTAGGAATATTTAAAGATACCTTTACAAAAGGTAATATTATCCTTATAAATTAGAAAATAAGCTCATAATGTTTAAGTTGCTCATCAAGGTCATACAGCAGATTGCACAATCAAGTTTTTATCATGTCTGTGTAATTCTAATACTTGTAGTTTTTCTCTGGTACCGCATTGCTTTCATTTTCCATTTGATTTCTTCCTAAGCATAACATTGGCAGATTACAAGTTCCAGAAAGGTGTAGCTACATTCCTGCTGTTATGCCTAGCATGCGTCATAGAACTTAATAAGTTTTGATTATAGTTAAAGAAAGAAAGAATGGCTCCCTGAATCAGGTCACTGGTAGGGAGGCAGCTCGCTCGCTTGCTTGCTTGCTTGCTTGCTTGCTTGCTTGCTTTCTTGCTTTCTCTCTCTCTCTCTCTCTCTCTCTCTCTCTTTCTTTCTTTCTTTCTTTTCCAAAGAATATAGCAGGTAGAACAGGTTTTTATTTAGAAATAACAGAAAGATAAAAGTCCCTGCTATCTGGGAGGGGTTTCTGAGTAGATTGCCCAGCAAGTAGTTATTTCAATTAACGTAATTTTCATTTTCAGCCACCATAAGATTTAGCACAGTTAAACATATCAGATGCTAGTATACAGCGTTTATGATCATTTGGAGCATTGTGATGTTACCGTTTTTTTCTGTTCCTGTGAGGTAGATGAAAGAATATTTAGCTCAGTTGCTGCATACCATTTTCTGTTAAGTTCTTTTTAGGTGTGAAAAAAACTAGAAACTGATTTTTTTTTGTATGGTGTTTGTTTTATTATTATTATTTTATGTCTTCTCCCTTCTCATATTGCAGTTCCCACATTTGTTTCTTTCCTGAAAGAAGTAGAATCTCCTTATGAGGTCCATGATTATATCAGGGCCTATTTAGGTGATACCTCTGAGGCCAAGGAGTTTGCCAAGCAGTTCCTTGAGCGTCGTGCCAAACAGAAGGCCAACCAACAGCGTCAGCAGCAGCAGCAGCAGCAGCAGCAGCAGCAGCAGCAGCAGCAGCAGCAGCAGCAGCAGCAGCAGCAGGTATAAAGTAATAGTGTGTGCAGTGCCTCTGTGTTAATATCTTTAATCATTTAGTAAACAGGTAAATGAAACTTAAAAAGATTCTGTTTTGTACATTAATTACCACAACTTTACAGAATGTGCAGACTTATATTTTCAGAGTACAGGTCTAAACTTTTGTGAGTTTCCCAACTACTAAATATAGAAAAGCCCATGCTATGAAGGGTGGGTGCCCTTCCCTCACTTCCTGGCCCACAAGTCAATAATAGATATTTGAAAGCTCTGCCCTGGGCACTGTCCAGTCTACGCAAGTTGACACAATCCTTCTAGGTGAAACTTCAAGAATTAAATCCTTCCAACCAGTCCGCATTTCCTAACAGAACGTGGATCCACAGATACCATACCTCATTTTAAATATATGAAGCTTTTGGGATTTTCTCTAGATCCAAACCATACCACTGTGTTTCTATTAAAAATACCTATTTAATGCATGTTGACTTAACATTGAGTTCTTCTAGTAGCATTTTAAGCAGCTTTGCAATAAAGCTTATGTATCCCACATTTTTTTTCCATATTGTGCTGCATAGCCTTCTTACCCTGATGAGTACTAGGAAGCACTGAAATACTGTAGTTGGGAGCCATTTAAATAGTGAGACCACATAAAAAAGGCACAAAAATGTGAAAATTATAGAAAGACTGAGCATCGATTTGGGGTTTCAGATATACTTTAACAAACCAATGAATTCATAAATGTCAAATCCATGAGGACTGGTTGTCTGTTTTCTGCAAGATAAGGTAGCAAGGCTCATAGGCATAAAAATAGTTATATCCTGTAACCCCATAATTCTTGTGCTAGAGATAGTACTTGTTATAGATTACTGGAGATGTGGAAGATATAGCAGAAGGCAAGACACTTAAAATCTAGTTGTATAGGTGGACTAACAAGTAAATGAAGAGAAGGTAAAAGTTTCATATGGAGTAACGCTAGGAAGAAAAGTATTTTAAGGTATCATGGAATAATGCAGGGTGCATCCTATGTTTGCAGTATGGTTTTATCTGTGGGCCAAAACAGAAAGGTGGAAGCTTAGCAAATGTTATATGTACATGCATGGCCCATGTATGTCCTTCCACAGTGCTTTCTCTACACCTCCCCACTACTGCCCCTTGTCCTTTGAACTGGCTTGTCGGAATTGCTCTAAAAGAGCAACAGTAAGTAGGTTCATCTGGTGGTGCACACTTACAATGCCAGCATTCTGGAGGCTGAGTCAGGAAGATACAGATGTGGGTTCAGTCTAGGCAACTTAACCATTTAGTGAGACTTTGTCTCAAAATTAGAAAATATCTGGGGATGTCGCTCAGCGCAAAGACCCTGAGTTCAGTGCCTAGTACTGCCAAAACAAAACAACAGAAAGAGCTGGTGGACTATTTCCTACTCTAACCAGTTGGTAGGAGGTTTATGGCCAGTATTGTGGGACTGGATTCCTTCTGGTACAACTAGTAGGAATGGTATATATGACTTTAACCTTCTTTAGTAGTATACTGTCAACTAATCTTCAGCCTGTCCTCTCTTGGAGCTCAGAAAATAAAGAGACCTCCTACTTTGGGTAGATGAAAGGTGGTACACGTTGCTGTAGTGCAGAGTTTTGATCATGATTATTTCCTGTACATTTCCTATGGGATGGGATAGCATCCATATAGTTTAGAGAACTTGTGGCAACATTCTTGCCATAGATGGTGGAGACCTGAAGTTCCCAAGAAGGACCTTGTAGGAGCACCTTGCTAATGTGTATTGTGGGAATGTATGTGAGGGAATTGATGGCTCAGTGGCTGCTCTCAGATTAAGTATGCCAGAACCCGTGATAGGCTTTTTATTTTTAAACTCATTTTGTAAGGCAAGGGAAGTTCACAGTTCTCTTAGGGGAGAGGTCACATTAGAATCCACTGGGTAATCTTAATTGTGCTGTCTCTTTTCACAGGACTCTGTGTGGGGCATGAACCACAGTACACTCCATTCAGTATTTCAGACCAATCAAAGCAACAACCAGCAATCCAGTTTTGAGGCTGTGCAAGGTGGAAAGAAGAAGAAAAAGCAGAAGATGGTGCGAGCAGATCCCAGTTTATTAGGTGAGCACAGGCATAAGGTCTCAGCTGGGTTGGTGGGAGAGAGTGCCAGTGATGGCAACAATCATATGGGAATCTTCATGGTTCTTCTTTAAAAGATTCATGTAGGTAGAAACAAACAAAAAATAGGTAGTACTGGGCATCTTAGTACAGGAGCAGTGCCTCATGTGCTACTGGGAGTAAACTTATATTATCTAGTACTTTTAATTTTTTTTTTTTTTTTGAAACAGTCTTGCTCTGTAGTACAGGTTAGTCCTGAACTTTATTCGGTAGCCCTGGCTAGCCTCAAGCTCAAGGCAATCCTCTTGTTTCAGACTCTTAAGTGCTAAGATAGATTACAGGCAGGCCTCCATGCTTGGCTTATGTGGTGCTGAGGAATCAAACCCAGGGCCTGTGCTTGCTAGTCAAGCACTTTTAACTTTTGAACTACACCCCTAGCCCCTAGTATGTCAAATTTAATATGAATAGTTTCATATTTAATACGAATTTCCCTGGAGGGTCTTTTAATTTAGTTGAAAAATAATAGAAAACAATAGTCAAAATAGTTTAGACACTTAGATGATGATTTTTGTTGGAAACAGGCCACAAAATCAGATTAGCTATTGTCTAGTTACTTTTTCGTTGCTGTGGCAGATACCCAAATATATAAATTAGAGAAGGAAAAGTTTATTTTAGCTCACAGTTTCAGAAGGTCACAGTCCATTTCTGGGCAGCTGGCTCCTCATGGCATTGCAAACAGGAAGCCAAGGAAGGGAGAAAGTACCATATATCCTGCTAGGTCTTGTCTGTGTGATCTTCCCCTTCTGGGTCCAGCTTCAGTGTTCCTACCCCTTAGGTTTAGGCCCCTAATCCACCACACACCTATAATCTACCACATGCCCATAATCCACCCCTGCAGACCAGACCCCATCACCTAACAACACATAGTTCCATAGATAATCCATAGCATCCAATTACATAAGTCTTTTGGGGGACATTCCAGAATCAAACCAGTGTCAAAGAACCAGTATTGATATCCACTGTCTGTGTTATATAATTCTCCGAGTGACTGTGTTGTGAGGTGATATTCCAGTTTTCCCAGTGAATAGATCAAGGATTTAGAACATTTTCCATTGTCCCCGTGCAGGAGCTGGAATTTTTCGGAACTGGTCTGGTTTGCTTTCTACTGATTTGTGTTATGCGTATATACAGCTATTCATGTCTAGCATTGAGATCCAGTATCTTTATATTAGGCAGCTTCCTAGAAAATGTAACATCTAAATTGGGTCTTTTAAAAGAATTAGTGGGAAGAATGGAGACTGCTGATTCAGAAATAATAACTGCCTCTGTCTTTTAATCTGGGCTAAACAGGCTTGCAACAATCTCATAAAAAGTGATGAAACTAAAATGATTATCTGCTTTTGTATGTAAAACAGGCTGTTAAAAAGCCATACTGTAATAATAGAAGGAGTCTATTGACAGAGATGGCATTGTGGAATCTTGACCAGTCTGGAGGCCAACAGTTAGTAGGCTGCTGCCTAAATAAGTAAGGTACTGGTGGCCTGGAATAAGATTTTGGCAGTGGAAATAGGACTTAGGTGGATTTCAGAAATGAGGAGATGAAATCAGCTGGAAATGGAAAATGGAAAGGTCTCTGAGTTGGTGAGCGAGATGGATAGTGTTGCTATTTTGCTGAAATGTTGGGCACTGGAAATGGAGTAGATTTTGGAGCCTGAGAAAGGTTTAAATGCTGATATGTGAATGATAATGCTTAAGCAACGTCATTTGGAGAGACCTGCCTTTAGAAGCTTGGTAGCTGACACAACAAAAGATAGGTATGCGCCTTCTCTGCGCTTGGAAAGAGACTCTCTTGTCTTGGGAGGACTCTTTCCTTGAAAACATGACAGTAATCAAAACCCCGACTTAACACAGCTCTTGGAGATTGGTGCCTGAAAGCAGGGTTTGGGATCAGAGATATGATTTTTAAAATACATGTTTTTTGTTTTAAAAATTAATATTAAGGATGGATGAGAAAAGCCCAAAATTTGACTCATTTTTAACAGAAATGACTGAATAGATTTCTGACTGTGGGTTGTAGGAAAAATAAATCCCTTGTGGTTTTGCTTTTTGATTAAGGTAGTAAGTAGGCTATTAGGGAAAAGGTTTCTCTTTAAATAAGGTCAGGCTGTTTGAATTAAGTATTATAATGCATCTTGTCTCCTGCTACTGACCTAGGAGAGGACAAGATGTATTTTTAAATCCCTTTATGGTGGAATAAGAGATAGGTTAGCCTAAAATGGAGGTTAAGGGATCCATAACTCTTAGAGAAGGAAAACAAGCAAACATATAAAGAGAAGTAAAACTGTTCAACAAAATATTAAGGTGCTACATTTTGAATTTAGAATGTCCCTGAAAGCCTCATGTATTTGGACGTTGTGGATTATCTATGGATTGCACACACTTTTAGTAGGTGTGGCATAGTCAGGTGGCCTAGATTACTGAGGATGTGTCTCCCCAAGCTCCTATATCCTGTCATATTGTGAGCAACCATTCTCTGCCAGACCCTTGCAGCCATGCTGTGATTGCCATTTGACCATGAACGGAATGAGACTTAGAAAATCTGAGCTAAAGTAAACTTTTTCTCCCCTTCAGTTGTATCAAGTATTGTATCTTAGCAATGAGAAGGTGTCTTAAGAAATGAGGAAACTTGGGGGAGCAGGGAGCTTTTACTTTGACAATTTTATAAAAATTATCACTTAGCCTGACTATGGAAGTTCCTCTGGTAATTGCTAGCGTCTGTTTGATGCCTGTTCATTTTCATTTGTTACTTTTTAATTTACATATTACAGATTTTCAAATTGAGAAAACTATATACCACTTATGAGAAAACTTGACTATCAATCACAAGTTTCCCATGCACAAAATGGGAAAATAGGTTCTAACTTGATCTGAAAAGGAGCCATTGAAAAGAGCAGTGCCTGATTAAGTTTGCTTGTTAAACCAGCAGAGGGCGCCGCAGCCCCGTTTTCATTCTCAGCATTCTCCTTTGTGCTTTAGTCTGCTTACTGCAGCGTTTAGAGCTCTGTGTAGCCACTGTCAACCAGCAGCTTGCACTCACACATGATAAATATTCACACATAGTACAGTGTCCTCCTATCGTACTTTATTTTTTAAAAGATCAGTTTCATAGCCCTTAAATTATGAGAGTAAATTCTTACTAATAGAATGTGCTATGTAGAACACATAGTAGGGGAAATTCTCATTTTTGTTACCTTCCATCAGGTGGGGAGGATAAGTGTGTCCGAGCTGGTCCTGAACTCACTGTGTAGTCCAGGCTGGCTTAGAACTCCTGGCCATCCTGCCTCAGCCTCCTAAGTGCTAGAATTACAGGCTTGTACCACCACACCCAGCTACTATGCGGTTCTGGGGTCAAGGCCTTGTGTGACTCCTGTTTGAGTGCTCTAATCACTGAGCTATGCCTCCAGCCCTCCATCCAATTTTTTTAAAAAATAACAAATAAGACCATGTTTGCCAAAATTCTAACCTCATAATCAACACGCTATGCCACTGGTATAATCAACTATAGGGCGAGGGGAGCACATACTTCTCCTTTGCTCTCTTTGCATAATTAAAATAAATTTAGTTTGTTTTTTCATTTTTGTTGTATGTAGCTCATTAAGGTCTTGAGTATATGTAAACTAAAAGCAAAACCTGCCTCAGACTAGTAGAGTGATAGCTCATTGCATAGACTGTTAGGTCTTTAGGTTCTTATTCTTAATTAAGCCATTACTTCAAAAATATGAACACTAAGCCTTTCATTATTTTCAGTTTCATTATTATCTTATGGTTGGGTTATGGGCACAAAGGTGATGGGGTGGGTCATGGGATGGGTATATAGCCCTCACCTCTCCTGTTTGCATTAGGCTTTGTCAGCAGCTTATACCACAGCTTCCTTGGTTAGTAAAAAGGCATGTTGATTTATTTTTTCAAATCAGGGCATCTTTGAGTCAGCTAATTAGGCTGTTTAATTATGTAAAAGCATTTTTGTTTTTTTATTAGAACATTTAAAATGTATATTTGTTTGAAAATGAACACTGAAGAAAAAAGAGGACGTGAAAATACCACCAGTATTCTCCTCTTAACCGCTTTGGAATGGAGTACACTGCCTGTTTGCTTTTGGTTTTCAAGCGTCAGCTGAAATTAGGAACTCAGTGGAGTCCAGGTACTGGACAACTTTGTGGGCAGTTGTTCAGTCCATAGAGGCCCTGTTCATTATTATTTTCATCAGCCTTGGATTGTGGTTTTTATTGGAAAATTACATGTGTGTGACCACTGACATTAGGTTTTTAAATTTTGGTGGTACTGCTTGTGGCCTTTCACGAGTGTGCTACTAATACTTTTTTCTAAGCCAGGATCCATTTTGATTAATTGAGTATTGCTAACTAAAACCCTTCCCTCAGTAAGTCATCTTAGTATTTTTCTTTGTATCTCCCTTTAGTGCCTACATAATATGCATTCTGGCCACTGCCTTAAAAATTGGGCCAGTAGCTATCTAGCTATGATTGTTCGTGTTTTGTTTTGTTTTGTTTTCAGGGTTTTCAGTCAATGCGTCATCAGAGCGACTCAACATGGGTGAAATTGAAACTCTGGATGACTACTGAAGCACCCAGCACTGCACTAGCATTGTGTCTCCTGTCTGCAACCATGGATTCTCCACCTTTGGTCACAACATGTATTCACCAGTTTCTCTTTATCACTCAGCAACAAACCACAGAACTGATCATCTCAGGCTTTTTCTTCTACTGCTTTGTGTCCAAAATTCTTTAAACCTTTTTTTGTTGGGAGCATCTCAGACTGTACATAGTGAACCAGACCCTGTGTCTTGGGGGTGGCAGGTGGGATTGCTCCCCAACAAGGCTGATTTTGGCAGCACATATTCACTGTGCCGTGATTTCATCTACTGTCTCCCAGAAAGTATGTTGGGATCTGCCAGTAGCAGTTACTTTCTCTTGTCACTTTTTCCCTTCTGTTTTGTTTTTTTTTTTCTTCTTGTTTTCTCCCCTCACAAGGGCAAAGTGGTCTAAATGGTGCAATCATGAAGAGAGTTAATAGTTAACAGACATTGGCCAGCAAAAAAATGCCCCATGGACTGTGACTCAAGTTTCCAGCAGAGACATTCATAATTCTCCAGTCTGGAGGTTGTATTGCCACTGCTAACTTCAGGATTGCTTCTCAGAGGCCCTGAGTGGGGTGGAATTTAGGTTGGATTGGTTTGATGTTGCACACCCCTCGCCTCTTCTTTCTGAACATCCTTTCGAAGAAAGGATTCATGTTTTTCTTCATTAGATAGTGACTTCTGAGCAAGCTGACTTCTCCCTGGCATACTCTAACCTATTTGGACAAAGGAGACCTGTGGCTGGGGAGAGGAACTTCCTGTTAGTTTTTCTTTCTTACAAAAACTGATTTTTCTTCCCATAAATATTTTTACTTCAGAGGACTAGGACCAGTTTATTTTGGGCCCTTCTGCTGAAAATTTGTCTCGTTTAAGAGGCAGCTAGGATCTTTACCGTATGTATGAATTTGTATAATTTCATTTTGGGTAGGGATAAACTTTTGCTTCTGATAAAAGCCTGGAATTTCATATGGTTCCTCAGAGCAATGCGTGTGTCTTGCTGTGGCTCCAAAAAGGTTTTGTTTAAAGAGTCTGGGATGGCAAGTTGCTTGCCTTTTGTGTAAAGAGAACACACACAGAGCTGCCTATCTTTGAGACCATCATCCATGGAAACCACTATACAAGAGGATACAGTGGGAAGGAGGGGATGGGCGAGGATGGGAGCAAGAAGTCTGTTCTAGCTTCTGGCTGTGGCCTCTTCAAACCCTTCACTTCAAATAGAAATTGTACTTAAGCTCTATTTATAAACAAATACTCTTTCTGCCTCCACCAGACCCCCACCGAACATCGCCCAGAATAGCCAGTCACACCTTGGTTGGAGCTGTGGGCCAGCTGTGCCTGTGCGTGAGTTACTGTGGCTGATGGCTCTGGGATGACGCACCTTTCCTTTCTGTCATCAGTGCCTGGGGAAGACAGGCATTGCTCTGAAAGCAGTTTGGTTTTGGAGGATTACATGTGGTTTTTACTTTTGTGATTTTGGATCACCATACTCCCTATCCCTTCTGGCCTCCCTCCCTCCTAAACATGTACAATAGCTATACAGAGACTGCTGCAAACCTGTATATAGTTTTTGGATCAAATAGCATGAGGAGATGGGGAACCATTAAAATTTGGGACTCTGCTCTCCTTTGCTTTGTAAATTCAAAAGTGGGGGTGGGGGAAGAGGGATAGTTAAAATGTTTACAAAACTTTAAGCTCCCTTGGAACTTTTGCCAGTGTGGAGGAAAATAAAAACAGAACTTAAATAAAACATGGTTTTGTTCTCTCTGAGCGCATTTCTTGAACTCACCTTTATCGGTGCACTAAGCTGTCTGGGCACCATGGAAGAGCTCCAAGCTCCTTCAGACACTTGAGACATGGAGTCAGCCCTGGCTTTTTCTGCCAGGCCGTGAAGCATTGGTTGGGCCTGTTTTTGAGACAGTAGAAGTCAAGGTAAACATTGGTAAGTTTGACCAATAGTTTTCTTCCTTTGACGCTCTGAGGTTGCCGAGCTTGGAAATACTGAGGCTCAGTTGTATTCTACGTGCTCCTAGGTTTTGTTTTGTTTTGTTTTTTTAAATCATGTTTACAGAATGTTCCCAGTTTGATTATAAAGGCTTTCTCTGGTTGCTGCATAACAAATAAGATGCTTCATTTTGTGGTCAGGGATTTGGGAAAGGCTCATCTGTGTAGTGGGGTTTTTCCCTTTTTGGGGGGCGGGGGCGGGAGTGGGATCCTCTCATACTGTAGTCAGACATCATCTGAGGCTGCTTTTGTATTAAGGCTTATTTGATGATTTAAGATAACTCAGTCCTGTGACTGGCAGTCAATGTATTTCATATTTCAATTAGAATTAACCTAATGACAAAGTTGGTGATTGCCTACATTGTTAATGAAGACTGTTGTCACTCCCTTTGTTACTCTAATGAAATAGAAGCAGGTCTTTGAAATGAGCACATCTCTGACCAGTGCTTCCAGGGAGTGAAGCAGAACTTTGTCAAAATGCCAAAAGAGCAGCTACGTGCATGTGATAAACAGTGGGGTACCATCAGAGCACATTCCATGTGGAAGCTAGCCTTACAGTTGGTGAGGATTTTAGACAACAACACATACTCCGGAGATGTCTTTGGTTCTGCTTGAGTTCACTCAGTTCTAGGAAGGAAGCTCCAATGCTTGCTGGGACTTTGGGGTTATCTGGAATGTTGAAACATCCAGATATGCAATGCTTTTTTTTCAGATGTTATTTTCCCTAAAGAATGAAGCAGCCGGATGTGTAGTACTTGTTTTATAGATGTTAGGTTCCCTGAGAATGATGGTTGTACAGCGAATTGTACTACTACCTCTGGATTGGGATCCTAAAGCCTCCATGAGTACAGTTTTGGGCAGGAGTTAATCATTTGGGATATTTTGCAACTGAAGTATTAATAACAGCCACAGACATGACTTGCTTTGTGGGAGAAACAGGACATAAATGGATGCCGGAAGAGAAGTGCACTCCTTCCTTGAAAGCTGCTCTGCTTTCATTGCTACATCGTTGATGGTGTCATGGTGGTAGAACTCATGGTGCTTGAACTTGGTTGAGTGCAGTTTATCTTGGGAAGCAGAGGTTATTAGGGATTATTTACCTCTCAAACATGGGAATGATCGTTAAGTGTCCCTTGGCAACAGACTATGAAAAATGGTCCTGAGAAATAATTAGTGGGCCAGTATTGGGCTTGATTTCATATGAAAGAAGACATCAAGTAGCAGTGAGTTGACGAGATGGTTTATAAAGTACAATCAGAATTTACTAGTTCAAGGGTCATGTGTTGCTCAGGGACCTGGATTCTTTTCTGTTTCACCATCTTGATTCTGGCTTCCATCCTTGAAGTTACTCATGGTCTGAGGAGACTGCTAGAGCCCCAGCCTTTATGCCTGTTTTCCAAGCAGGAGGAGGAAGTGGCTGTAGCAAAGGAGTATACTGATTTATTCATTCATCCCTCTTTTAAGGAACTTGAGTCCTACTCTCATTAATTGTGAAGATGACTGGCAATTTGGGGAGGTCAGTTGAGTGCTTTGCTGTCTTGAATGCCATCTGGATTCTATTACTGAGAATTGAGAATGGATGTTGCGCTGGCAGTTGGAGTTTCTTTGTATTCTGTTTTGAAATGGAGAATGTGTGGACCTACCGTGTAGACTATAAGAAAACAATCTTAGTGGTTAACCTAGTTTGGCCTGTGGGATGAAGATCTTAGTTTTACTAAGTGAGGGGAATCAGAATAGGCTCTGATATTTATTTTTGTATGTAAAACTAGGGACCAGACCAGTTTGCAGGTGGCTCAGCCTGGCTGTGTAGTTCATTTCTGTATAGACTAGAATGATTGTATGGAGTGAACGTGGGAAGATATGAATGGGGCCCTTGGATCTATTCTCTCAGATTTGAATGTTTGCCCCATCACCTACTTTAGTAGGGAGGCAACTCTCTCCCTTTCTGGTGATCAGTAACTTCAAATGTAGTTACAAAATGCAGTTCCCAGCACCTGGATGCTTGAAAAGCATGACTGATTTTGCAAGTGAGAAAGGTGTTTGTAGGAGTGTATAGACGTGGTCAGCCATAATATTCAATAGGGGTAGGTAGCCACTTCCTTGGATGTCCTAAAACTAGCCCAGAGTATAATCTTAAAGGAGAAAAAGTAATAATGGATTGTAGGAGGTCCTTCCCTTCCTGTCATTGGGCCTCAGTTTTCTCACCTGTCAGATGAGCATATTGGCCCAGTCATCTTTAGACAAATCCCTGAACTCCATATCCCAGAATTTCTAACCTGGTGTAAGGCCTATATTATAAAATAGTTATTCTAACTGGACTAAAAGGGGCCTTTCTGCCTGGCTGACCTGGACAGTTCCCTTTATTTCCTTCCTCCAAGTATGAGTATCCGTTACATGTGCAGCAGGAGGCTGCTGCCACTTGCTCCTTGATACAGTGCACAGTGATAAGTAGTAATCCTTTGCACCTTCACCAAATGAAGACTCAACTTGAAGTGCAGTCAGAATAGGTGTTGTATAGGAGGGATACAGTCATCTACCTGAATTTTCTAATTGTTGTCACATAACATGGATCCTGAAGCAGAGGTCAAGGTCTCATCATGAAACAGAAACCACCCTAGGTAATCAAAAGAAATATTAAAAAAACATTGGTTTTGGATGGGTTGGGAGCAAAATGGGGAGAAGGTAAAGTTTCTGAAAGGTGAGGACTTGTCAGGGAAGCGGCTAACACCATATTCAGCAGTCATTAGATGATGCTAATCTCACTTAGCAGTTTGCCCTTGAGGCTTTGTATCCTAAACTATAAATTTTATTGCATAAAAGTAGAGGAAATTAACTTCATAATCCACAAATACATGTATGTATATGTAAAAAGGAATACAGGAATACACATAGCTGCTGTTATTCTGTTCCTAAGCAGGTCGTGAGGGTGGGGTTTATAGATGTGTGCCACCATCCTGAGCTAGTTGTGTAGCTCTTTACTGCTCATTCAAATATCTGTGAGCCCTCTGCCAGCCGCTCAGCTGCACATGACCTGGACTTTTGTTCCTGAGGGCTCTGTTCATCTGATGTCATTGGTGACTGTCATGTTCACTTAGGAATTTCTCAAGATTTTTGTTCATTTTAATGAAAAAAATTCAAATGTACATATAATATAAATAGACTAGAGTAGCAAACTCCTTCCTAGTGTAGCCTAGTTTCAGTGATTGACATTTGACATTTTGCTCACTTTATCCCACCTTTTTTTCCTTAAAATATTTTTAAGTCCCAGGTATTACAGATACTTTAATGTTCATGGTAAGAGGTCCCCTTCAAAAAACAAACCATAATGCCTTATCACATTAACAATATTGGCAATAAATATCTATACTCAGTCCATTTATGATTTTCTCAGATCAAACCTGAGAATAATCTCTTTACAAAATTAGAGTCAAAATCAAAATGATGTTCATTGCATTTGATTTGCTTTTAAGTTTTTTTAAATTCTTTTGAGTTTGTCAAAAACATCAAAGTTGAAAATTTGAGTCATTTATTCACAGAGGATCCCATTTTCTAAAATTTTCATGAGGTATTCTTATGTTGCCAATTTCTTCATCTGCCCGTATTTTCTGTGAGTTAGATTTGAGCTGGTGTATAAACTTGAGCTTCTCCCATCACCCACATGGATACTTTATTGTTGGCTTAATGGCTTTTCCTGCTGCTTCACAGTCCCAGCTGTCTAGTTGTCTCAACATTGATTACTCCGTTCTGTTGCTGTCACATTGGCTTATCCATTATAGAAGTTCCCTTGCTTTTTCACATGTAGCAGCTTTAATGTTTATTGACAGTAGCCTATAGGTCTATTAGTCACTCAGAAATAGTGATTTAGAGAAGGGTTTTTTATTTGAAGTACTTTCAGATTTAGAGAAAAGTTGCAAGAACAATACTTTAAAGAAACTTCTACATAACCTTCACCTCTATTATCTTAGTATTTTACATTATCTGCATTATTTTCTTTTAGTGCTTACATTCAGTATTTTTAAGTGAAACATTTGAAAGTAAGTTGTATGCCTATGTTCCTTACCCATAAATGCTTCAAGATGAGTTTCCTAGAAGCAAGGATGTTCCTTAACTACAGTAAAGTTGTTAGAATTAGGAAATTAAGGATACAGTGCTGTTAATACCCAGACCTCATTCATATGTCACTAAGTCATCTATTCATGTCTGTCTTGTAAGGAAAACCCAAAAGGTATAGGATAGGATATCCTACATGATAACTTAGCTTTGAGCTATATGTATTATGAGTCTCTTAATGTAAAGCAGTTCCTCAGTCTGTCTTTATCTTTCATACCTTAAGATTCTGTTAAAAGTCTAGGACAACTTGTTTTTTTTTTTTTTCTTTTGTTTTTCAGAATGCCCTCAAATTGTAGGCCTATGATCCCAGCAGTCTGGGAAACTGAGGTAGTAGGATTGTAAGTTTGAGCCCAGTCTGGGGCAGCTTAGCAATTTAGAAGTCCCTGTCCCAAATTCAAAAATAAAAAGTGAGTGGGGGATGTAGCTTGTATGAAGGCCTTGAGCTTGATCCCCAGTACCATCGAAGGAAAACAAAAGAGGCTTGTTTAGAGCTGGAAGACTAGTTTGGTGGTTAAAGCACTTGCCTAGCAAGCACAGGACCTGAGTTCAAGTCCCCAGCACCACATAAGCTGGGCATGGTGCTGTATGCCTGTAATCCTAGCACTCAGGATCTGAGGCAGGAGGATAACCGTGAGTTTGAGGCCAGCCTGGGCTACGGGATGAGACTGTCTCAAAAACAAAAAGTTTGCTTGGTGTTTTCCTTATGACTTAATAGTGAATATGTAATTTTAGAGAAATACTATAGAAGTGATGTTGTGTTCTCAGTACATCATATGGTTTGAGACAATACTGGCGATACTTTTTTAAGTAATGAAAGGTAATAAAAACATATGAATTCCACCTAATTTGACTTTACCCAATAATCACCATTTTATTAGTATATGTTAACTTTAACTACTTGGTTGTGTATGTCAGTTTTCTCCACCTTGAAGTAATGATTTTTCTCTTTCTGGGAGATGTTTTTTTAGTACTGAGTAGAAATTTGAAACCAAGGCCTCACGTGCAAGGCAAGTGTTCCACCACAGAGTTACATCCCTAGCCCCTTTTTAATTTTTTTTTGGGTCTCTTTAAGTTGTCCAGGCTGTCTTAGACTTGCTTACCTCCTGCTGCAGTCTCCTGAGTAGCTGGGATTTTAGGCGAGCAAAACTACATCAATTTGCGGGAGACTCATTGAGACCATGTAAATATCCAACTCTTCACCAAAATTTATCCACTAGTTTTAGTATTCATTGGTGATTCTTGCTTGAAAATCTTGATATTTTGCAAACATTTCTTTAATGCACTAGAAGAAGAGCTTTTTAGGGGCTGGAGAAATGGCTCAGTGGTTAAAGTACTTGCCTAACAAATACTAGGTACCTGAGTTCCATTCCCCAGCATCATATAAGCTGGAACTCAGGAGGCTGAGACAGAGGATTGCCCTGAGTCCAAGGCTAGCCTGACTACATAGTGAGTTCAGGACATGCCTGGGCTACAGAGTGAGACCCTATCTCAACAACAACAAAAACAAAAAACAAAAACTTTTTATTCATAGATACATGCATTTATTTATATATTGGCCCTAATCTTATGCTATTGTTGTGTGAAAATTGTCCCATTTCTAGCTTCCTTCTGTTTCCTTTTGCCACATCCTCATCGTTCTTTGAGCATTTTCCTACTTTGGCACAAGACATTCTAGGCTCAATATCTTCTTTTCCTTTCCCAGATACAGAATTAGATATTTGTCTAAGGAACATTGGTTCCTCTTACTAGCCAAAATCTGGGCACTGGGTGTGTTCATTGGTACCAAATTTAGCATTGCTTCCAGACTATTTGCAGACAGGGAGATTGTATGTGTGTTTAAAATATATCCACATTGGTCTGTATATGTGTTGACACCCCCGGTTCCAATAATCTAGCTCCTTTGTATCCATTCTAATCTCTTCATATTTATAATTCTCTAACACTGAGAAACCTGGCTCCTGTTATCCTCAATGTACAGTTGACCCTTGAAGAATATGGCTTTGAACTGCAAACACATGCATTTTTTAAAAAAGATTTGTATCAATTTGTAAAAGAACAAAACAAAAAAAAAAACGTGGCTAGCTGGAGTGGAGGGGTGAGGATGTAAAACAGCTGGATGTGGATACACACACCTATAATCCCAGCACACTGAGAAGCTGAGGCGAGAGGATCACAAATTTGAACACATACTAGACAAAACTTACTGAGAACCTATCTCATGTAAAACAAGGGGCTAGAGGAATAGTATGGTGGTTAGAGTATTTGCCTAGCAAGCACAAGGCCCTGAATTCAGGGCCAGCCTGGGCTACATAGTGAGTTCAGGGCCAGCCTGGACCACAGAGCAAAACCCCATCTCAAATAAATAAATAAATAAATAAGGGCTATGGATTCAGTTCAGTGTGAAAGATCCTGGGCTCAATCCCAAATACTACTAGAAAAGGGGAGGGGGGAGAAAATGGGAATACATGTAGGCAAGATCCCCCTCCTTTCAGAAATGTCCAGTCTATGTCCAGAAACATCATATAACAGAGATGTATGCATACCCGTGTTCATAGCAGCACAGTTAACTACAGTGTGGAAGACACCAAAACACCTACCAACAAACCAATGGATACATAAATTATGGTGTATGTACACAATGGAGTCCTACTTGTGTATAAAGACAGGTCTGAGGCTTTTTGTAGGTAAATGGAGGCAACTTGAGACCATGATGCTCAGTGAAGTGAGTCAGGTGTAGAAGGTTAAATATCAAATGGTTTGTCTAGTATGAGAAGCCCAGGATACAGTCATTTCATAGAACTAAATGGGCATAAGGGGAGCTAATGGGAAATGGAGGTAAAAGAGGGAGAGAGGAAGAGTTTGTAGTTCGGATGTGATACATATGTTCACAAACTTCAGTGTAAACATTATGTATCGCATATATACCTATTAATAAAATGGGAAAAACGTCAAGGCTAGCCTCAAATTGGTGATATTCCTGCCTCAGCCTCCTGAGTAGCTGGGATTACAGGTGTACCCTGCCATCTTCCTCCACAACTCTGGAACAGTATATTTTTAAGTTATTTGCTATGTAAATACGTATGTGTATATATGTGTTTTTAAGGGTCAAAATTTGTGAAAATGAGGCACTTACAAGGGTCCATTTGCAGTCAAGAAAAATGTAAATATGCAGAAGCATAATGTTACTTAGAGTACATACTGTCTGCTGTAAAGTCACCTGAGGGTCACCTGCTGATGTGATGAGCTCCAGTGTTGCCAGTTTGTGCTTAGAATGCTGCGTGACCTTGCTTGTTCCCATGTGAGCAGTTCATCTCTTGTTAATTTTATGTCCCAGTGAAACAATATTTTGCAATTCTTGCATAATTTTCACTGAGTTAATATGTATACTGTGTAAAATATGTATTAATTGATTGTTTATATTACTGGTAAGGCTTTCAGTGAGCTATAGCATTTTGGGGGAATCAGAGGTTCAGTGCTGTAACACTCTTGTTTTGAGACAGGGTCTTGCTCTAGTCCAGTCTGGTCCCGAATTCACTATGTAACCCCAGGCTGGCCTTGACCACACAAGAATCCTTCTGTCTTGATCTCCTGAATTCAGAGATTACAGGTTTGCACCACCACACCTGGTTTATACGGTGCTGGGGAATGGAATCCAGATCTTTGTGATTGCTAGGTAAGCACTTTAACCACTAAACTGTGCTCCCAGCCCCAACCCACACACTTTTAAAGAGTTAATTGTTTTTCATTTACTCAGTTTTAAAATATGCCAAAATGGTTCATAATTGCCGACCCATACTACTCTAAACAGCAAGCTTTCTGCTGGGTTGTTGAAAAAGCTAAGACATGTTTCCCTAAGTTTTTTGGAGGTCATTTACTTACAGAACAATGATCAATCGGTAGTATATTGCCTGTTTTGTTAAATAACCTTTTGTCATCTTTCACTGAGCTTCATAAATTCCTCATTCATGGAAGGACCTGCCTGTCTTTATCAGCAAAAACTGAACACTGATTTGCTCATCTGATTGAATGTTGCTATCAGGTAAGGAGTTTTGAAGAGAGTAAGTCTGACAGCATAAGATCAGTGTATGGTGGGTGTGGCAACACATCCCATCTACGTGCTGATAATTTTTCTAAATTTTTATGTTTGAGACAGGTTATCACTTTGTAGTTCAGGTTGGACCTGAACTCAGTACATAGTCAAGGCTAGCCTGGAACTCACAGGATCCTCCTGCCTTAGCCTTCTGGTACTGGGATTACAGGTATGTGCCACCACACCAGGCTTAGGAGGTGCTGGGGAATTAAGCCCAGGACGTTGTACATGCTAGTGAAGCATTCTAACCACTGAATAGCACCTCCAGCTTGTGCCAGTATCAATACTTTTTGATAGGTGATCAAATGTGTGTGTGGTCTCACAGTGTTGATGGACAATTAACAAGCTCTGGACATTTCTGGATGATGGCTTGGTTCAAACTATTGCCAATGGTACACATTTGAATTGTTTGATTCCTTGGTAGCAGCTTGAAAAACATAATACCTTTAAAATCCTGCCACTATGAGAACATGGCTTTCCTCTGATGAATATCTGCTTTCAGTGACATTTGAGGCAAATCATTGCTTTAGTACCAAGATTGTTTATGCCTTCCATTGTTGTAAACAATACACTTTATCAGTAATCAGTTGCTTCACAAAAGGATTGTTTTCTTTATGTTTAATGAGCATGTCACAGATGTTTATATGTGCCATCAAACGAACTTAATAGAGTTCATGGGGAACCTAAATATTGAGCTTCCTTACATATTCCAGCTTTTTCAGGTGGTTGGGAACTCTTGAATGATGGGTGTTCAACATTTCTGCAACCACATGTAATGTGCATTTCCTGATCAATGGCTTTATCAACCTCAGTGGCCCTCCCTGACTGAGGAGTGTTGTTGAGATAAAAATGACCAGCACAGAATTTCATGAATCATTGTTAGCACTGACATACTTAGAGAACATTGTCACCATAAACTGTCTGCAACTTTTTACAAGCTTGATACATGTTCTTCCTTGTACTAAAGTAAAACAGTAAAATATGACGAAAATGTAGTTTGGTCTTCCATCCTCAACTTACTGTAAAATCTAAAATTCAACCCAATTGCTCAATTATTTTTAGAATTAAGCTAGGACTGTCAGCTTTCAAATGACATAATAGTAATGTAGATCTCATGTTTCCAAAAATGAACTAACTCCATCTGTTGCAAAATCACATCATGACTTTTCCAACGACCCAATAACTAGAATTTGTTACAGTTGTATGTTGCATAATGATACTTTGGTCAGCAATGATCCTTATACATGATGGTGGCCCCAGAAGATCACACAAGTTGGTTGTGGCCATAGCTATAGTTATGCTGTGATGTTTGTACAATAATAATTGCATAATGACACATTTTTTCTGATGTTAAATGATGCATGACTATATTTGTTTAAAGAAATAACATACGTTATATGTACAAGCTTATTCATTTTTCATTGCAGCGATTTGTGAAACTTAGCCTTTTTGGACAGTGTATTTTTTCCTCCATTTTATCATGGTTATCATAATCATTTGAAATACAGTTTGCAGACTTAAAAATAATGTACTTCTCATACTAGAAATTAAATCAAGGACTTTGCACTTGCTAGGCACATGATTTGCCACTGAGCTACAACTCCAAGCCCCTTGAAATTCTTAATTTATTTTTGAGATCTGTGTTTAATAAGTAAAGTTTGAAGGATGGGTTTTCCACTGTCCACTCTTGCAGGCTTTTTTCTCTTCCTCTCATTCACTGGAATGGTACCTCTGACAGCTTAATGCTGCCTCTTGACCACTGCGTTGTGGCCTCAGTTTTGTGGTCACGTTGAAATCAGCAATCCATCTTTCACTCCCATCTACTGAGAACAACCATTGCATGTCTGTATAAAATTGTTGATCTCCTCACCAATGCATGTCTTTTTTTTTTTTTTTTTGAACCTATGGGGAACTTAGCAGAGTTGGTGAACGTGTGAGTCACCTAAGAGAAATGTGTCCAGCATTTCTTCCTAAGCCTTCAATTTACCTCTTCTTCCTTAACTTAGGCTTCTCAGTCTCATTCTATCTGGGCTACTAGTGGGTTAAGGTTTTAGGCAACCAACCAGAATAGTAGAATAACTGCTAATGATTGGGCTAAAACACTGGATTCAGAATCTTGCTGGGAGTGGTGGCATATGCCCAGCAATACCAACTACTTGGGAGGCTGAGGCCCAGGATCCAAATTAAAGGCTAGCCCAGACAATTTAATGTGATCTTGTCTCAAATTTAAAAAATGGATTGGGATGTAGCCCAATGATAGAACCCTTGCCTAGTATGCCTGACACCCTCGATTTGATTCTTAGTAACAATAAATAAATAAATAAATAAATATTTTTTAAAACACTGATCTATGGTTATATCCATATCCTGTCTGGTTAGTTTAACACCTCAGAAGTCATTACCACATAGTCTACAAGTTTCTGGTAATGTAAATTCACAGAATCTTTCTTACTATGCTGACTCTTAGTTACTAGTTTATTGGCATCAATTAACACTAGTTTTAGTCTGTACTTGACTCTCCTCTGTTAGCCTCGTGGGAATGCTGAATCTTGAACCCAGGGCCTCATACATGTTGCATAAGCCACTGAGCCACATCCGCAGCTTGGGAATACTAATATCTGACATGTGGATATGGCGGCAGTGAAAGGTTCCTAAGCTAGGTCTTCAGAACAAGTATCCTCTTGTAAGAATAAGATTATAATTGGACAAGAAAAGGCTATTCAGGAGCTGGAGGAATAGCACAGCTGTTAGAGCGCTTGTCTAGCAAGCACAAGGGTTTGATTCCCCAGCACCACATAAGCTGGGCATGATGGCTCATACCTATAATCTCAGTACTTGGGAGGCTGAGGTAGGAAGATTGCCAAGAGTTCAAGACCAGGATGAGCTACATAGTTTAGGACCAGCCTGAACTGCAGAGTGGGACCCTGTATCAGAAAAAAAAAAAAAAAAGTAAAAAATTTGAAAAGGCTATATAGACAGGACAAAGTACCTGCTTCTTCTGCCAAGGATGCCGAGCATTTGAGGATGGGAGTGTCTTGGATTCATTGATTTACCCAGGTATCCCCATTCAAATCTCAGTGTTTCAACTCCTTCCCAAGCAGTGCCTTAAGTTTACTTAAGAGAATTAGCGAGGCACTATTTTTTTTTTTTTTTTTGAGATAAGGTCTCGCTCTGTAGCCCAGTCTGGTCCTGAACTCACTGTGGACCCCAGGCTGGCCTTGGACTCAAGGCAGTCCTCCTGTCTCAGCCTTCCAAGTGCTGGGATTACAAGTGTGTGCCACCACACCCAGCGTATGTGGTGCTGGAGAATCGAACTCGGGTACTTAGCACTTGCTTAGCAAGTGCTTTAACCACTGAGCCGTTCCTCCAGTCCCGAGAATTAGCTAGGCAATGAATTAAACTTAATATTGTAATTCTGCAACCTGCACTATTAAATTTGAGGCCTGATTATGTGGCCAAATATATCTTATTGCTGTAAGAAGTAGATCTTTATGCCATAGATCTAGTTTTCTGATCATTCCTTGATCTTAGTTAATCCTGAACTTGTCCTTTTCTTTCATTATGAAACATAATGTAGTAAAAACGTAGTTCAATATCCTTTTTATCATAATTAACTATAAATGTCAGTATCCATTTGATCCTTTTGTCTTTTTTGTTTTTTAAGCTTTGCTTTCAGTGATCACTTTATGGTAGAAATACTCTAAATTTCAGTGTATGGCATGCTACATATTAATGTCATTTTCCACTATTAATGAGGTCTTCACTGCATTAAAAGTCAAACAAGGGGACAAACGAAGGAAAAAAAAAAACAGATCTTGCCAGCCTGGTGGCACAGGCTTGTAAACCAGCACTCAGAGGCTGAAGAGGATTGCAAGTTTGAGCGCAGCCTGGACAACTGGGTGGCCTAGTGACACCCTGGCTCAGAAATCAGAAGTAAAACTGGGTGGGGGATGTATCTCAGTTTGAAGGCCCTGATTTCCATCCCCAGTATCATAAAACAAGTGTAACAACAGCAAAAATCTCTGAGGGTCTGTTTCCTGGGGTCACTGCAGATGCTAAGTACTATCTTGATCGGAGTCTGACTTGGAAATAGACCATTCTATCTGTGTCAGACAGGAGGGGGACTAGTTACACAGGGATGTGTTACAATCATATTTAAAGGATTGAAAGACTGAAGAAGAAAGGTGAGTTTTCTAAATAATTTGTAACTAGGAAATAGACACCATCCTGGACTGGAAGGGCAGAAATTACCCAGAGACCAAAGCACTGCCGCTGAGGCTCCCAGTGTGGAATAGCTCGTGCCTGGGAAGGACGGGGAGCTGCACAGCTAGCCTTCTGTGGCTGCCCTCGCTTGTCACTGAGGTCACCAACAGGACACTGTCAGAAATCTGGAGCAGGAGCAGTCACACTCCTTTCCCTCTACCTTCTGTCTCCCACCAGTGCCACCCACTGGTGGGTCCTAACGGGAAGTCAGCTGGTGCGGAAGTGTCAGTGTGGTAGATGAGCTGCAGGGCACAGGAAGGGCAAAAGGGCGAGGACGGAGGCCGGCACACAAATGTGAGTGTGAACAGGTGAGAAAATGCTCAATGTTAAATTCATCCCAGAAGTCTTAACTAGTTGAAATATGAAGCTCCCACATCGGGCTAGGTACGGTGCTATGTTCAGGGATATATTGGTGAACAAAACAGCCAGACCCTGATGTCCTGGTACTTATTGCCACTTACAGAGCAGGCAAAACCCAATAAACACTTCATCTAAAATTACCACTATGTATGACAAAGGATTTTCACCTGGATATACAAAAACCTCCCAAGAATAAATTTTAGTACATCATCCTAGCATAGAGGCAAAAAAAATTTGAGTGGAACCTTCACAAGACATTCCTGTGGTCAATAAATATGAAAAATATCATAAAAAGGCCAACGATATCTTTTTTATTTCCATATTACCTCCCTTTCCTCTTCCCACCCTTTTTTTCCCTTTCCACAGTGTCCATCTTCTTCCATATCTGAAAAAGGCAAATTAAAACCACAACGAGACAGACACTGGTGTGTAACCACCGGAATGACTAGCTGTAAAAAGACGGTGATACCAAGTGTTGATGAGGCGGAGCAACTGGGACTCTCACTGTGGATGATGCGTGTCAACTGGAGTGAACACCTTGCAGCTCACGGGGCAACCCACAGAGGCTCAGTGCTTACCTGCCCTCAGACTCAGCAGCGCAGCCAAGAGACGCCAGTGTGTGTGTGAACACCAGAAGGCATGAGCAAGAATATTCATAGAAACTGTATCCGTGAAAGTCCCAACCTGGAAACAATCCAGATAAGTAAAGGAACAGAGTGGAATGAGAATGGTAAGCCATGACATTCGCACGGCTGGGCACTTACTCTTCAGCGATAGGAATGAGCTGTTAGTGCATGCAGCAGTGTGGATGGGTCCCGCAGGCAGAACGTGGAACCGAAGAAACCGGACAGCCAGGCACTGTTCATGGGATTCCATTCATTTGAAGAGGAGATAAAATGATTCTTGGTGGTACAAGATAGAATGGTGTTTTGATTTTTCTTCTTTCTTTCTTTCTTCCTTTCTTTCTTTTTGAGGCAGGGTCTCACTCTGTAGCCCTGCCTGGCCCTGAACTCACTTTGGATCCCAGTCTAGCCTCCAACTCACAGCAATCCTCCTGCCTCATCGTCCCAAGGGGTGAGATTAAAAGGTGTATGTGACCAAGCCCAGCTTATATTGGTGCTGGGGAATCGAACTCAGAGCCTTGTGCTTACTAGGCAAGTGCTCTAATTGCTGTGCAACTCCTCCAGCCCCATTTTGAGAAGTATTAACTGGGGTGGAATTTTGGCAGCCATTTGGTGTGCTGCAGATGATTCTTATTAAGTGCTAGAAGAGGCCTAGAGGAATAGCACAATGGTTAAAGCACTTGCCTAGTAAGTACAAGGCCCTGGGGTTGATTCTGTAGTGCCAAATAAACGGGGTGATCCCAGTAATCCCTGTAATTCCAGCACTTGGGAGTCTGAGGCAAGAGGATTGCCGTGAGTTTGTGGCCATCCTGGGCTACACAGTGAGCTCAGGACTGGCCTGGACTACAGAGTAAGACCCTGCCTCAAAAAAAAAAAAAAAAAAATGCTAGAAGAAATTAAAAGTGATGTGGTTGGCGAGGCTGGTAGCACTGAGATTTGAATGGAAATGAAGCAGCCACATAATGAGCTCTCTGGATAAGGATAGCAAGTGCAAAGGCCGGGAGGCAAGTTTGGTATGTTGGATGAACCTAATGAGTGTCAGTGGACGGAAACATAGAGACCACGGATGGAGAGGTAAGCAGGGAAAGGGAAAGGGCTTAGTTTGGCTTTCTGCTGTAAGAACAGTGGGACACCATGAAGCGCACGAAGTAGGAATGTTGGCAGGACTTCCAAGGACTTGGATGCAGGGACTGAGGGAAGGAGACCTCTGACAGCTACAGCTTTCAGCACTGTAGCGAGGACTCTGGGAGATGGACTGGGGCACACTGACTGGTGCCGTGGGATTGGGTGTCATGGAAGGGTGAGACAGTTTGAGCTATTTGTTAGATACTCCTAAGACCAGTTGTGAAGGCAGTGGCCCTGGTGTCAGATCTCTGGGCCAGGCCCAGGCTAGACAGGTTATAAGTGTGTGTTGGAGGGCGGGGGCATGTAGCAGAGTACGTGGGAGAGCAGAGAGCAAGAGAAAGGGCACTGGTGTTCATCAACTCTGGATATTTCTGGACAGAGACGCAGGGAGTCAGTGGGTTTCAAAACTGGGAAGCTGAAGCAGGAGGATTGCAAATTCAAGCCTAACCTAGGTAACATGGGGACTTCGTGAGGTCTTGTTGCAAACATAAAAATATGGGCTGAGATGGAGCTCAGTGCTCAGTGTGAAGGTCGTGGGTTTAAGTTGTAGTATGGGAGAGAGAGAGAGAGAGAGAGAGAGAGAAGGGGATGGGGGACAAGAGAAGAGAGGAGAGAAGAGGGAAGGAGAGAGGAAAAGAGGGGAAGGGAGGAGGGGAGAAGAGAAGAGAAGAAGCTGGAGGAATGGCACAGCACTTAAAGCACTTGCCTTGCAAGTGCAAGGCCCTGAGTTCAATTCCCCAGCACCACATAAAGCTGGGAGTGGTGGCGCAAGCCCATAATCCCAGCACTCCGGAGGCTGAGGCAGCATATTATCCTAAATCCAAGGCCAGCCTAGGCTACAGAGGGAAATTCTGTTTCAGAGAGAGAGGGTGAGGGGAGAAGAAAATTGCTCTAACGGTAGTCTAACAATCTAACAAGCCCTGGGAGCATCTGCTTCCTGTGGGCATGGGAATCCACATGGGGTTAGGTGCTTTAGCTGACTGGCTGACTGCCTGGACCCTGCTCACACATACTTGATCCTGGGACACTCAGGAGCCCCGGATACGGGGCTGGGCAGCATGTTTTTCCCGGGTTACTCTTCTGCACTAGAAGGTTTGGAAACCACTCACCTCCAGTGACCCAGGAATGTGTAGGAGGTATATATCCACACATACCTGTGTGCGTGTGTGTGCATGCTTGTGTGTGTGTGTGTGTGTGTGTGTGTGTGTGAGAGAGAATGAGAGAGAGAGAGAAAGCAGTTTTCTCCTTCCTTCAAGGGTGGGGCTGCTCCTGAGTTCAGGAAAGCAGGTCTGTTTTGTGAGGCTTTGCTCTGTGTGTGTGTGTGTGTGTGTGTGTGTGTGTGTGTGTGCACATACGCATGTGAGGGGCGGGCACGGTGTCCCTGGAGGACAGAGTTTGCATTGATGAAAACCCTCCTCAGCTCTTTGATGCTTCTCCCCTGCCCGAGGTGCAGCAGCTCAGTCCTCCGCGTCCGGAGTGCTATTCCCGGCCAGGATGGCGTCCTGTCTGGCCCTGCGCTTGGCGCTGCTGCTCATCTCTGGGGTGCTGGCCCCCGCAGTACTCGCAGGTAAGGGGATCAGGCCCTGGCTCTGCTACCACCAGCTCCTCAGAGCTGCCCTGGGACCAGGTTCTCCAAAGATGCTTGGGGCAGAAGCTCCTCCGGGAGAGGGGCTGGCCACTGGGGCAATTCTGCTGGGGAGATGTCTTACAGAAGTGTCAGAAGCAGGGACAAGGACTTCTGAAGTAGGAGGGCAACTCAGGAGCAGGACCAGGGACATTTAGCTGCCTGGGGACACAGGGGTTACTCTAGCACTTGAACATCTGAAGACTTCTAGATTTGGAAAGCAGGAGGGGACCAGGAACAGGCCAGGTGAATGAGAGGCGAGTGACTCAGCTACTGGGCAAAACAACAGAGCCTTGGAAACCCTCCTTGACTGGTTTTTTTACAATGTCCTGGAGAACAGAGAATCAGATACTGTCCCCATCTTGGGAGAAATTTCAGAGAGGACAGGGCCTGAGATGCCTGAGATTAAGGAATGCTGAGGACACAGGCATTAGCCTCCAGGCAGCCTGGGAATGACATGGTGAGAAGAAGGCCCCAGGGTAGAGACCCACCCCTGGCTTCCTTCAGGGCTGAAAGAAGGGTGCAGATGGTCACAGGAGGGCTTTGTTCCTGGAGAAAGCAGTCTCCTTCCTTTGGCCCATAGCTGGGGCTGAAGACAGCCTGCCTGTGTTCCCAGTGTTTTGAGGCCCTGCACCTCAGCCTTTCGGGGTGCTTGTGGATCTGAGAAGGAGACAGATGACCTCCAAGTGTGGCTTGGGGAGTGCTCTGGGACACCATCCCCCATAGCAGAGCCACACACTGGCAAGGTGTAAGTGATGGGGAAGTCTGTGAGCCTTTCCTGAACACCCCAGGAGGCAGCTCACAGCCGGGCCTTGCCTCCAGGTGCCCTGTCTGGCCTCTCTTACCTCTCAGCTCCCTCTTCTCACTCATAGGGGGTGGCACCCCCACTCTGCCTTGCTGTGACAATAGGCCTGTCAGTGTTCAGTACATGTTGGGGGACATGCTATCTCTGTCTCTGGCTCCTCCACCAAGCCCAGAGTGGTACTGGGCAGAACCACCCCCTCCCCCAGGCTGGGGAGTGCCCAGTGTCCCACTGGTGGGAGAGGTGCCTACTGAGCAAGCCTGGGTGGTGTCCCCCCAATTGGGGGTCTACTCTGAAGTATAGAAAAACATCTTCTGTTGTCTGGAAGGTTGAGGTCTTTGCCTCTCTTCACCCCAATGAAATCGTTGCTCCCTCCTGCCCTGTGGCCCAGCCCTGGTACTGCATGTCCAGGTTCCCATTGGCTCCTCTGACCCAAGAACCAACAGGGGACCTTGGGTCAGGCTGTGCATACACAGTGCAAGTGAGTGGTCTTTGCCCACTGCCGCAATGATGCTCTGGGGACAACCAGGACCTTACATGGTCTTATCTCTTCCCTCCCTGTCCTACCAAGAGCAGGCAGGCCCCATAGGCAGGGACAGAGTTGTGCCAACTGGCTCTTGGCATATCAGGAAAGAAGGATGTTTGGGAAGCTCTTGGAAAGGCCCTGGGCTAGAAGATCTGAGCAGGTGTGTCTGAGTCCAAAGGACTATGCCTCCCTTCCGGGCAGGGTTCCTGTGGCAGGCAGAGGGGAAGGAGAGGCCCCAGGACTGAGGCCCAGGCCCGGACTAATGTCCTCTGCCAGGGGCTGGTGGCCACAGTTGCTGAGGTGGGGGAGCAAGCCAGGTTGAGCAGGCGGGACGCCAGGGCAGGGATGAAAAGGCCCTTCACGGTCCACACAAAGGCCGTCTGTGAGCACGGGCGCCTGGCCTCAGGGCCTGTGGTCAGACTGAGCGTTGAACAAACTTATTTACCAAGAGGCAAGCCAGCTGTGTGTGGGGCGGGGTTGGGTGTGGAGGAGAGCCCATGGTGCCCGGGGCCTGTGGCAGCGCCACCGGACCCCTACTTCACTTTGTCAGAGTGTGAAATCTCTTGACGCTGCTCACACTGGTCCGTGGAATCTGGGTCCCACTGTGGCCGAGATGGCAGCTTTGTCCAGGGTCCTCTGTACTCCCTATCCTCACCTGCTGTGACTTAGCCTGCTGGACGTGTTGGCTCCTGTTGGTCCCTCTGCTGGCCTTCCTTTTCCCCATCTTTACCCCTCTTTGGACCAGGCTTCCTATTGGCGAACTGGAAGAGGAAAATCTACAGTTTTGCTTCTGGCTTCCCAGGTTAGATTTTTCAGGAGGGTGGGCTACTGCTACTTCTTACCACTAAGGGTTTAGAAAGCACAGAGCAACCCAGACGAAGGCAGGACATGCCTTAGGCCCCTGTAGCCGCTGCTCCTTTGCTCTGGGTTGGAGGTGAGCTCAGCCTGAGGCCCAGGCCTGCAGACGCCACTCAGGCTGGCTGAACCTGGTACCTAGAAGCCCTGGGGTGGCCTGCCTGGCCAGCTGCCCAGCATCAGAGCGGAGCTGTGGCCAGCAGTGGTGGGACAGGGAGGTACCTCCCTGCCTGTCTTGGGGCCAGAGGTTTGTCCATCTCTCAGGGCAGACAGGCAGTCTGTGAACCCCAGACCTCAGGACAGCCAAGTGGTGGGCATGCTCAGGCCATTTCTCTGTCTATCTTCTGGAGCCTGAGGCCTTTCTTGGGGGATTTAAGGCTGTAGACCTCTTCCCATTTTGGCTAAGATATGGGAAGCCTGGCTGGGTTACTTTTTTCTCCTCACAGGATGGCCTTCAAGGCTAGTGGGGCCCTAGACAGAGTTGCAGGCAGATATCAGGGCTGTAGTTCAGCCCTGGGCGTGGTGCGAGGGAAGCCTTTGAAAATGGACACAAGGGTTTCCAGGGGCCTCCTTCCACAGGCCTCTTTGCCAGGGTCTTTTCTGAAAAAGAGTTCTGGTTTGGGACAGAGCTCTTGCTAGCAAGCTGAGCCTCAGAATTGATCCAGCCCAGGCTTGAGAGATAATGCAAGAAGCAGCAGGGCCTAGAGAGCTAGGGAAAGATTATGCTGGAAATACTCTAAGCTCTCAGAAAAGTTGCAAAGATAGTCCAGCGAAATTCAATAGACCCTTCACCTAGATTTACTGATTATTAAAGTTCTGCCACATTGGTTACCACGTTGGGGTCCACAGAAAGCTAATCTCTTTTACCTTTCTGAATTCTGAATCTTGAAGTATAGCCACCATGCCTTGTTTCCCGAAGTTCTTCCTTGGAATGAGGACATTCCTTATTTTGAACTTTTTTCCTTTACACTCATTTTAAAATTTTAATTTACATATCACATCCTTTTCTCCTTCCTACTCTTTCAGTGCCCCCACACTCCTTTCCCCTCTCTACAAAGTCTATCTTCTTACTTTATTCCACCTCTTTTTACTTTCTTAAGGTGTGGTTTTCTCATTTTAGAGAAACTATATGGTATTTAACCTTCTGGGTCTGATTCATTTCACTAAGCATGATGGCCTCAAGGTGTATTCATTTTCCTACAAATGACTTTAATTTTTCTTTATAGCAGAGTAGTAGTACCCCAATTGTGTAAATGTATCATATTTTCTATTGATTAATTTATTTGAGAAATGTCTCCCTTTGTTGTCGAGGCTGGTCCTGAGCTCTCCCTGAAGTCCGGGCCGGCCTTGAGCTCATGGCAGTCCTGCGTCAGCCTCCCGAGTGAGTGATGGCATTGTAAGGCATGCACCACTACGCCTGGCTTATAGAGTGGAGTAAGAACATTCTTCATTTGATCATAGCCAAAAGGCTGAGAAGTCATGAAGTCATTTTTAATACAACCAGAGTCCACTATCGAAGTCTGAAAATGCAGCTCTTTTCAGCTATAGTTTTATTCAGATTTTACTAAGAACCCCAAACATGTTTTATAAGCAGGCCCCTCTCCTTCCTCCATCAAGGAGCATACGTTTGTGTGTTTGTCTTTAATCTGGAACAAGTCCTCAACCTTCCTTTGCCTTTCCCAACACTGGCATTTCTATAGGGCCCAGTTATCCCCGCCTCCCCCCCCCCCCCCCCCCCCCCCCCCCGGCCCCAGTTATTTTAAGTCTGGTTTGCGCCGATGTTTTCTCCTGGTTTGCTCCAGGTGGGCACCATGGGAAGGAAGAAACTCCAGAAGTCCTTTGTGTCTTGTGAAGTGCCTGTCCTGGAGCTGGTGAGCCTGCCTCATGGGCCTGCCTGGGGAGCTCCCAGGGAGGACGCCAGTGGGCATGAGGGTCTCCCAGAGACAGGGTTTCCCTGGAGGTTTCTTGGGAGGCACAGGTGACACTGCACTGTCCAAGGTTACAGACCATCAACTGTCCTCACCACTGAAGCTTTCCTTGAGTCTTGGCTTTCCTGTCTCTGAAGTAAAGACAAAAATACTCTCCTTATCACAAGTAGCTGAAGTCAGTGAGACGGGTGTCATGACCCAATGCCCCCTAAACTCATTCTAGGGACCTGCTTGGGGCTGAATGTCCCTTGATCTCAGTTTCCTTCTCAGTAGAGATTAGTGCAGGATCAGGTCCTGAGCCTGTGAAGCCATGGTGTGGATTGTCAGGCTGCACAGAGCCCTGCAGCCTGCCAACCACACTGGTCTTAGACTTAAAGGGGTTTCTGGGGCTTCCTGTCTGGGAAGGACTGGTGGGCTCAGGGAGGGTAATGCTCTGGGGTTCAGTAAAGTGCAGTCATCACAAAAGCCTCTCATCCTGTGCTTCCGGTTCCCCTAAATCCTGCTAATTCTCAACCCTGTGAACAGAGAAAGGCTCTTGCAGGAAATGCCCAGGACATAACATGCTGCCTGAGCCTTGCCAAGTGTGGAGGCTGCCCTGACGTGGGCACTCTTCCCTCCACCTTCTCCTTCAGGGACAGTGATGTGCTGGCTTCTGTCCCTAGGCTGCAGAGGCCCTGGACTGGTGCCTTGTCCTGCAGCTGCAGGGCTGTTGGAGATAGCACCCAGCAGGAGGAACTGGGTGGCCCAAGGCTAGGACCTGAGCGTGACTCTCTGTGGCAGTGGAGCCCTTCAGGGTGTCAGACAAGTCGGGACCCTTTATTCCTACCTGAAGGCTGATCTGTGTTCACAATGTGGGGCCCCCACAAATGCCCACACAAACCTCAGCTCACAAGGAGGGTCCAAGCTGCTGGCCACGGTCTCTGCCTCTGCTGCTCTGAAACTGCGGCCAGACAAAATGAGTCATTTACTGAGAGTGCCTGGTGCTCCAACCCCCAGCCAGACTGTTCTCACCTGAGCTGGGGGCAACGTGGCCAATCGGGGCTCTCGGGTGACAGACACATGACACATTGCCTGTGAGTTTTGAAGTAAATTTCACAGGTGCCTTGCCTGTGCACCGGGCACACAATTCCCCTTAATTGGTTGACTTGAGTACAGGGGGCTGTGACATCTCTGTTGGCGTTGCCTCCTGGACCCCACCACCTGTCCTTGGTCTTGCAGCTGAGGGTCCACAGGAGCCTGATCCCACCCTGTGGAACGAGCCCGCCGAGCTGCCATCGGGCGAAGTCCCCGTGGAGAGTACCAGCCTCAGCCAGGAGCCTGCGGCCACCGGTCTGCCCGTCCCAACCTCCACCCCGGGCCCAGAGGACAGCACGGCGCAGGAGGGGCTGGATCAGGGCAGCGGTATGGGCTTGGGGAGTGGGCAGAGAGGGCAGGAGCGGAGGGAATTAGAGGGAAGGGCAAACAGAGGCTGGGGACCAGGGTACGAAGCCATCCTCCCTACTCCGCAGGCTCGCTGGGCCCCGGTGCCATTGCAGCCATCGTGATCGCCGCCCTGCTGGCCACCTGTGTAGTACTGGCGCTAGTGGTCGTCGCGCTGAGAAAGTTTTCTGCCTCCTGAAGCGAATAAAGTAGTCGCCCCGGCGCCCTGGCAACCCGGCTGCAGCCACCCCTGTGCGCCCCTGTGTCTGCACGTGTGCCCGCGCGTGTCATGCCTAGTGTGCAAGGGCGGAGGCGTGCGCGCAGGCTACGCCCTACGAGCGGTGACGTGTAGAAGGCTCGAGGCGCGCGACACGTGCGTGACCACGTGCGCTAGTGCGCTCGCGCGCTCACGAGTCTGTATACGTGATGTGCGGGGGGGGGGGGCGGCGCACGCAGGACAGCACTGCGCTTGGGGGTGTCGGAGCGGTTGTGTTCCTGTGGCCTGTCCTCTCGGCTGGCTGCCCAGTCCCCCCCAGCGTCGCTGGGGCATGCCCCACCCGTGCCCACCCCCGCCCACCCCTGCTGGAGGGGAGGCAAGCGGAAGCTTGAGGGCAGGAGCCCAGGAAGCCTGCAGGAACCGCAGCCTGCTCCTTGAGGCCAGCGTGAAGGTGGCCACTGGGTCCCTGCAGGGGAGCCGGGAGCGGGTTGTTTAGAAAAGCGGTGGCGTCTTTGGAGTCTGACTGGAGTAGGAGACTCCCTGTGTGCGTTCAGAGCCCCAGACTCTGCTCGCCTGGGCCCCGCGACCACGTTACTTTGGGGAGACCCAGCAGTGGGACAA
>PVKB01002151.1:264499-314421 GCA_004027205.1 Ctenodactylus gundi
CCCCCCCCCCCCCCCCACCTCCCTCGCAGTTTCTCTGTATAGCCCAGGCCTGGAACTTGCCATCCTCTGCAGAAGACCCTTGAGTGCTAGGATTACAGGCACGCACCACCCACCCAGGTTCCTCTTTGTTTTAAACCACCATCCCTCAGCTACTTTGGCTTCTTTAGCTTCCCTGAAACCCCCAATAGCACCTGCTTCCTACATTTATTTATTTGGTGGCATCTGATCTCGCCATGACCACTTTACTTCGGGACATTTCAGAGGAGCCAGGTGATACCCTCTCACCCAGCAGCACGCCCCACCCATGTCTGCCCTAACAACGCCCACTCCAGTGGCCTCCTCCGAACAAACACATCATTGGTTAAATGTTTCTGCTTATAAAGGAGTGTTAACAGAATCAACTGCTTTAATGAAATGTTAAATTACATCACACAAACTTGAGTAGCCAAAGTCACCCCAGGAGCAGTCGCCCCGGTTCAATATGTTGCATATATATATATATATATATATATATATATATATATATATATATATATATGTTGCCCCAATCTTCTTTCGACACCTCCCCATCCCAGGGGCTGTGGTGCAGATGCTACCCCTGGGGCGCAGTGCAGAGGCCCCAAGAACAGAAACCCTTCTCTTGATCTCAGGGTCCTTTCTGCCTAGCTGGCCCATGGCTGTAGGCAGTGCAACCTCCAGGAACGCTCAGAGGACTTGAGGTCTCAGGGGTGTCAAGAGCTTTGCAGTAGCCAGTGGCAAGAAGCAACAACTCAGAGGCTTTCCCCGTTGTGGAGCTAGCCCTGCCAGTGTGCACGGCTCCTGGTAGTGCCTGAACACCCGGGCCAGGACCTAGGGTGGGAGGAGGTATAGCCCCTGGTAACTGGCTGCCACTGGAGTCACGGCTGGCCCCAGGCCTATGATCACATCCCCTGGGAGCTCACATCTGGGCACCTCAATGCCCCTGTGGTGTTGTACATCTATTCACTCTACTCCAGCAGGAAGGTCCCTCCCCGACCCCGGAGAGCCAGTGCTCACTACAGAGTCCCTCCCCTAATAGAGGCCCCAGTCCACTCCCTTTGCAGATCTGAAACTGACTGCTCCCTCCTCCCGGGGCCTCTTCAGATTCCTTCTTCAGGGGGTGCTTCCCCATTAGCCCTGAAGGGTGCTGTCTCTGGTCTCCCATCCCAAAGCCAAATTCCTCATTCCTGTGCACACCAGGGCAATAAGGAATAGACCTACACCTCTTTGATTTTATACATGATGCTTCTTTAATGCAGCCAAAAGTGATATTTGCTTTTCTCAGAACCATAACCGTACAGGATGCAGTGACCAGTTCATTCCTTGAAACACCTGGGCTTCCGAACAGGCCAGAAAACACAAGTTATAGCCAGCCCATCGGGGAGCCAGAGGCGGGGGCTCAGCCAAGCTCTGGTGGGCCTGCGCACCGCAAGGCCTGCTGTGTCGCCAGAGGCTGGCTGAGGCGGGGAAGGGAGGGCAGAGGCAGGTGGTCTTGGTCCTGGGAGTCAGAGGCCAAGGGTCGCTCACGAAGCACGGTCAGGGAAAGGCAGCTCCTCTGGATGCCTGGTGGGTTCTGACGGCTTCCAAGGTAGGGAAGGATGCGTGCAGTGCAGGGGACCACGACTGTCGTCACTTTCCGCCTGACTCCACCCAGAACACTGGGTTCTGGGCCTTTTCCTGTCCCACAGAGGCCCCCAAGAGACAGAAGAGGGGAGGTGGTGTAATACTGCTTAAAATACTCCTCCTCTACAGATGCAACAGGGGAGGCAGCTGTCTCTGTACACGTGAGCACTCACCGCACGGGCAGGGGCCAGGTGAGCACCCAGGTTATCTCCTACTGCCGGAGGAGGTGCCAGCCTGTCCTTCCCTGCGTGCTCCATGTCTGTCAGGCTCCCCGCCAGCCTGCTCTCCTGCCCACATCCTTGCACCAGGCCGGCACCCGTGCTGGGAGTCATTGCCGATTTCTGCTGCCCAGCTTCCTTCGGTCCTTGTTCTGGCTGCGCTGAGGGTCATCCATCTTGTGCACGCGAAAACATTCCTTTAGGTTCTGGGAGCGGATCTTGGGGTTCAGAATCTCCTCAGTTGTGGAACTGGGGAACCAGCCTCTCTCCTGGTCATGGAGGCGCTCACCAAAAATCCACCCTGTCAAGGAGAGTGGCAGAGTCAAGTGTTCCCGGGGGCAGTGGCAGAGGCCTGGTGGACGCTCTCTGCCAGCCAGGGCTCCTGTTTGTGTGCACAGCAAGGTTGAGGGACACTCGGGTCCAGCTCGCCAGATCTGGAAACCCTCAAGTTGGCTTCACCGTGATGAGCCGGGGGGGCAAGCAGGCTGGTGCATGGAACCAGACTATGGGCCTGCTGTGTTGTTCCCCACTGACTTTGCAGCCCATTCTGGAACTCTCCACAATCCCACTCAGCGCCAGGAGCCCCAGAGGGCCTCCCTTCAAAGCCAGAGGCATCCAGGGGCCACGGGGTGGTGGCTGTCCACTTGACTGCCCACCTGGACTTGGAGATCACCCTCTTGTTGGGCAGTTCCACCCAGGATCTCAGCCCACTGAAGGTCAGCCTAGCCAGCTAGGGGTGGCGGTCATGTGCTGGTGACATCTTGAGTCACACAATGCCTTGGCTTCCTCTCTACCCTGCTTTCTCTGCCTTTCTTTCCCCTAGAAGATTTTACCAGGGCTTGTGGCTGGACTGACGCCAGTGGTTTGCCCTCTGCAGGCCTCTTCTGGAAGAGTGTCAGGCTTTGTGCAATAGAGAGTGGGGCAAGTCTTTGAGGCTTTGGGAATAGGGCCCCTGGAGGGACGTGGTGGAGGCCAGGAGGAACTGGGAATGGAGAGGCTTCTGTGTACTGCAAGGATTGTGACCTGGGATTTTGACCAACAGTAAATAGTTTAGAGGTGGGCATGGGGGAGGAGTTGTTAATAAGGAAGAGAGTGGTGCTAATTTTGAAGAGCCTGGGAGCAAACTTCCCTCAGCACCGGGGGGCAGGAGCTAGGGTGCTTCTTGGCCCACCTGGAGCCCTGAGTCTGAGGTTCATGAACTTTGGAAGCTTGATACCATAAAAGGCTTGGGTGATATGGTGACATGGCCCCATGGTGATAGTAAGGGGTTTGGGAGCCAGACTGTAGATTAGGCACTCTGTGAGGACAACTGGGGGATCTCACAGCTCTAAGATAGTCCTGGCTGGGTTCTGAATTAAAGCAGGAAGAAGCTGTTGGCAGGAGATTGGGAGTACAGGCACTGGGCATTGGGGCACAAGGCTCAGACTGTCCCCACCCCAAGCTGGGTTCAGCTCAGTGTAACCTCTAGGGCCTTACCATCTTCAGTCTTCTCCAGGATGTTCAGGATGTCAGCCAGTTCCAATGTCAGCTCATCTGGCTGCTGGGCCACATATGGATGCACACACTGGACCTGGGGGCAGTCTGATGGCAGTGGGGGGTGTCAAGTCCCCTTCCCTGCCTACACCCAGGGAAGCCCTGGACAGCATGCAGCAGCTGCAGGAATGGCACTGCAGGGTGGGCAGGTAGATAAACCCTAACTGAAATGGGCAGTCTCCTGTGGCAGGTGAGGAAGGGTTCATCTGAGTGAGGGGGGCTCACTTCCAAAGAAAATGCTACTGAACCAGCCGGAAGTTTGGGGGAGAAATAACAGAGATGGGGATTCACTAGCTGTCATGAGGCGGGGCTCTCTGCTTAGACTTCAGAAGAAACCGCGTGCCAGGGTGTGGCCCAGTCTGGGTCTCAGGACAAGAAGGCATGCTGGGGTAGGAGCCTCTCTGTGAGGCGCAGGCTTGCATGCCCCTGGGTCTTATGTGCTTCACGGATGACTGCAACACCTAAAGAATGCTGGAGTTTGAGCCCAGTTCTTCCTGGTGTCCACGCAGTATGTCACTCGAGACCCAGGCTGCCCTCTCTTCATTAACCACCCCCTTTTACCATGCTAGGAAGCCAGCCTGCTCAGTAGGGTGCTGAGCTCCAGTGAGCTGGAGGGAGGCTTCCCAGGGCTGTGCAGACTCTGAGCACTCCCACCTTCCCCTGCAGTACAAGGCATGGCTCCAGTTCAGGCTCAAAGCCACCATGGTGTCTCTTCCCAGCCAGAACTTACCCAGCAGCCGGGATGTGAATGAAACAAATTTGGTCCTCCTGTTTGGTGCCAGCGAGGTCATCCAGCGCTTCATCTCACTCCTGGTGGAGGGACAGGGAAGAAGATAGTGCCCCAGTCCCAGAGGAGAGCAAACCCATCCCCGAAGGGGAAAGGCTTGTAATATGTAAATTAAAAAAAAAAAATAAAGAAACCTATCCCAAGGAGAGGCAGCCATCCTCTGCGAGGACCAAGGCCTCGCTGTGGTCAGATCAGCCTAGAGCCAAGGTGGGAGACGGGCTCCAGGTTAACTCCCCAAAGCACATTCAGAGGCCGTTTTCTCTGAGGCTACAGTTTCTCCGCCATGGCAAAGTTGGGAAGGGCTAATGTCTCCCCCACGTCAGCAGAGATCCTGGCAGGAGAGGCCCTCTAGGTGGCTCTGGCAGGGGGCAGAGGAGGAGGAAAGAGGCTGGCCAGCCAGACAGGCCACAGGGGAGCACTCAGCGCTGTGGCCCACACAGCATCTCTCCACATTTATCCTGCACGTCCCTCGAGAGATCAGGAGCTACAGCACAGCTGTTTGGCTGCTCAAATCGGAGCAGAGATGAACAGAGGCCACACAGCGAGTGAGTAGGCAGGGTGAGGCGGGCCGTTCCCTAGTCAGCTGGCCCATGGGCCCTAGCATCCAATTTGACAGCACACACATGTGCACACCCAAACCTAAGAATGAGCAGCTATTCCCACAGCCCACACCCTGCCACCAATGACCCGACAGGCCTGGCCTCCTTGTCCCCTGGGTTCTGCCTTTTCCTCCCCCTCCCCTGAACTTCGCCCCTCCTTGGATTCTGCACCATTTCAGCAGGGATCCAGGGTGGGACGAGGGGTGCTACATGGGATGGGGTATGCGCTGAGTCTCCCTCCACCTGGGCCTACAGGAGGTGCTGTGCGGGCCTCATCAGGGCAGGGTGGCAGCACCAGGCACTCACTGAGAAGATGCCTTTAGCATGTAAGTGGCCTCTCGGTCATCTGCATTTTCCAGCAGCCGCAGGATGAACACGTTGGCCAGAGTCTGGCCCTGGTCCTCCAGCTCCTCCACACGCAGTAGGCCCCGCGGGGCTGAGTCGAACACCTGGTACTTGTCCCTGGGGAACAAGGGACAGGGCAGGGTGTTGGTCCGGGAGAAGCCCTGTTGGTCACCAGACTGCTTCTAGAAGCTTCCAGAATCTCCTTTGTGAGCCGGACCCCAGTACAGCATGCCATCGCAGGCTGTGGGTTGGGGGAGGCTGCAGGTACTCTCTGGGAAGGGCTCTCCACAACCCTAGGAGTAAACCTCACCGTACTTGAGGGGAAATGAAGCTCGGAGAACCTGGCCCCAAATCCTGAGCTCTGCCTTACCACCTGCTCCACCCGCTGAGCCAATGTCAAATCTGAGGCTTATGAGGGTCAAGCCTGGCAGTACTGGCTCACCCAGGAATCTGCCTGCAGATCACCAGCAGGTCATTGAAGAGGAAGAGGTAAATTTCCCTGAAGAGTTTCTTGGTGCGCAGGGTGCGAGAGGTCTTGGGGCCCGACATCTGCTGCAGCTCGCCCTGCTTCAACAGCCAGCGGGAGTGCGAGATGATGGGCACCGACTAGGAGGGAGAGAGCACTGTCACTCGGACCCTCCACATGTCCCTGAGCGCCCCAGCACCAGGGGTGCTCCAAGCAGGGCTGTGAGGGCTGTGTGAGGCTGTCCACTGCCAGGGTCCTGGCAGACACAGGAAAGCAGCAATGGGTGTGAGCATGCATGTGAACGTGTGTGCCCCCGTGTGCATGGTAATGCCTGCACGTGTGCACTGTGCATCTGTGTATGTGTACTGTATGTATTGCACTGTATGTGTACCCACCCACCTATGAGCTGCTAGGTGTTATGTGCTTGTTCCTTGCAAAGTATGTCACGTGTGTCTGCTTATACATGTATACGTGGAGGAGGCACCACCATGTGTATGCTCTGTGTGTGTGAATAATCATCTCCTCACCAGGCTCAGCCTGTTGGATGCAGAATCCATGCAGAGGCCAAGTTCGGGGGAGGGGGAGGAAAAAGCAGAACCCAAGGGATGAGGAGGTCAGGCCTGCAGGTAGATGTTACACAACCTGAGTAACCTCAGGGATGGAGGTTAGTGCCAGCCCAGCGGTGCAGCTAGGCGAGGTGCCCAGAAGCCCCTCGTGGCTCTGACTGGGGCTAAGCTCCCTAACCCAGCCTGACCTCTGGGTCTCCAGAAGGCATCAGGTGGTAGTACATTCAAATTGCCAGGACCTCAGGCTCTGGTGGTAAAATTTTATGTGTTTGGGAAGAAGGTTGGTAACTTTCAGATGTTCTAGATTCAAGAATCTCTGGAATAGTCCCTGTCCCGATAGCTTGACTGCTCAAGGTCAGGAAGGCAGTAACTGAGAGCAGGATTCACCCTGGGGCAAGCAGCCCAGCTCTGGCACACATGCTCAGTGCATAAAGTCCAGGCAATGTGATACAGTATAACTGGCCACAGCCAGAGAAACCCAGAGATGGCTCAAGGCTAGACTGTCCCTGCCCCTGTGGCAGAGTGGGTATGTGTGGCTGGGCACAGGCTGTCTGGGGTCTCTCAGGCTCACCTTGATCTTGAACTCCATCTTCTTCTGAATGCTGATCATCTGTTCTGTTCGGCTCATTTTCCTGACACCCTCGTTGCACGCTTTCACCACCTGTGATAAGGAGGACGGCTGGACCAGCTCACCTGGCTGTCCCTTGCCACCACTTTGACCTGGCTTGTTGTCAGCAGTTGAGGCTGACCGGCTGGTCACGGCTGGGTAGGAGCCCCTTTCTGAACACCTTCTTAAAAGCTAGTGGGAAAACTTGTGGGTTCCAGCGGCCAAAGTCAGTGCCTCACCCTGGCTAGGAGGCAGGCTCTAGAGCGCATCTCTCAAGAGGCATCCTTCCTTGTGACAGATGCCTGGGCTTCAGGTTGGCATCTCACCCACTGGTCGCTGGGTGAAGGGCAGCCTCTCCTCACTGTCCTTGGAGGCAAGACAGAAGCCAAGAAACCTAGTAGTCCTGCATTTCGTGGGATCATGGGCTTTGTTCTGAAGAAATGAAGCTCCACACTGGCCCTTGAGTGTCTAGGATAGATCCCAATGTGGCGCAAGCTAAGGCACTCAGGTTGTACCAGATAACCAGGGCAACACTCAAAGATGTAACTATGAGATTGCTCTCTGCACTGTTGTTCACAATGAGAAAGACTCTTATCAAACTAAGTATCCATCATGTAATTACAATATATTCACATACCCAGGTGCTCTGAAATCACTAAAAAGAGCAATTAACTTGTGTGTGCTAAAATGGAAATCAAAGTTTGTGGTTTAAAAAATAACTAAATAAATAAGAAGAAGGACTGGGGATGTAGCTCACTATGAAGACTTTGGGTTCAACCCCTAGTATCACACACAAGAAAAGATGAAAAAAAGAGAAAAGAACTTAAAATGGAAAATATGCAAACTGAGCTTGGCATTGGACTGGCATCAGGGAGATCTCTTTGAGTCATGTGGCCTCTCAAAAGTCACAGCAGCCACTAGGCACAACTACTGTGGCCCAGCATGGCTGCCACCCAGTACAGGCTGAAACTTATCTATTCACCAGGTGCAGAGGGACTCTCCCCTGGGGAAGGCAGGCCTTGTAGCATGCTGCCTAATGTACAGGTCCTTGGCACTTTCTGACCAGCCGCTCTGCTGCTCTAGCCTTGTCGCTGATGGGATACTGTCCTTGGCAACACAGAAAGGGTGCAGTTGTCAGAGGAGTTTGGCAGCGCTGGTCTGAGTCAAGGACACAAGAAACTAGCCACTCTGAAACAATTACACTAAGCTGAAAAGCTCTTTTGTCTGAGAGTGGCTCAGACCACCATTCTGTGCCTATGGATGGTGACTGTCTCTGTATGACAAAGAAGTCAAGAGGACTCCTACACCCTACTCTTCACTGGCACTGCTGCCAGGAGCAGAATGGAATCACCTTAGCTCCAGTTGGTGCCCAAGTTAGGCACGTTAAGAGTATGTGAGGATGGAGACCTCTTGAACACTTGTTGCTGGGAACTTCCAAGCAATGTTGACTTCCTGAAGATCAGGAGACAGGCCCTCTACTCAGGATGGGGATCATCAGGGTTCTTGGACAGGGTCAGTGAACACTTGCACAGAGACTATGGGAGATACGTCTTGAGGGACAGGGAAGAAGGGGTGTAGGAACAGGATTGGGCAAAAAGATTTCAGGCACAAGAAGAGCAAGAACACCTTCCAAGTGACTTGCAGAAGGGACAACAGACTGCCCTTGACACAGGTACTGGGCAAAGACAAGCCTGAGGTCAGTACAGACCTTAGCTGCCTGTGATGGGCGACTGTAGGCAGCCGACAGGAGGCAATGGGCCTGTGCATGGTGGCAGACCGCCACGCTGGTGAGTGCCCCTGCATGCCTGCATCTGTCCAGCATCCACTGGGGGCACGTTAACAGAGGGGATGGTGAGAGGGCGTGGGCATGGGCATGGAGAAGGCTCTGCCCAAGCCACGTAGGATGTGTTTGCTGCTCCAATGACTTCTCTTGATTACAAAAGTAAATCTTAAAATTCAAAGAATGCACCAACAGAGGAGGGCTAGACACAATGGTGGCCTGCAGGGGAACGAGGCTCTCTGACACACAAAGGGGGAAGCAACTCACCATTTCCAACTCCTTGTGGGCATCCAGGGCGGTGCATTCCCGTTCAGACCTTTCTTCCACTCTCTTCAGAATATTCTGAGTGCAGGGACAAACTGTTAATTCTTACCACTTTCAACCTGCTTCCCCTTCTGTTTTGGGAAGAGCAGCCTCCTGTGGATGTGATACACACACACACACACACACACACACACACACACACACACACACACAAGCACACCCATAACCTTCCATCTGACAGACTGAGGGCAAGAGGGCAAGAAGGCTCAGCCACACCAAGGAACCAGCATCCTGGGCCAAAGCCTTGCCGTGCTACAGAATGGAGGCCAGAGGTCTGTCTCCATGGAAATTAATCCTGAGGGGTGATACATTCTCTGTTCTGTCCCAAGCTTCAGCCAGAGACTTTGGGGATGATGACAAGCAAAGTAGAAGAGAAGAGGCCCTATCCACAGGTGAGGACCTGGCACAGTCAGTCTAGGCCAGCTCTGTCCCCAAGAGCTAAATGCTTACAGAGCAAAGCTTTCTTCCTCCCCCCTGGGGACTGTCATTGGTGGCCAGGTCACCATCATCCTGAAATTTTGCTAACTTGGGCCCTATCAATAAAAATGTCTTTTTTTCTAATTGCCCAATTTTCTTTTATTAACAGAAAATTATATCCACATATAATCCATATATATTGCTTTTACCTGTAAATTACAACTTTTGCGTTGCACATGGTTTTTGCCTGGCAGTCCTCACTGTGCCCACAGTTTTTGATCTGCATTGTCTTGTAAGGAGGTCTTCAGGCATCCTCTAGTCTGACCAGCTGCCTCTCAACAATGGCTGTTTGTTCCTAATGTCTCCAGTGCACCTGATGCCAGCGGCCTTTCTTCTCTGAGGTCACCTGCCCAGCCTCTGCCCAGCAGCCAAGTGCCTCCTTGCCCCTTCCTAACCATGTGTGGCCATCACCAAACCCTGCTGTAACCATCCCCCTACTCCCAAATCTGTCTCCCAGCTGAACAGCACAGTTGGGGCTCCTTATTTTCTCATTGGAATACAGGTTCCACCTAAGCAGGTTACGTGTGTCCTCTCATCTTGGTGTGTCCCCCAGGACTGCTGATGCAGTGACTCTGGGTTTCAGGTAAACCTCAACCCCCCAAACATACTTCCTCTGAGCCCTTCCTGGAAGGCCTATCCCCTTACATACGTTTCCTCCCACCATTTCACCATTTATATGGTGTTGTGTTGATTTTCATCTTACAAAAGTTAAGCTTATGTGTGTGTATGTGTGTGTGTGTGTGTGTAATATGTTCTGTTCCTATAAAATTTTTTTTCCTCTGCACAATTAGACACTGTCACTTTTCTTCTTTTTTAGTTTTTCTAAGTTCCTTCTTTACTCACTGGGTCTTACGATCTTTTTTCCCACACTATCATCTCCAGTCCCCAGAAGTGACTCTTTTCATGCCTGTTTTCCTAGGGCCGTGTGCATCTGAGTCTTTGCTCCCAGGCTCAGCCTCCCTCTTCCATGGGGCTGTTCCTGAGCTGGCTGGCCCTCCGTTTAAGTCTCCCCATATCTGACTTCTGACCTCCCTTAACTGTGGCTCCCAGGTCACCTCGTTGAGTCTCACTTGCTCCTCTTCTGCCCTGTTACCAGTGGGTTTCTGATGTTCAAGTTGTAACCAGCCACACTGCCAACTCAGCTGCCTCATATATCTGTCCTGGCCTGGCTGCATGTCTCTGGGTCTCCCTCTGTGGAGACCCTCTTAATAATCCATGAATGTGAAGACCCTTTTGATAATCCACAAGTTGAAATTGAGGCTTTGTGTCTCACAGGTTGAAGTGTTCCTGCTGGGAGAGCCTGTGCCCACCTAAGCTGTATAATGTTTACCTGCGGGCTGAACTATGGCTGTCGTTGTGACGGTTACTTCTAAAATGGCTGTAAAGATTCTCTCCTTGTAGAATTTGCTTGCTGTCCAATGCCTAGAATCCTGGAGACGGACACAACTGCATCCTGCCTGATAACTTTGACCACTGCCTCCACCTGCCTGCTTTGCAACTTAAATTAACCATTGTATTGGTTTTGGGTCCACTTTTCTAGTGGTCTTTGTAAATGATTCATTGCTCTAAATGCTCTTCCCCTCATTGTGCCTTTTCCCCCAGTAAATATGGGAAGAAACCTCTGTTCGTGGCTGCGTGACCACCGCATGCCCTCCTTCAGAGGGTAAACCAGGGCAGTCTAATTGCCAAGCCTGAATTCTGTGTCTTCATCCCTGTCACAAAACACGACATCTCTCCCTTTTGCTGCTTCCTCTGGAGCATAGCCATGTCCCAGGGCTCTGTCGTGGGCCCTTTCTCCTCCCTAAGTGATCTCTTCTACTAAATATCACCTAGATGCCAAGAGCTCCTAGCTTTGCATCTCCTATTAACCTGAACTCAGTCAACTGTTCAAGGTCACATCCAACCGCACTGGTCCCACATTGAGCCTTGACTTTACCACTGCTTTCCATGATAGATGTGGCAGATGGCGGCACATCCCAAGCTGCTCAAGCTAAAAGCCAGGGAGTCGCTTGGGACTGCATCCTCTTCCTTTACCTTCAGGGTCCTCCCAAATCTTGTCGTGAGGCCCAGTGTAACCCCTGTCCTCTTCCCACGCCTCTCCACACACAGATGGATCTTGGCAAGCTTCTATCAGATCAGACAACTCCTGTCACACTGGGATGGAATCCCAGGCTTCCAAGATCTTTCTCTGTCTACACCTTCATATTCCTCTCTTCCATCATGTTCTCCAGCTCACTGCTGGCAGTGATGTCCATGAACCTTGCTGCCTCAGGGCCTTTGAGTGCTCAGTTCTTTTTGCACAGAATGCTTTTTCCTCCACTTGGCTCCTACCAAGCCAAGTCTTGGTTTAAATGTCACAGTCTTTCTTGACTTCTCCAGCTGACCGTGGCCAAAGAGTGAGCCCTTATTGAGTTGCCCTATTTACTGTTCTTACGACCGTGACAACTTCTACCCTTCTGGAATACGGCTCCCTGAGAGCAGAGGCCAAGTCTGCACTGCTTAGGAAGGTGCTTGGAACACAGCAAGAATTTAACTAGTATTTGCTGAACCAATTATTACGGGATGACTGTGGGAACAGCCAGCTCAGGAGAAGCATCTGAAGGCAGCGTGTGCTTGCCGGAGGGGCCGTACCTGGACCAGCAGCTTGAGGCGCGTGATTCTCTGGAAGGGCAGGATGAGGAAAGAGGAGAAGGGCAGGCCCTTGCACTTGGGATCCAGCTCCAGCTGTGCCACCAGCTCCCGAAAAGCTGCCTTCTCCTGGCTGGGAACACAGACATGTAGGAGCAGGTTTCTGGCTCAGCTCCTGGGGCTGTGAGCTGGAGGTGCTTCCTCCTGTCACCAGCCCTCCCGCCTCAGACACCCCACAGGCACAGAAAACGTGTGGGGTTCATTCTTTTCTCTCTCTCTTTTTCATGGAAAATAAACCGTTCATGTACATGTCAAATAACAATACTGGCTTCACATGCCCAGCCCATGAAGACTCAGACTTATGTTGTGTGTGGGAAGGCAAGAATCCTTTGTGTGGCCGGAGCTATGAATCAGATACACAATTAGATGATTTCACCCAGCAGGAAAGCGTGGCAAGGTAAACCCACGTAGTGACGGGAGCAGTCAGCAGGCCCTAGTCACCTGCCAGGAGGGCCTGAACTACTTATGACAGGTGGGCTGAGCTGGCACTGGCGAAGGCTCTGGAGAGCTGCTGCAGCCCCAGGCCAAGCAGAGTGTGTCAGGGGCAGCCGTGTTCCTCCTGGAGCTCCTCAGTGGAGAACCTGCTTGCCTGCAACATGCGGAAGGGCCACACTGGGATGCCTGGGCACTGCCATACACAGAGTGTGATCAGAATATATGGTGAATGATATTTACAATAATAAACACATTGCTGTTGACTGCCTCAGGGTACTCTCCCTTGCTTCAAACAGATTTATCCCATAGTCTTGCTACATTCTAAGGCAGTTTTGGAAGTCCTCTTTTGTAAACGTCTTTACGTGGTATGATAAAAAATCATGGTGACTGCTGCGGAGTGCCACTCAACGGAAAAGCAGACTCGTAAAGATATTATGGTGTGTCCTCATCTCCCTTACTCACTGGGTCAGGCCCATGCAACTTCTGGCTCTTCCCCAGAGTCAAAATGACCCCAGCAGTAAATATTATGAATTGATTCAGGACATTGGGGCAGTCACAAAGATACCACTAATGACACCAAACAGTATTTCCGGAACTGCTTCCTGCTTCAGGAAATGGCAAGAATGGCATAATACATGTGTCTGAAGCAAGTTGAGACATTTTGAAAGGAGTTAATTGTAATGTGTCTTTCATTGTAATAAAAATTTTTAAATCTCAACATTCACCTCTTTCCTCACTTACTTTTTTTTTTTTTTTTTTTTTAATCACAACTCATACAGGCAGTTATTCTGCTGGATACTTGTCTTCCCAGTGCTTAAACTCAAAAAACATCACCCGGATTTCTTCAAATTCCTATTCCCAAACACTTAAGTAAAACACCCAAATGCTTGGATATTCAAACTTTAAAACATGCACACCACTTGCCTTGACAGAAAAGCAGCGAAGTGTAGTGTTTAGATGCTGGGTAGGACTGAGCACAGGATAGAAATGTCTTTGTTGTATCATCTAACATGAGCTCAGAGACCCTGAGGGAAATGCTCAGGTCACAAGCAATTGCTTTAGCAAGAGACTTGCAGGGCAATTGCCATCTTATCTTCGAGGGCTTGCTTTTTCTTCTTAGGCTAGTGTTCCTAGAACTGCCGGTGATTTTAAGACCAGCTGGACATAGAAGCTGCTGCCACTCACCCATCAGAGCTTGCCAGCTCCTGCCAACAACATGCAGATTTCTCTGTCCTAATACAGCCCCCACCTTGCCTTTGCTCTTGGGATGTACCAGAGGCCACCCCGTCCTGTGGGCCTTGAACTGCAATTCCATTTTTCCCTCACAAATGAAGATTCCTTTCAGAACGTTCATCCATCTGTTTTTCTTTGACCTGAACATTTATTGCTTGGAAAGTCGTTTGGTGCTCTGAGCACAGCAAAGAGGATCTACTTGGCTGACCCAGCCATTTAAGTGTGGAACATTAAGAAATTTAGAAGAGGAAAGTTGACTGAAAAATTATTTTGGCTACTGAAACTTCAAAGAGTTTATGAAAGTGGATTAGTAATAAATCCAAGGGTGCTGTTGGACAACCATCCAAGAGATCCTTCCCTCCTGACCTTGTCCTTGTTGCTAGTTCAAACCATTTCCCTGATATCCTGGGCCTCCCATTGTCCCTGGTCTCACACACTTTCCTAAGCTCACAGAGCTCCACTAGCCACCCCCGACACAAGTCTGGGGGAAGATGACAGACTCTCTTAGGGATCAGCTTAGTTAATGATTCTCTACTGACACCAAAATGCCCTGGAACATGCAGGCTCTGGATGCAGCTACCAGCCTGGCCCACTTCTGTGGCCCAATGGGATGCTGGGAAAGCAAAGGCAAAGGAAGGACAGAAGTACCCACCATGCAAAAAGAGGCGAGAGAAGGTGGGTCACCAGCCACCCTGCCCACCCAGAAGCGCACTCACAGCAGCTGCTTGTACGTTCTCTCCTGATAGGTCTGGTTACTGACGTAGGTGATATAGACTGAAAAGTGGTCGGCCGCGTAGTGGTACACAATGTCGCACACATCAGAAATGACAACGTTCTCCTCCATTCGGTGCTCCAGCTCCAGGAGAAACCTACAAGACAGCAGCTGGAGTTCAGGATCAGGAACGTCTCCCCGGTCGGGACAAACCGGTGTGCAGCTGATGAGACCGGAGGGTGCCTGCTCACTGGGGCCCACCTAGGCACATCAAGGACTTACTGTCTGTTTTAGGCGGCCAACTGCATGGTGAGTACAGAGAGTATGAGAGACCTTATCGTCCTCTCATAGGTACACTGCAGATGCATAGAAGGATGGTGGGCTTTACTTCAGGACGGTCCTGGGTGGTCAGAGAGGTGGGACGGGGTGGAGCATGGCTGGGACCTGTCTCCACCACTGAAGCCTGTGGCCAGTGCCTGCAGCTCTACTTCTGCATGTTTGAAAGTTTCCATAGTGAAATATGAATACATAAATTGCAAGCATGATGGCAGAGGCTGAGGGGTCTCAAGGGCTCCTAGGGCAGAGGCACTATAAATAGAGGGTAGGGTGTGTGGGGGAAGGACAGGGCAACACATATGATGTTGAGGGTACCCCCCTGGGGGAAGGGCTGCTTCTGGCATATGGTAGCATGTCTGAACTCTGGAGGAGTTGGCCTAGTGGATTCCAGGGTCACTTTTAGCAGCAAAACTCCATAGCCTGCCACGAAATGGGAAATGGGTCTCACATCCTGGCCACACAACTGCAGTTCATTTTTCCTTGGAAAGAATGGATGGACAGATGTCTCTTATCCTTTGGCCTTCATGGCAAACTCACCCTTTCCTTCACCCCAGGCTGGCCACAAACCCTTCAGGAAAACATGGCCAGGCTGTGCTCTGTACCAGCTGCACATGGTCTTGGCCCACAAAGCCATGGCTCTGTGACTGAAGGATGAGAAACTACTCCTGCAAGGGCCTTGACACCGACAAGAAAGGGACAGGTGGGCCTTTGGATTTACATCTGTGTAATTACATTTTACCATGGATCACACCAAACATTCAAAACTAGAGAAACCACTATGACAAAGAGTATCACCAGCTTCACTGTACCCCTGAGTGGAATCAAGTCCCATGGAGAAGGCTGTCTGTGTCTCACCGCTCACTGACGGCCATGACGTCCAGGACGTTGGAGAAAAGGATGTGTGCCTCAGACGGGTGCAGGATCTTCTTCAGCCTCTCGTTCTCCATGAAGTGGGACACTAGTAGGTTCAGGCTCTTATAATAGGAGGCCTCAGAGGTGACCAGCTCGAACATGGCCTGTGTCGGTGAGACCCTGAGGTTACTGCCCCGAGAGGCCTTCCAAGGACCAAGTGTCTTAGAGAGTTGCGTGGAGGTAGTATGAGATTTTAAAGTAATTCCCGATGGCTGCTGAGGTCTTTGAGGGCAGGCGTGTGGCAGATGGCTGCTCCCTGTGCTGGTGGAGGGACGACAGAGGAGCTGCCTATTCCACAGAGCCAACCGGCTCCTGCACAAGAGGGGACAGTGCTCTGTCCTCTGGAAGCATGGTCTCAGTTTGCAATGTGGTGACAAGCAAACACCAAAGTCCCCAGTACTGAACAAGGGAGCTGCCTGTGGTGGCACATGCCTGTAATCCCACCATTCTGGGATGCTGAAGCAGGAGGATTGCAAGTTTGAGCCCAGCCTGGGCATCATAATGACTTAGTAAGACCCTGTCTCAAAATAAAATACACAAAAATTAAAAAGGGCTAGGAATGTAACTCAGTATAAAGACCTCCCCATTTACTACAACAACTACTACTATTAATAACAACAAGGGAGAAACATGAGCAGTCAGCCATGAGCCAGTGCAGATATCCACCTGCACAGGAGGATTCCGATCCACATTTTCCTGTGGAGAGGTGGGCAGGTAAGCACCAAGCAGACCCCAAATCCTAAATACCCCTGAAGCAATGTCCACATGGAAACAAACCAAACTGGCAGGGAGAAAATTTAAAGGTAACTCATTGTTTTTCTACTTGATTTTTGTCTTTTGAGTTGTCAGAAATGTTTAAATTATGCTTATATTATTCCTTTTAAGGTATGTATGTATGTATGTATGTATGTATGTATGTATGTATTTATTTATTTATTTTTGTGATGTTAGGGATCAAGCCCAGAGCATTGCATATACTAAGCAACCGGTGTACTACTGAGCTGCACTCCCAGCCACAGGTCAGATTTTATCCTGCAGTCAATCCTATAATCAGTTTTATCCTACAATTTTTATTTTGGAACAGAGATATAGAAATCCATTATCTAGGCTTTCCAGAGTGATATTTATTCTATATCATGACAATTACCTGTTTGTTGAACCTATGAAAACAAGAAAACTCTATACTCCAGCTCTAAGATCTGGGCGGCAGGCCCTGGCTTGCCTTCTCTCTTTGGTTATAAACGACTTCAATGACGGTTTCCTACTTCTTCTCCTTATCACCTACCAACATTCTTAACCTAGGATTGGTTTAGGTGCCTGAAGGGACAATTTAGTGGGTTAAATTGTGGACTCCACAGAAGCTAGGCCCAAGGTAAAAGGCTCTTTTCAGATGTAATTGAGTTCAGGGTCTTGAAGGTAAATCTTCGATTCAGTGTGAACCAGGCATCTCCATAAGAGAGAAGCAAAGGGAGATGGGTCACAGAGACACAGAGGACCGGATGGAGGCAAGAAATGGAGGGGCTACAAGCCAAGGATTGCTAGAAGCCACAGGAAAATGGAAGAAGCAAGAGGGACTCTCCCCTAGACTTATGAGGAGTGCAGACCTACAGACACCTCAGTTTCAGGTCCCTATACTTGTGGGAGAAAAAGTTTCTGTCCTTATGTGCTCCCTAGTTTGTGGTAATTTGTTATAGCAGTCCTCAGAAACAATCGCAGTCGGCAGAGGAGGGATGGCAGAGCTGGGATGGCCCTGAGCTCTGGCGCACCTGGGGTCCTGCCTACCCCATACCTCATTCTCTCTGAGGCACTCCAGCTTCCCCACTGATAAGACCTTCCAATTTGGGACTTGGGACTCTGGCAATGCAAGCCTCGCTCCAGTGGTTAGGAAGGGGATGGGCTCATGTGCGTTCCCCAATGCCACAGGCCCTGTTGGAGGGAGCTTCCCAACTGTCTCCTTTACTCCTCAAGGTCCCTCAGGAAGGAGGTACAGAAGCCCCCATTTTGCCCACAGGAAGCAGACACAAAGAGGAGATGTAATATCCCTTAAGTCACACAACTTGATGGTGCTAAAGCTGGGATTCACCCCCAGTGTCTCCAGATTCTGGGCTCTGCCAATGACTCCTGCTATGCTGTGCCACAGCAGAGCTGAAGTGGACATTGTCAATCGTTAGCTTCCATGTGAAGCTCTACCAGATGCCAACCTGGCAAAGCACTCTACATCATGTAAATTGGTGATGCGCTACAACACAGCTCTGTTCAGCAACAGGGACAAGGTCCACATGGACATCATTCCAGGCATGAGACATCAATCAAAGACCCTGGACCACATGCTTGACCCTGATTTGAGGTGGTGACAGTCAGAGCAGAGAGGCTGAAATGTGCTTGTGGCCTCTGTAACTGTGTTCATGTCACAATTGTCCAGTCTACCCAAAAAGAAGCCAGCAAAACATGTCACTGGGCCTTGCCAGTGGTAGAACTATAACCTCAGGACTGACTGATGAGTAACCTTTGGGCTGCCAGCTGTCTACCTCTGCAGAGATGAGGGAGGCCACACTGGTGAGAAGTTTCCTAGAAGTTTCTCTGCACAAATGATGTTAGGGACTCACTTTTCTGCTGTTACGTTTAAGTTTCTCAAGAACCTACCAAGCCTCACAGCTCCCAAACTCCAAGCACATACAACTGGTACAATGGTTTCAGGTGAGTGTCACTGTGTCAGCTGCAACATGTACCTGCTGTGCCTAAAACACAGTAACACAGGGACAGGCATGCCCACCAAACCACGCTGCCCCGAGTGACACCTGTCAGAAGCACGTGCAATTATACATCCAGGTGCCACCTTGGCTCTGTTCACCCATGTTCCCTGGCTGATGACATCTTTGTCCTGGTGTCTGGGGGAGGATGAGGGCTTGGGAGCAGTGCTGGCCTTTCAATGGCTGACACGCAGCAGGCTCCAGCCTGAATCACGGCGGATGCCGGCTAAGCCCATTTACCTAGCACCCTCCTCCTCCTCCTCTACCCATTTCCAGGCCATGAGTCACCACAGGGTCTTCTCTGCTGCATGTCTGTCTTCACTCTGTACACCATGCAGTTAGCCACATCGATGCTGCTGCCTCTTCTTTATCAATCCCACCTGCACTCTCTGTCACTCACCCTTGCTGATGAGGGACCCAGCCCCTGCTTGATCCTCCATCCTCTATGCCCTTGTTGACTCATTTTCCCGTTGTCTCATTCCCTCATTTTCTCGGTCCCCCTGTGCCACAGTGCTCACTGAGCACTGGCTGCATGTAGGCACCAGTCTGGGCACAGAGCTTCGTGGTGATTGTAGCACATCCCTGCCATGACGTGGGGCTCACATTTTAGGGGAGCAGAGCCAGTACAGGCTGCATGAGATGCTTCAGGTCCCGTCAGCAAAGACAGGTACCAAGGAACAGATACAGGATGGGAATAGTGTGTGTGTGTGTGTGTGTGTGTGTGTGTGTGTGTGTGTGTTCTACGTGAGTGTGTGGGTGAGTGTGCATGTGTGAATGTGTATGTGAATGTGTTTGTGAATGAGTGTGAGGGTGTGTACATGAATGTATGAGAATGAGTGTGAACATGTGTGCAAGAGTGTGATTGTGTGTGTGTGTGAATGAGTGTATATAAGAGTGCATGTGTGCATGAATTAGAGTATGTGAGTGTGATTTGTGTGAAGGAGTACATATTTGTGGGTGTGTCAGGTGTGAATGTGTGTGCATAATTGTCAAAGTGTTGGAGTATAGAACTGGGTCTAAGAGTAAGTGTAGTATGTACACAAGTGTGTGTATGTGGGTGGGTGTGAACATACTTGTCACTATAGAGAATCTGTGATTGTTCAGCCATCTCCCACTAGAGCCCATGTTTTGGGGTGGGGGCTGGTTCCCCCACTCAGGTCCCTCCCCTGCCTTGTGAGCCTCTGCTACACCCTCCTCAGGACCATCATTAGACTTACCCATGCTGGATGACCCTGCCTGGTCCCTGACTGGCACTTGGAGCTCCTGATAACTCCTCCAATCAAATTCACTCCTTGAGATTTTTGCAATCTTCTACCCTACTACTGTTCATCTTGTTTTTTGTTTGTTTGCTTGTTTGTTTTTTGAGACAGGTCTTGCTCTGTAGTTCAGGCTGGTCCTGAACTTTCTATATAACCCGGGCTGGCCTTGAATTCACAGCAGTCCTCCTGCCTCTGCCTCCTGAGTGCTGGGATGACAGGCATTCACCCCTACACCTAACTTCCTGGGTATGGAAACCAAGCTCAGGGCCTTTCACTTACTAGGCAAATGCCTTAACTGTTGCTCTACTACTCCTCCAGGCCCACAGCCTCCTCTTGTCTGGGATCCTTTTCAAAGACAAATCCTGTCAGTCCTAGATGTTCCTTTGGAGGGGCCAGGCCAGACGGTTTTGCCATCAGCAAGAGTTTTGATGTGTCTGGCATTTTCTGCGGGCAGTTGAGCAGCCAAATGGCTGAGGTCTTGGCTTTGGGAATTGGCCAGAACCTCTGCCATCAGTGACAACTGCTTAGTCAGGCTGAGCCCCTGTTTCCACATACGCTAGATGGGAACAACAGCCCCTCCTATTAGATGTTGCCAGGCAGTGAGGTACAAATGCAAATTGCTCAGCCTGGAGCCTGGCTGGTCACAAAGCACCACTGACCCAACATCTGCACTGCACCACCTTCACTAAGGGCAGGAAGGTGTTCTGGCAAGAGGGGCAAGGAGGCCCACCCTCAAGGGACACTGGGACTGAGCCCCAAAGGTTCCTTCCCAGGAATGTCAATGCCTGTGCAGAAAACTGCAGGGCACCAACAGGCAGAGACAGGACGGTATAAGGCAAAGGCAGAGCGTGGGAGGCAGGTGCCCTTCAACATGTGGGATGGGCTACTGACTGTGGAAGGGGTCAAAGGACCCCAGACTTCCCTTTGGGGAGTGTGAATCACAGCCTTATTTTCAGGACTAGGGAGAGCTGCTGCCCTGAGCTCAGACTGTGCTGGCTGCTCACACCAGCCTTCAAAATGAGACACACCTGTCTTCATGCAGGGGACACTACCCCAGCACCACTCAGGGAGCACAGGGTTGTATATCCTCAATAAATTTAAATTTTTCTCTGATTGTGTGGCTTTGTCCATCACAGTGGAGTCTCAGATGAGAGGAGTCACCCCAATCTGGCAGAATCTCCCATACCCTCAGTAAGAGAAAGACCGTGAGCCAGCACTCCGCTCTACTGGCCTGCCAGAGGCACTCAGAGCCAAGCTGTCTCTGAGTGGGTGGGATGAGGACGAAGACCAGAGGCCAGGGAAGCTGGATCCCCCTCTAATGCACCATGACCACCACTTTCTCCGCCATACACTCCCTGCCACGATATGCCTCACTGCGGACTCAAAACAACAAACAGGTCAAATGATCGTGAACTGAAGCCTCTTAAATTGTGAACCAAAACAATTCTTTCCTTCTTACAGGTTGGTTTGTTTCAGGTATTTCGTCACAGTGTCAGAAAGCTGATTAACACAGGTCAGGGGCAGGGCATCACCAGAAACCAACATTGCTGGTACCTTACTCCTGAACTTCCAGACTCCCGAAATGTGAGAAAATAAATGTCTGTTGCATTGTGTTCTGGCACAGCACAGCAGACTAAGACACCGCCTGGTCTTCCACCAGCTCCAAGAACTCATCCTCTTCATTCTTATCCTGTGGAAGCAGCGGAAGCAAAGACTCCCAAATGCTCACCCAGCACAAAGGAAACAAAAGTCACCATTTCTCAGCATAGTCCCTTCACTAGGTGTTTGCAGACATGCAGATTCCCAGGCACCCAGGCCATCCTTAACCTGTCTTCTCAGCTGATGCCCAAGTGACTCTGAGATATGCCTGGGTGTGGGGACCTGCTGCCGTCCAGGGCTCTAGCCTAGAACTGCCGTGAGGCTCTCTCCCTGTCACACTTGTCACTCTGAGTCCAAGGCATCATGGTACATGCCTGGAACCTGACTGCTGTAGTTCATTTTGTGCTGCTTTTGGAGAATGTTTCAGACTGGATGATTTGTAAAGAAGGGGGATTTACTTCTTACAATTCTGGAGGCTGGGAAGTCCACAATCAAGGTGCTGACATCAGGTCCAGAGGAGGGATACAGGCCAGAGAGGGAGGCCTGCTGTCATCTTCACATCAGGAAACCACTCCCTTGATAATGACCTCCTTCCCATGCTAATGACCCCATTCCCACAGTAATGACATTAACCAATGCCCAAGGACAGAGTCTGCAAAACCTAATCACCTATCAATGGTCCCACCTCCCAATACAGTTGCAATAGGAATTAATTAAATTTCCAACCATGAACTCTGGGGGCCACAGTCAAACTACAGCACCAACTTTGCTGTTAGTATATTTGCTTTTGCCTGGAGGAAGGCAGGTGACAGAGGCAGTTTGGGGCTAGAATGCTGGGGGTCTGTTCTAGGGTTTTTCCTTGAACTTGGACTCCCTAAGAAAACAATGGGGATGTTGTCCATTGACCTCACTATTCTGACTTCATCGTCCAGGCTCTGAGTCCCCAGTAAGCCAGTGGGAGTTCTAAAGGCCACCTGCAACTGCTGAGAACAGGGCTTGAGATGCTGACCTTCTGGGCCACAGCAGTCATTTGGGTAGGCAGTCACTTGGGAATAGTCCCCCAGCTCCTCCCTTCAGGCAGAGGTGTCACTGGAGCAGAGGAGGGTTGTTCTGGCCCTTAATCCAAGCTGTGCCTGCTCACTGCTGCTGACCCCAGAGCCTGTTTACTCCTGAGGAAGCAGGGTGGGCTCGCCTCCTTGCTCAGGCAGATCCTGCTCTTCCTTGGGATCAGCCAACTGCCCATCCTCACTCTGGCACAACAGGCAGGTGAAAACTTCTAGTTAAGAAGCAAAAATGACAATAAATGCCAGGCAAGGGCACACACCCTGATCTCTGCATGAATTTGGGAAGACATTAGTTGGGGTGCATCTGAGTAAGCAGCACGCAGAGGCCACTGGTGCCAGGGGAGTGGCTGCCTAATGGGGAGTGACAACTGCATCCTGTGCTGCTACAAGACCAGGGGCAGGCATATTTTATTAATATGTGTAGCCCTGAATTTATTAATAAAATCATCCCCCACACCACCAGTAGTCCAAACCCAAACCCCAACTAGCTCACCCATATCACAAATGTGAATTATTAAGTTTCCTCAAGATGGCCTGGCTAACAGTTTGTGGGAAATTTACATACCTAAATTGATACAAATAAAAACCCTCAAATAAAAACCCTTGAAATCATGTTCAGCCTCATTTACAGTAAGAGAAATGCAGATTAAAACCATAGAGAGATACCCTGTTCCATCCAACAGATAAGCTAAAAGAAAGCCTCTGGGTGCTGTGGGCCACCGACGGGGGCGAGCCAGTAGCCTCCCACGTGGCTCGCGTGATGGCAACCAAGCAGTGTCTTCCGAAAATTAAAAAAAAAAAACATCGACCCTGTAACCCAACTATTCCAGTTAGAAATCCCCACGGTATTCTATGCGTACAAGCTCAATCTTCCAGGATTTTAAATACTGCTGCAGCGAACATCCTTGATACACAAAGTTTCCCACTGCAGATGCCCATCGGTGGCGACTGGTTAAATTATGGACCATGTGGACAAGAAAGTTCCAAAAGGCTGCAAAAATGGATAGGTATGCACGGAGATGATCAATATTTTGCTAAGTGAAAAAGAAGCAAGGCTAGAACAATATACACTTATGCAACAGGTGTTCATGGAAGCCCACATACTCTCATCCTGAACATGTCTGAGGGAACGGGGCAGCTCAGGAACAGGAAGGAGAGGCTTTCTTTCACTGTTAGTCCTTTGCTCCTTCTGAACTTTGTATAAGGTACATCAATTATTTATCTGTGAGAGTAATTTCAATAATGGTTAAGTGCTAATCTTGCCTCTCTGCTGATTTGGTTGTGGCACTTGCTTTCTCTATCAAACAGTCTAGGAGACAGCTGACGATGTCATCAGGTGATGGCAGCTGCCCCCTGTGAGGCAAGGGCACAGCTCTGTGCGCCTCCCACTTAGGACTAATTTGCTGAATTGATAGGATTTATCCTAAGAGAGAAATATATGAATCAATGAGAGCTGGGAAATAACACAGCAATCACAATTTGTGGTTCTGAAAGAGGTTCATTTTTAAATCCCTATGTAATTTCCTTCTATGCCAGGCTTATTCAAACTGTGGAATGTGTCCAACATGAATTAGTAATCTTCCTCAAAACATGATGAGATTATTTTTTTGCCTGCATTTTTGACACATTAATTTTATAAACACAGGGTCAAATGTTCTACTGATTTTATATTTATGCTGACTTCTTTTCACAAATGCTATAATAAAAATATTTTAAAAGGAAGTTTGGGTACTTATATGCATTAACTGTATTATCTATTTCATATATGGTCCAAGACATGGCCAATCAATATGGCCCAGGTAAGCCAAAAAAGTCTGGACATCCATATTTTTTTTTTTGAGACAGGGTCTTGCTCTACAGTCCAGGCTAGTGTCCTGAACACACTATGGAGCCAAGCTGGTCTCAAATTCACAGCAGTCCTCCTGCCTCAGCCTCCCAGGTGCTAAGTTACAGGCATGCCCCACCACATCTAGCTTTGTATGGTGCTGGGGAATCAACCTCAGGGCCTTCGGCTTACTAGGCAAGCACTTTAACCGCTGAGCTATTCCTCCAGTCCCTGGACACATATATTCCAAACTGTCTTTAATTTTGAAGAAAAAAAAAAAGATAATATGTGCAAGTGTTGAAAACAAGTTGAAAAACAACAAAATACTACTGTGATTTCAGAGGCTGAGCAGCCTTAGCACAGGTGACTGCTTGGCACCTCCAGCTTCTCCTTTATTTCTTGGGGTGCCAGCTATAAGTCAAGGGGAGAATCTAATGGTCTGAAGTGCTGATGGCCTACATCCTCCACAGTCATAGTCTTATTCTCTGCTTTTTTTTTTCTTTTTTTCCTTAATAGTACTGGGAATGGAGCCCAGAGGCATTCTACCACTGAGCTGTATCATCACAGCCCTTATATGTCATATTGAGACAGGCAGGGCCTTGGCAGGTTACTCAGGCTGGCCCTGAACTTCCCCCTCCTGCCTCAGCCCCCCTGGTAGCTGGGTTATCGTCATGCACTGCCACGCTTGTCTTGCTCCTTGCTCCTTTCGCTCCGTTCAGGGATGTTCTGTGTTCCACTCCTCCCTGCCACTTCCTAGAAGAGTCCCTGTGCCCTCTCACTGGACATCCGAACCTACTACACTAGCCTCTTTAACCTCCTAATTTGAAAATAACCTCATTATTTTCTCAAACTGTGGTGTTCTCAGTGACACCAAAAAACACCAGAGGCTAGGTGTGGTGGCATACACCTGTAATCTCAGTAGTCTGAATCTGAGGCAAGAGGACTGAAAGTATGAGTCCAGCCTGGGCAACTAAATGTGACCCTGTCACAAAAATCAATCAACCAACCAACCATCAATCAATCAATCAATCAATCAATCGGCTGAAGATGTAGTTCAGTATGAAGGCTCACGGCTCAACCCCCAGGACCACCAAAACCAAACAAAAAACATCAGGGGAAGATGGGAACCAAGAGTTCAGAATAACTTAGGAAACAAAAACGAAATGAAGAAATTCCTCTATGGTAACTTTACAATTGCAACTAGGAAACTTACTTACAAATGAGGAAATCCCATTGTTTAGTTCATATATTTATTTATTTATTTATTCTTTTTTGGAGACAAGGTCTTGCTGTACAGTGCAAGCTGATCCTGAACTCACTACGTAGCCCAGGCTGACCTAGAACTCACAGCAATCCTCCTGCCTCAGCCTTCGAAGTGCTGGGATTACAGGCATCTAAGCATCTCTTTTCCTAAGCAAGCACTCTAATCACTATGCCTCCAGCTGCACACTGATTCTTCCATGATCGGTTAAGACTTAGGCCTACAGAAAGCCTAGCACTCCTGTGTACTCTCACATGAATGGAGCTCACTGAGACCTGCTGTTTTGCAGCTCAAAAACAAGAGACAACCAGGAAAAAGAGCTAGTGTGGAAGTGATTGGTTTGGAACATAAAATCTGAGGAGCTCAGTGTTGTGTGCTCCCATTAAGCTCTTCGAAATAATTAGAGAGAGTCAGACTCTTAAAAATACAGAGCAAGACACATGGCCTATCCATGCTGCTCACCAGTGAATGCAGCTGGACTGCCTACCAGCTAGGTCAGCCTCATTTATTTTTAAATATCCAAATCTGCAAGTGGATATTACAAAAATATATAAAGTAAAAATATTTATTTTCTTTGCCCACTCTTCTCTAATGTTCTACTTTATCTTTAAAAAACTGTACATTATGAATATTCACCTGTGTCTTTCTTTGAAACACATTTTTTTAATGTTTGTACAGCTGTATACTATCTTGCTAAATGACTCCCTGGTTGCTGGGCACTTAGATTTTTCTCCTTCATTCTTAGTTTTTTGTTGAGATGGACATCCTAATAAGTAATTGAGCACAAACCTGACTTTATCACAAACTAAAAGTCTAGAAGTAGATACTAGAAAGTACACAAATATATCCTCATTGAGATTTTGATAACAAATTATTTTATATTCTTATCAGCTACATTAGGTAGTGCTTATTTAAAAATATCCCTAACAATAGATTTTAAAGTAGATATGTATTTTAAAGTCTCTGTCATTTTGAACACAGAAGACCATACATCATTTTTTTTTTCATTTATTTTGAGACAGGGTCTAGCTCTATAGTCCAGGCTGGTCCTGAACTCACTATGGAGCCCAAGCAGGCCTCAGACTCACAGTAACCCTCCTGCTTCAGCCTCCCGACTGCTGGAATTACAGGTGTGCGCCACCATGACCAGCTTATGTGGTGCTGGGGAATCGAACTCGGGTACGTAGCGCTTGAGGTAGTGCTTGCTAAGCAAGCGCTTATACACTGAGCCGTTCCTCCAGCCCCTCATCACTGTTTTGAACTTCCTTGCTTATTATGGAGCTTAACTTTCATTTCTTCTTTCATTTACTCACTGGCTGTTTGTACCTTTCCTACGTGATTTGCTTTGCCTTTTTTTCCCCCGTTGAGTGTGCATCTTCTTTGAATCAACAGTTTTCTGACTGGTTGAAATATGGGTTCTGTGGACCTATATGAAAACATGAATGTTTGTTGTGCCGTTTTTATCTGGGTCCTGTGGATTTTCTGGACAAGGCACCGTCACTGGCAGATGGGGCCTTCCATGCTGGGGCCACCCTGAATAATGTTAGCAAGCACTGCATCTTGCCATAATTGTCACCAGCGATTTTCCATTATGTATGATTTTAGTTACAGATTTAAGATATTATGTATGATTTTAGTTACAGATTTAAGATATTCTTTATAAATCTCCAAAGAGCATCCTTTCGAGCTTTATTTAGATGGTAACAGATGGACTACTTTCCTTTTCATCCTCTTTGAAAATCAGTGTATTTTTCTCCACTAGTTTCTCAATACAATAAATTTTGGCCCCAAACATCCAAATGTTACTCCATCTTTGTGATAATTTATACTTGGTCAATGCATATTATTCAAATCAGATTTGATTTGTTGTTTTATGTAAATTTTTATTTTAACTCATAGTAAGGTAAATCAATGTGTTATTTTCTGGGAGAGTAATACTTATTTTGTCAGGATGAATGAAAAGAAATTGGAGCCATTCAATCTTTTGACAGCATTTTACTTTTTAAATTATCATACAATAGACTTTTTTGAGGGGTCATGCAGTTCTACAAATTTTAACCTATGTGTATTCTTCCTTCTTTTTCTCGCTGAATATACCATCTTACAGATCTGTCCATTTGCTTATCTGTTAAAGGATATTTGGGTTGTTTCCAATTCTGGACAACTGTTAATAAACCTTCATGTATACATTTTTGTGTAAACAAAAGTTTTCATTTTTTAAGTTAGTGGTTCTCAACCATGAGTAACCTTTTCCCTCAAGGACCATTTGGGCAGTTCTGAGATCATTTTTGTTGTCGTGATTGACTGGAAATAGAGGTGTTCTTGGCATGCAGTGGGTAGAAGCCATGGATGATGCTAAACTTCCTACAACACAAGGAACATATTCTGCAACAAAGAATTATTTAACCCAAAATGCCTGTACACTACTGTAGGTAAATATCCAAGAGTGGGGCTGTTGGGTTGCATTTATGTTTAACTTTTAAAAATTGGCAAAATTTTGTCCAGAGTGGTTACAATATTTTTATCCACCCTCCCTCCAAGCAATGCATGGGGTTGCAGCTGCTGTGTACCCATGCTAGCACTTGGTATTGCCAGCATGTTAGAAAAATTTAGGTCAATATGCAGTACTTACTGTCTTTTCTGTATCTTCTCTGATGAAGTGTCTTTTTTCATTTTTAAATTGATTTTTTTCCTGAGTTTTGAACTGTGTATATTCTGGATGTGTTTTTTTGTAGGACTAGTGATTTGCAAATACTGTCTCTAAGATTATAACTTCTCTTTTCTTTTTTATTCTCTTTTTCAGAGCAACAATTTTTAACTTTGATCAAGTCCAGTTTATCAGTTTTTTTCTTTTATACATCATGCACTTGGTGTCTTATCTGAGAATTCAATTCTTTGCCTAATTTCAAGTTAGGAAGATGTTTCTACAGGTTTTTGTTGTGAAATATTTTAATGGTTTGCATTTTATATTTAGATCCATTTTGAGCTAATTTTTTGTGTAAGGTATAAAGTTAGCTTTTTTGCTATATGTATGTTCAATTGTTTCAACATCAACATTCAACATTAAAAAACCAACCTTTGACTTCTGGGCAAGATGGCTGCTGAGTAACATAGCTGCACACAGTCTCCTCATGGACTCACTTAAAAAGTTGAGAATATAATTGAAAACTGCCCATTCAATTTAGCTAGGAGAGGAAGGAGCACCCCCAAATTGAAAAGAGGCAACAGGAAGGTCAGAAATCCTGAAGACACATTGGAAGTGGAAGAAAACAGCAGCCCAGGAAGCAGCCCCAGCAGCCCAGTGCCACCAGCATCCACAGATGGAAGAAAGCCTGGAGCCCAGAACCTCTGACTGGGGTAAGCACAGATACAGTAGTAGGAACTGACAGCAGCTGGTAGCCCCAGCCTCCAAAAACATAGTGCAAACTGCAAACACATGGCAAACTTCCCCTAGAAAAGGCCTCCCAGAGCCTAGGCTAGAGATAACGCTTGGCAGTCATGGTGGGCAGTGACGTAGGCAGAGCTTTTTTTTTTTTTTTTAAAGAACCTAAACTGTTTAGAGTTAACAAAGGCTCAGAAGAATACATTAGGGTTTTGGGTGTCACTCTTAAATAGTGTCTGGGAAGACACTGGCACAGGATACTGTTGTGGAGAAGAGACAAATGCTGCTGACCCCCTGAATGGCTTGGGTGGTAGTGGAAACACCTCCAAGGCTGGAGAGCTCTGCCCTCAGGTGTATGAAGCCAAGACATGTGGAAGAGCTTTGCTGAGGAGGGTGGAAGTGATCATGACACCTCAGAGCCATCAGACCGTTAGGTCCTCTCTCACTACCTACTCCAATCACACAACTCAGAGGAATCTCCGCCCCCATAGCCATTGAAAGAAACTGCTCAGCTAGGCATTTAAGGTGAAGTCCCTCGACAACAGAAACATGGGAAGAAAACAAGGCAACAGGACAACAGAGAAAGGCCTGAGACCCCCAGAAACGAATGTCATGAACCCTGAAATAGTGGAACTCATAGGGGAGGAAGTCAAAAGCGAATAAATGAGTTCAAACAAGATATTCTCCCCATTAGAGGAATAGGAAGCTGGGGTAGAATGGTGACTTGAGTGAAATGACTTAGGTGTGGAAGATTAATATGTTAAACACCGTATGGTTTCTCGGACTTGGAAAATCCAGAACATAGACATTCTTTGGAACCATATGAAGTGATAGCTGGAGCCGGGGGGAAAGGACAGGGAGCGGGTGGGAGGGTAGAAGATGGGAAGGGATTGTGAAGTCGATGCGATACGTAGATGTATGAAACACTGAAATTCATTGTAAATACTATGTATTACATTTGTATATTAATAAAAATAGTGGGGAAAAAGATATTCTCAAAGAAATGCAAGCAATGATTAAAGAGGAACTTACTAAACAAATAGTGGCCCTAAGGGATACAAAGCTTACTGAGCATACAGAAGCCACATATAAAACATTGGCTGAGGTAAATAAGGAAATGCAAGATATGAAGAAACATTTTGATGGAGAGGTAGAAAATTTTAAAAAGAAATCTAGTTGCAATTTAGGATATGAAAAATATATGTGAAAGCAGAGGAAGCTGACTCGAACATTGTGAGGACAGAATTTTAGAACTTGAAGACAATGCTGAGGAAACAAATGCTATAATTAGACATGACTCCGAAGTTAGAAATGAGCAAAGTAGCCGAATACAACAACAGCTGATGGATGACGCAAAGAGAAGAAACCTCAGAATTATGGTATGGGAGAAAGAACAAAAGACAGCATCAAAGGTATAAAGAATTTAAATATTCACTGCAATCATACAAGAAAATTTCCCAAATCTTGGAAAAGAAACTAATTTTCAGGTACAAGAAGCTTATAGAACACCAAATAATCTCAAAAAACAAAACTTGCCATGCCACATCCTAATCAAAACCTCAGAAATACAACATAAAGAGAGAATATTAAAAGCAGCAAGAGAAAAACAGACATTACTTTACCAAGGCAAACCCACTCAAATTACCACAGATTTTTTTTTAATGCAAGCTTTAAAGGCTAGGAGAGCCTGGAGCAAAATCTTTCAAGCTTTAAAAGACAGCAAGTATAAACCCAGGTCATTGTATCCTGCAAAATTGTCCCTGAAAATTGAAGGGGAAGTAGAAATGTTTCATGACCAAGAACCCCTAAAGAAATTTGCAACCACTAGCTCAGCATTGCAGAAAATACTTAAAAGAATTTTACAGACAGACAGAGAGACAAGCAGCACCAAAGAACATAGAGGAAAGGAAACATGTAAAGAGAAAGTGTAACCAAAAAATAGGCATCAGTCCTATGAGTGGTGGTCCATTAAAACAGTACAACCTTTCTCATAAAATTTGTGAAACTTCTCCCCATAGCTATTAGTTTTGTCACTATATTAGTTTACAAAACATAATAATTATATTTAACATGGGTAATTGGTGCAAGATCTTAATCTGTGAAATTTTTTTGATGTGTATGATGTGTATAGATATTTAGCTGGGGTTGGAGTGGCAGAGACAGTCATTTTGATTTGGGATATTTTTAATTTTAAAAACAGTAAGAGTAGGTAAATAAAGTGATTTTGGAGGTCTTTTCCCTGAAGCTGTCATTGAGTGGTAAAGATAAAAGATTGTGTAGCCTTAGCCATTGGCTAAGAATTCAGTAGGCTATTAGTTTAACCTGTGACCTTTGAGTTTTACATTTCAATTTTATGCTCTGTAACTAAATTTGTAATAACAATTGTACTCATTTTTTCCTGCTCCTTTTTGGGAAAGAACTCTTAAAAATTTCTGAAATAACTAAGTATGCCATTATATCCATTGCTTTATGTGTAATATTCTTTTGTGATATAGAATTAGGTTCACTTAACATAGCTGTTCATTTATTCAGTCTTTGATGTAAGTGTAGCCTAAGAAAATCAACTGATGTAATGATAACCTGAATGTCTTTTGAATGTACACACTTTTTTTTTTTTTAGTATGCAGCTAAGGAGTTTGAAATTTAACTTCTTTTCTTTCTCACATTTTCTAGCCTTATGAATTTCATTGTTATAGTTCTTTTCTTATGTGGACTGCTGGGAGAGGCCACGTTAAAGAATCTCAATACAGATATAGTAAGATAAAGAGAAGAAGACGAGGAGGGGGAGGAGGAAAAGGAGGAAGAGGAAGAGGAGGAGGAGGAGGAAGAACTTTCAACAAATTGTCCCAATAAAAGGCTCTGCCAGACTCAGAGATGAAGCATTGAGATATGGCCACTGAAACACATTCTAGAGGTGGGAAGCTGAGCTCATGAGTGGTGATTTGCCTAAAGTGAGTCAGATGCAGAAGATTAAATATATTAAATATTGCAAGGTTTCTCTGATATGGGAAATCCAAAGACAGGTATTCTACAGAACCACATGGGTGTGAAAGTGGGAGTCAGGGGGTTGGGCAAGATATGGAAGGGCCAAAACTGGGGAGGGGAAAAGATTGCAATGTTGATGTGATATATATGTGCACAAAATACTCAAGCTCATTGTAAACAGTATATATTACGTATATATTAATAAAAATGGGGGGAAAAGAGTTAAAACAAAACAGAAACCATTCAACATTGATTGAAAAGGCCTGTCCTTTCTCCATAGTTTTGCCTTTGCCTTTTTGTCCAAGGTTATTTGACCTTTGTTTATGAGAACTATATTATTTCTGGACTTTGTATTCTGTTCCATTGATTGTGTGAATATCAACTTTTTTGATTACTGTAGTTTTTCTTAGGAGGCCTTAACAAAATAAGAGCATGCTTCCACCAACTCTATTCTTCCTTTTCAAAACTATTTTATTCTAATTATCTTGCCTTTTTGTATAAATATTAAGATAGTTTTGTTCACATCCACAACAATTTTGGGAGTATAATTGGATTTTCATGAAATGTAAAGGTCAGTATGTGGGAAACCTGACACTTCTACTATGTTGATCTTCCAATTCATTAACTCTACTAATTTATTTAGGTTTTCTTTGTTTTCAGTGAGGTACAGTTTTTTAGATGCCTCGCAAATGCTGTTAGATTTATACCAACTTATTTTATTTTAAGGAGAACTCACAAGTGCTATGATTATTTTAATTTTAGTTTCTAATTATTCATTGCTAGAATATAGAAAACTCAGTTGATTGATACTTTGGTGTTCATTTTTGGCGCTGATATTTTGTATCTTGAATTTTGCTAAAATGATTATTAGCCATATGAGTTTTTTTTTTTAATGTAGTAATAGATTTCTTGGGATTTTCTATGTATACAACCATGGCATTGGTAAGTGGGCAAACTTGTGCATTCCTTTCCAGTCTCTACACCTTTTATTTATTTTCTTGCCTTTTTGTACTGGCGAGGAGTTCCAGTGTGGTGTTAAACCAGAGTGGCCTGGCACGCGCCCTTGCCTTTTTCCTGATATTAGGGGAGAGTATTCAGTTCTCCACTGTTAGGTATACTGTTAGCAATAGAGTTCCGGTAGATATTCTTTATCAAGCTATATAACTCCCCTTTTACTATTAGTTCACTGAAACTTTTAATAATGACTAAAAGTTGAAATTTTTCAAATACTTTTTCTGCATCAATTGTAGTAATCATATAGTTCTTTATACTGTCACTGCAGTTTATACTGGTTAACTTAAAAAAATCTCAATAGCCTTCCATTCTCAGAATAAAGCTTATTTAGTCATGGTATATTACTCTTTTTATATGTTGCTGGGTTTGCATTGCTAATATTTTGTTGAGAATTTATATATATGTATTTTGTGAAGAACATTAGTCTGTAGTTTTGTGTTCTTATACTTTTATTTTCTTTTTGGGGTACTGGGGATTGAACCTAGGCCCTGCACTGAGCTGCATTCCCAGTCCAATTTATTTATTTATTTATTGAGATAGGGTCTTGCTAAGTCATTAAGTTGTCCAGGCTGGACTTGAACTTGCCTTCTGCCTCCAGGAGAATTAACAGGTGTACCACATGACTGGCTATTTTTCTAATTTTTCTGTCAGGCAATGGCTGCCCTCATAAAGCTGTAAAGTTTTCCATCTAGATTTTGGAAATGACTGGGTAGAATTTGTGCTATTTTTCTACTTTAAATGTTTGCTAGAATTCACTAGTGAAATAGGCCACGGGATCACATTTTATAAAAGGTTTTAAATATAAGTTCAATTGTTTTAATAGTCACAGGACTATTCAGGTTATCTGTTTCATTGTGGATGAATTACAATAGTATAAAGTTTGAGGAGTTGGTCTATTTTTGCATGTAGAGTTGCACCTAATTATTCCTTATTATCTTTGTGATGTCTGTGAGGTCTGTTTTATCTTTTTTCAGACAGGGTCTCACTCTGCAGTCCAGATTAATACTGAACTCACTACATAGCCCACACTGGCTCAAACTCACATCAATCCTCCTGCCTCAGCCTCCTGAATGCTGGGATCACAGGCATGTGCCCCTATGCTCAGTTTAGGTGGTGCCGGGGAATCAAGCTCAGAGCTTTGTGCTAGCTAGAAGCACTCTCACCACTGTGATACTCCTGCAGCCCTTGTCTCCTTTTTAATTTCTACTAGTGGTAACCTAGATTCTCTCCTTTTCCTCTTTCAATCTTGGTAGCAGTTTAATAATTTTACTGATATTTTCAAAAAAACCCAGAATTTGGTTTTGATGATTTTCTCAAATGATCCCTCTGTGTTAGCTGCCCATTTAACTGGGTTTTTAAAACAGAACAAGACAAAAAACCAGGAAGAACAAGTGTTTCTACAGAATCTAGCACAGGTGTGAAGGGGCTGCGGAAGGGCTGGGCCTCTGGGGCCTCCATCGTATCTAGAGACAAGAGCCAGCAGTTGGTGTGCACCTGAGGGCAGGTGTGAGCAATGGCGACGGGGGTTTGTAGGCCAGAGTTGGTGCAATTTCAGCAAGGGCTAGAAACACAACATTTCTTTACTTATTTCTTCTGTACCCACTTTACATTTTCACAGCTAAGAAGCTAGGAGTGCAACCTTGTGGTAACACACTCACCTAGCACGCTTGAGGCCCTGTCCCACCAAAAACCCCAACAAATTTAACAAAAAATAGAACAGAAATAAATTTATAATACATACTTGCACATTTAATTTTTCTCACCATCCTCTCATTATTAATCAGCCTCTTTTCTCTCTAAACTAAAGATTTCCCTTGACACTCCAATAATTTTTGTTTAATGTAAAACCTTACATCTCTCTGGGACTTAGTTCTGTCAATTTTTAAGGGATAGTTTCTCGACACAAGCAGCAAACCCTCAGGCACCCCCATGACTTGGCATCAGCTGGCTCAAAGTCAGCGAAAGTCCACTTGGGCCATCAAGCAAAAAAGTGAGAGGCACAGGTACCCCACTTCTGTACTGTTTCAGGACAGGGTAGCTCAAAGGAAGTTCAAATGGCTCAAAAGTAAAGCTGTAGGATAAGACATCAGTGAAAAGAAATCTGATGGCGGTAGTTACCCACAGGTGAAAGGAATAATCTCACAGTCACAACACGTTCAACCTCCCCGATGCTTGAGTGTCTATCAGAAATACCTCACAGTAATAAATATGGATGTGAAAAATTCAGTCCTCCTCCCACCTAATAAAAACAGTCACATTTTGAACACTCAATACTGCTGCCGTCCTATAAGGCACTAAGAGATTTTTTTGTTGTTGTTGTTGCATGTGAAATACTATTTGTTCTAGATAGATGAACCCGTAAGTCTCCTGGTGGGCCAGTTGGGGACCTCCCCCAATGCTGCCTCCCCCGCACAGCCAGGACCAGCCTGCGACCTACCTCCTGCAGTCGGACCTCCTCAGGCTGCAGAATCTCCAGCACCCCGCTGCTCCGGATCTCTGGCAGGTCCTGCCAAAGGTTGAACCTCGAGTGGGGGTTACTGAGCAGGCAGATCTGGGGCAGAGCCCTCCTTTCTGGGGGGCTTGCCGGCTGTCCCTCTTCCTCCTCTTCTTCGTCTTCCTCCTCGGCAGGGTCCTCACTGCCTGGGGACTCATCTTCACTGTTCTGTACTTCTGCGTCCTGTTGTCTCCTGGTTTCGATTTCCTGGAGCGTAGATTTATCTCGGTATTCCTGATAGAGGAGCCCTAAAATAAAAATGAGTTGTCATGAGGAGATTTGAAAAACTTTAGGTGAAGATCACAAGGAAAGCCAGGCTGGCACGTGTCTCTGCAACAGATGCCAGGAGCACAGACAGCACTGCTATCCTCTTCATTTCCACAGCAAAGACAGTGTGTATATATATATATATATATTTTTTTTTTTTCAACAAAAAGTCCCTGAATGGGACGACAATCCAGTTACACAAATACGTGCTTTCCTTACACATACTTGGGAAAATAAGAACACAGAGCTCGATGTTTATAACTGCACACACAAAGATGATGGAAAGTTGCAATTATGTTTTAATATCCCAAAAGGATCCTCTTGATAGCCTGAAATGCTTCGATATTAAAACTCAAGTGTATTCATTTATGAAATGGGAGTAGCTGTAAATCTTCGTGAGGAAGGAAAATTCAGTATCTCATCAGCCATAAGACTCCCAAAGGGAATATTCACCTTGTGCACTCACAGTCGAGACTTACCTACTTAACCAAGTACCTATGAAAAAAATGTGTACTCAGTCCCAGAGGAGACTGGGGGACACATATGGATTAGTGTAGATGTGACTCTCCACAAGAGGCATCCCACCTGAGATGTTCTGGCCATGGGCAGAGGGATTGTCCCTTCATATTGGCAGCAGTGGCTGGACAGGGATAGGGAGGTATTGATCCTATCCGTGGTAAGGCTAGAGGGAAAGAGTGTCAGCCCCCAAGGATATCAATGGCTGTGCTCAGAAGCAGGACTCTGTTCTAAAGCCCAGGGGTGACTCTGGACTGCATGAGAAGGGGCTGCAGCAGCTCCCAGGGGCAGTAAGATGTCGGCTTCAATGAAAGGATGGTGGGTATAGAGTCATGGGTCCACCTTGGCACAGTTATGAGGTAGAGGACAGGCCCTGGTGATGTGAGTAGCATCCAATGACCCAGCTTGGCAAGAGGTCTGATGGCAACATTCGAGGACATGAGAACCACAAGCAGAGGGTTGGAGTGGCAGATGGGGTGTGCAGAGCTGGAGATGAGCCTAGGCCCCAGAGAACAGCCCCAGCTGGGCAGCCAGCCAGACACTTCTGGAGCCTGGGAGTGTGGCTGGGGCCCTACATTTCTCCATCTATAAGACAAAAATGATTCTCCCAGGAAGGTTCCAGCATGAATAAATGTACCACTTTCTCTTTTGATGCAGCGCTGACAGGAGCCACCATTCTTCCTTCATCTAATTGTGAAATATGTCTAAACAGCAGGGAAGGGAAGGAGTACAAGCAGAGTGCCTCTGAGATCCTGAATGTGGCTAGATAAATTACATGAGCAGAAACCTCATAAACCTCTCCTGTACATTGAATTAGTTAGCTTCTGATGTGCCATACTTCTACATTCTAAAGCTTTTATGCTAAGGTAAGGACAGTGTTGACTCCAATTAAGGACCTGTGTTTTTATGATATCTCAATGTCTCAGAATGCAACATGCAGTTAATTTGACAAAAGAACAAAAAACAAAATCATATCTATGCTAAATGTTACCTAGGGTGAAAATTTATAAGAGCTAGTCTCACATCACCACATAAATTGGCTCAATTTTAAGTATAAGAGTGAACCGGGACCATCAAGCTAGTAAAAGACCTGAGATTCTGACGCTGTGTCTACAGAGATCCACACGGGTTGACTTGGGTTCACCTTCCAAAGCTTAGTATGCTCACCCTGTAGGTACTCAGACATTTGTAGAACACCTTTGCAAAATGCCATCTCTAGCCTTCACAAGTGTCAAATGTGGCATATTTTTGAAGGTTTAAAAACACATTTTAGGTATGCTACAGCCAGCAAATCATGGGTAAATACTATCCAAATTTCTCACTCTGATGCAGACACTGAAAGAGACAAAAATATCAGCTTTGTGGGTAGCTGGGTTGAAAATAGTATTTCTGAAGTCACATTATGGCAGACGCTGCCGGCTCCCTCTCTTCCATCCCCTCACACCCCCACTTCCGGGGGAGGGGTAGCAGGGGAGAGGTTTGGCTTGGTGTGACCTAGTCTGTATTCAGGTAAGTGGGTGGTTGAACCTAAAATGACAGCTTCCTTTCCCTTACCAGGGGTGGGTTGAGGCCTGGTATGTGACACCACCTGTGACTATGGCCTGAATGCTGATGTCCCCAAAGTTCCTATGTTAGAATCTGATACTCAATGTGACAGTATTAAGAGTGGCAGGACGTTTGAGAAACAATTCTCACCAATGAAGAGGCTGAAAGGGGCCGCCTGGCCCCTTCTTCTGTGTGACAGCCCTCTCCCCTCCACAAAGGTGCCATTTTTGAGGCAGACAGAGCCAGTTCTCACAAAACATGAAATCTACTGGAGCCTCAGACTTGGACTGCTCAATCTCTAGGACTGTAATAAATGTCTGTTGTACATATATTCTTCAGTGTAAATGGTTTTGATATGACTTGTTCCTCAAATGTTCATGTCCTGGAGGCTCAGTCCCTTGTGGCAATGCTGAGAAGCTCATGGAAGGTGACTGGGACCTGGGAGTATCATCTCTTAAAGATTCCACAAGAACCTTAGTTTAAGAATGGGTTATTCTGGACTAGAGGAGTAGCATAGGGGTTAGAGCACTTGCCTAGCAAGAACAAGACCCTAAGACCACATAAACCAGCTATGGTGGTGCATGCCTGTAATCTCAGCACTTGGAGAGACTGAGGAAGGAGGATTGCCGTGAGTTCAAGGCCAGTCTGCTCTCCATAGTAAGTTCAGGACCAGCCTGAATTTAGAGCAAGACTCTGTCTCAAAACAAAAAGGAAGGAAGAAAGAAAGAGAAAGAAAGAAAAAGAGAAAGCAAGTTGTTCTATCAGCAGCAATCCCCAGCCCTGATTGCTTTAACATTCTCTCACCAGGTGATCTCCCTCTTGCTACCACCATAATACCATCTGCTGTGTTGTAGTGCAGCCTTGTTGGTGTCGTGCTCTCAGACCTCCAAAATGTGAGCTAAATATACCTCTTTCCTGCACAAAATACCCAAATTCAGTGTTTTTAAAAAATAGTAAACAAAATGGATTAAGATACACAGTCTAGTGTATCCTGTTACAGAACAGGACTTGATTAAGATACTGGCCAAGGAGAGAGAGCAAGGCGATTTCTTCTAAGGGCTTGTCAAAAAGGTGTCCATCAGACACCTGGAGACAAACTACCTTCCTTGCCTGCATTTTTGGGTGGCTACTTGAACGTGCAATGCCTGGAGCTACAGCAACCGTCTTGTTACAAAAGGCCCAAAATGAAACTGAGAAAGGAAAAAGAAGCTGGGTGATAGTTCAGGTGCGTGAACTAACTCTGGAGTGTCCTTCCTCTTGTTCACTAACTGGGAAAACCCATCTCTGCTGTTTAGGGCCACTTTTGCTGAATATTTTGTTAATGCATCCAAACGTTCTCAACAGAAGCAATCTTAGAATTTGTTTTTAATAGCTGTAGACTTCTGCCTGAATATGTATTTAGAATATAATTTAAATTCCAGTTTTCTTAAAGGTACTGTGACTACAAAGAGTTATCTGACACACATTGAAACCATTTTCCATGATTTTTATTTGCCTTAAATTCATATTACCATATAAAAACAGTGGGTTATCTAAGGGACTGCATAGTGTCTGACGGAATTTCTGTGCTCACTGTGCCAGTAATATAGCACCTTTTGCGACTTCACATTTTGTACCTTCAGTAAGCACAACTGTACATGGAAGTTAACTTTCCTGTAAGCGCAGGGCAGAACTGGAAGGCTCAGGTCCCAGTTCTTTCATGAAAATGACTTGTACCATGCTTGTCGTGTTCCCTGGAGGAGGAGGGGAAGTCCCCAGCACCTCTGACCAAAATACCTGGAGTCATTCCAAATCTCTCTTTCCTGAAGAGAATGCTTTTTTCCTTCTTCAAATTCGCCAAATATAATCTTTTAAGAGATCAGGTATTCATTTATTATTTAATGAGCAATTTCTATGTGCCAAGCATAGTGTTAGGGACTAGCGGCAATTGTAGCACACAGGGATGTATGCTCACATGTGTACCCACCAAGCTATCTTGAGGCTCCCAGGGTCATGACCTTCCTGGGCCACAGCCAACAGAATAACAGCTGCACACCATATCACACATAGTGCCTGCATAATTTCGTCTGGCTTCGGTGGCAGACTGCAAAATCCAACCCCATTGATCTACAAGATGCTCCAAATTCATTCTACTTTCCTTCCTCCTTAATTCTGCTGTGTCTTTAGGACCTGCAGTCCCTTCCTGACACTCAGCAAAGACTCATCTCACTCAGGGCTGAAGGCAACAAGGACGTGGGAAGGATCTGCTTAACACAGCTGTGAGTCCCCAGTGAAGGTTGTGAGACAGCTCAGGAGTCCCATGTTGTTATTTACACATCTATGGAGGCACACAGGGGTGGGAAAACACCCTCCACGACATCAGTAGGTATAGTAAGGGACCTTTGGTGGGGTGGGAGGGGATACCCAGAACAGCAATCTCTGCTTCTACCAAATGAGGAAACAGAGGCCCACGATGGACTCCTTCTCCCAGCTTTGAGTTTATAGAGCTAGGACGCCTGGTGCAGCTGTCTCAGGGAAGAAGTTTCCACAAGCCCACCCAGAAACACAGCAGGAGTCTCTCTGGGAGGGGCCATGGAGCCCCTGCAACTCCTCCCTCCTATAGAGTTCTAAGATCAAGTTAAAAGTTCATTTCCATTGCAGGGGCGGATCTCCTCACTGGGAAGGATGCTGTAGCAGAGTGCGGGGAGAAAGGGGGCGTTTAAGGAATCTTTGTTTCAAGACCATTCTCTTCCTAATCGGTGTCAATTCAGACCAGACCCTCTCTACCTTCCAGGCAAACAAAATGAAAAACCACCACCACTACCCAGCCTGGCACGCAGGGGGCCTGCTAGGGACAAAATTCCGGGGGAGAGCCCATGCGGCTAAACAGTACGTAGAGCACTCTACCCCCTCAGCTTCGCCTTGCCCCCTTCTATGCCAGGGAGGAGGGGTGCCCCGAAACACCTCCCCTGCGCAGGTTCTCCCTCTTGTCTCCAGCCACAAAAGGGCTGCCTCCACCCTGGAGACACTTTGTGCCAGTCCAGGTTTGGGAGTGGAGAGCAGTAGTTATATATTTAGGAAAGGAATTTTTCCAGATCCTAAATTTTTATTTAAATGAGTAGACTGCTGGCTGCTCTAACATGGGAAATTATCTTCTAAGCAGCCGGTACCATTTTCAGACAAACGGAAACCATGTTATCCATTCACTGGTGCCTCTGCTAATGACATGACAACTGAACTGATGTCAGTGGCAATTTTTTTTTTTTTTTTGAAATTCAAGTGCTGGAGTTCTTTGGGTGCACATGACCCTCTGTGTGTTCACAGGCTTCCTGGCAGCTCTGCAGGACATGCACATGCTGTTCCCATGGGCCCCCTCCAGGCCACAGTCCTTCTTAGCCCAGGAGAAGAGAGGCTTCGCCTTTCCAGCCCGAGCAGTTGGCACACATCAGCCCGGCTCTGCCAAGTGGGCCCTCTGCTGCACCTTCTCTGGTCTGGTTCCCAGGCCTTCCCAGCCCCTGCCTGCTGGGAACTCGGGGCCCCCTCCCCTTCCCCTGCTCAGCCCAGCAATGCTGTTTCCCCAAATCTTTTTGGCAGAAGCAAAGGGACAGAGAGCTCTTGGGCAGCAAAGGGCTAGGTGAGTTGACCTCTCTGCAGATAGGTGGATAGAAATCATCTTGCTAAATTAGTCTAATGGCACAGCGCTCATGGAGTGTGGCAGTTTTGCCTACAGACCATTTAGAGCCACAGATCCTCAAAACAGGATCCTATGCGTAAGAGGCCTCCCGGAAGTCCTCCTGGCACTGAAGAGACCCCCCGAGTCCCCCCTGACACCTAAGAGTCCCCTGGAGCCCCCCAGGCACGCACCGAATGAAGCCAACAGCTGCCAGGTTCACGCACCTATTTGTTCGATGAGGTTTCTCCAGGAGTCGGCAGGAATGGGGTGGATCCTCTGCAGGGCCTCCGTGAGGGTGGTGGGGCTGTCGGCGAGGGCCGGGCACTCCTCAGGCGTGGTCCCATTTCCCGGGGTGGAGGAAGACTCGCTGCCAGAGAGGGAGGACAGCAAGGAAGGGCAGGTTATTTTTAAGCAACGACCGACAGGCAGCTGCCGGCCAGCGGCACCCTGCCATGTGCCATCCAGGCGGAGAGGACACCGTGGCTACCTCCCTCCCAGCCGGGCGGGCCCCACCGGCCCTTTCTGTGCCCGCACCAGGGCGCGACGGGGTGATTCATTCCCACACTAGCCCGCCCAAACCTTCATGTTTGTTCGAGCTCGTGGGCAGGCGTTGGAAACTTGGCGCGCCCTGCCTACTCCGCGGCGCCTAAAGCGGCCCCGACGGGTCCCGCGACCAGGAGGACACCCTGCCCCTCGCTGTCGCGCTGCCCTGGCCCCTTGCGACTCCGACCCTCCCATCCGAGAGGGGCCGCCCGGCGGGACGCGCGCGCCCAGGGCGTCGGGGCAGGGGCGCGGCGGGGGACCCGGGCGGGGCCGAGGTGCAGGCCGGCTGGACGCGCCCCCGGGCGGGATCCCGCCCCTACGGGCCCGCGACCGAAGCGGGGCGGCACGGGCGGCGGGCTCCCGGGGGCCGGGGCCGGGGGCAGGCCGCGCGGGGGGCACCGTCGCCCGGAACGCACGCCGGCAGGGAGCCCGCGGGCGCCGGGATGACCCGTCCTCACCTGCCGGGCAGGTGTCCCGCCGCCGAGTCGCGCGCGTCGCTCTCCGAGGTGGAGCTGTCGTGGTCCACAGCGCACGCGGCGCTGAAGGCCGCGGCCAGCAGCTCCATGGGGCCCGGCGGCGGGGCGCGAGCCGGGGCCCGGGCCGGGCTGGGGGCGACGCGCGGGCGCGGAGCGAGGTCGCAGCGCGCGGCGGGAGCCGGAGCCGCCGCCGCCACCCGCCGCCTCGGTGCAGCGCTGCCGCGAGCGCGCGCCCGGAGCTGCCGGGGTTGCCACGGCAACGCGGGAGGCGCGAGCGGCGCGGGCGGGGGCGGGGCCGGCGGCGCGGGGCGGGGCCGGCGGGGGCGGGGCGCGACCTGGCCGCGGGCGCCCACGCTGCCGGGGCCACGCGCCCCGCGCCCCTCGGCGGCCGCTGCCGGCTCGGCGTCCCTGGAAGGCGCGGGCGAGGCGAGCCCCGCGCCCGGACGCTCCGCAGCCCACGCCAGCCTCTGCCGACCCGGTCTCGCTCTGGGGAAGGGTCTCGGCGCGGGCGACTCCCTGTGACCCCGTGTCCCCGCGGAGGCTGGGGTCCTGCAGCCCCGCCCGCTGGGGAGCGGAGGCCGCCGCGCGGGACCCGCCGCTCTCGGCGCGCGGGAAGCCGTGGGTTTGGGGGCGAGAAGTAGACGCGAAGTATAGAAAGTGAGCAAAAATACGTGGTCGGAGTGGGGCGAGCAGGAGGCGGACGTTCCCTTGGCGCAGCCCTGAGGTGGGCGTGGAGCCGCTTCTTGCTCAGGTGTGGCGAGGGTACCTGACGGGGCCTTTCCTGGGGACCGGCTCTCCTTAAGGTCATCCAGGTGACAGCAGCCGGGATTGCAACCGTGGATGGTTCCCACGCTTCCGGGCGGGGGCGGGGGTGGTGAGGTAGGGTAGGGCAACCAGGAGCCCGCCTGGCACCGTCCCCTCCACACCGCGCCCGCCGCGTTGCTTACTTTAAATGAACACGTTCCTTGATTTTAGGGCAGAAGAGAGGGCCTTAGCCTGTCTGCATAAGGCGGGGGTGGTGGGGCAGAGAACCCAGGCAGGACGCTCAAGTGCCGGGCCTTCTGCTCCGAGGGGAGCTGCCCTCCCAGGTACCAGCGGATCACCCATGGGCCCTGCGCCTTTAGTTGTCCCCGCCCCGGCTCTGAGGGTTCTGAGTCCACCCAGTGGGCTGCTCTCAGCCCTGCTTTGCCCTGGGGCCAGATGGTCAGTTCTGACCGCTCTTGCTCGCCTCAGCGTAGTTGAGGTCTCTCTCCAGGCCAGCAGCTGCCTCACGGGCTCCTTCTCGTGGATCTCCAGCCAGCTGGCCCTTGCCCTGCTCACTTTGGTCTCTTCCCAGGGTGGCTCCACCAGCACATCCTCTTGTCCTTGTCCCTCTGGGCTGCTGTAACAAATTCCCATACACTCTGTGGCATATAAACAAGAAGGAGCTCTGGAGGCCAGGTGCCAGCCAGCCGGTTCTGGCCAGGGCTCCTGTGGGCTGCAGACTGCTGACTTCCCAGTACATCTCCACATGGAAAGGGCATGAGGAAGCCCTGCCTGCCTGGTGGATCCCAGTTAGGAGGGCTTTATCTCATGGTCTAAAATCTGTAAAAGGCCGGGTCTCCTAATGTCATCACTTTGGGTGCTAGGATTTCAACATGTGCATTCAATGCACAATAGTCATGTCCTCACATGCAAAATGCATCCCCCATCCCAACAACCCCAGAGTCCTCACTACCCCAAAGTCCGTATTCTCATCTAAGTATCATCTAAAATAAGGATGAGACTCAAAAGTGACCTCTCCTGAGCCAAGATTCCTTCCCAGCTGCGATCCTCCCAAACCACCAAGTTATGTTCTAAAATGCAGTGGTGGGGTAGGCAGAGGACAGATGCGCCCATTTTATAAAGGAAAAGCAGGGATGAAGGAATGAGGGATTCCACGTACGTGAAAAACCCAACAAGGCAAATTCCATGAGATTGTAAAGCTTCTTTCAATCTTGTTGCCCTGCCTTCCAGACCTGGGGAGGTGGTCCCACCTTCAAGGTCCACTGGGTGGTAACATCACCCCACTGCCTGTTGCCTGTACTGTGGCTCTGTGGTCTACTCATGCCATGCCATGGTTCTCTGTGTGGCCCACACCACAGGTCTTTGTTGGAGGGGAGGGGGAGCAAGCCCTCTGAAACGCAGGCAGGGCAGCCAGCCCCAGACTATGTGGCCATTCTGCCCAGCAGCCAGCCAGCAGGACAGGGAGAGCTGGGAGTCAGCCCATAGCCCCAGACAACCCCCTATTTTTTCTCTTCCCCCAGAGAGGGTCTTACTGAGTTACTGAGTTGCCCAGGCTGGGCTTGAAGTTGCCATCCTTCTGCCTCAGTCTCCTGGAATGTGACCTCCATTTCTATGCCTCCCGTTACTCCATGTGTTTGTTAATGACTGCTGAGCTCCCTGGTGTCCCAAAGTTCTCTCTGTAGTTACAAGTCTCTCTTCTTGAAGTCCATCTTTCTCCCTGTCCTCTCTCTAAACTATGATCCTGATTTTAAATACTTTGGTTGGAGGCCCATCTCCTGGGATAGATCCTACCTCCTTGCTGTCACGGGCTTATCACCAGCCACCCACCCATTTGCCAGCTTCCTGGTGGCACTGCCCTCCCAGCTCTTCTCAGGCTTTGGCCTCCCTGTGCTTTCCAGGCTCTGGGCTTTTCTAAGTGCTGTTTCTTCCTAGAACTTTCTCCCCACACAGACGCCCCACATTTGGAAGGGATCCCTACCAGACCTTCAACGTTATGAGCAGTGCCTGGCATGTGAGGCTCTGCTCATGCAATGTTCTTGGGAAGCGCCCTTTATGGACGGTGTGTAGGATCCACTGCCTGGTGTGGTGTCACCATCCCTTACATTTGATGCGACACTAAAAAGAAGCTGTTATCTTCACACTCTGCTGCACCAAAAAAAAGAGTCAACTTTTTAACAAATCTGAAAATATCAAAGTGAAATTACATATATTAAGCTGAGTATAATAAAATCTTCCAATTGAAAAATAAGCTAAAAATATCCTCCTAATTATAAAATCAGTTTAGAAAGTCACTGCGTTCTGAGGCATGTAACCTTAAGCTAAATTCCCCATGTTCTATTTTCTATCATATTTAGTGATTATTAGGCAGGATGTTATTAAAATCTCTGCTTAACTGACATTTTGCTCTGAATCATTCACGAAATAAAGAACTAAGAAATATTTCAGGTATTTTTATCTGGCTAGCACATAGTAGGTACTCTATAAACATATGTGCAGGAATTAATGGTATGTTTTTAAGAGAAATATTTATTTTAGGTATTATATCTACATGTCATTTCTTTTTTTCCTTTGGGTTATACATTTTGGGAGAAAAGTAGGTTCATATTTATGTAATAACTTCAGCATTCAGGAGTCCTTGTTATGTTTGTTACCTTTCTTCAGATCCTGAGGGAGAATTTCTGGAAGAGGAAGGAAAATTCCAGATGACTGGGCCTGTTGCATATTTTACTGGCCTGAGAGTTAGTTGACAAGCCCAAGATCTCACACCTGGCTAGTGGCAGATTAGGAGCATAGGCCAACAAGTCAAGACTACATTGTATAAAATAAGAAACTGCATTTTTTTTTTTTCAGTGCAGGGGATTGAACCCAGGGCCTTGTATTTGCTAAATAAGCACTTTGGCCACCCAGCCTCACCTCTAGCTCCACGAATTACAAGTGTCTACTCATTCTATTTTCAGAGTTTCATGACGTGTCACCAGACTATCAAATCTTTTTTTTAAAAAAAGTCTATAGTCTTAAATCTTATAGGACAATGTCTAAAATTTTTCTGAAACCAGAAGACTTTCCTCCAATACATATTGTATACTTCTAGAAACAGTCATTTGCCAGCTTTTAATTAGATGTATATTTTAAATCTGTATACACAGTAGTTTATTTCTATCACTCTCAAAAGACTCTTCTACTTACTTTGAAAAAAAGAGAAAGAACTCACACAGGTGGTGCCAGCAGTCACCCTGCAGAAAGCTATAGTTTTCAGAGATTCGTGGCCCCTGGACTCTGTAGCTGGCTTGGTGGTGAGGGTGGTGGGGATGCCCCTCCCTTTGTAAGCCGCCAAATGATTCAGAATACAGTGGCCGCGTTCCTCTTCCTTTCCTTGACCTCTTTTCCTCTCCCCTCACGTCCCAACATGCCTGCCAATGAATTTTCTTCCATATTGCCAACACCACACACCTGCTATGTTCAGTGATCCCCAGTGTCTTGCTGACAGTACACCGCTTGAGGAGTTAATGTCCAGTCCATAGTGGGGCTGCCCAGATGCAGGCCGAGTTACTCCCTGGAGCTCCCACTCCCCAGACAGCTTAACTCCGTTGGCGCAGCAATGGCTAAGCGTCCTGGGGTCAGCTGTGGAGATGCTACTTATCTCTGATCTTCCAGCTCATCCAGGGGACACAGAGAAAGGGTGAGTGCAAAACTCAGTACAGGGCCAGTAGGCTTTTGTTATGGTTTAAATACAAAGTGTTTCCAAAGACTCAGGTATTGAGGGCTTGATCCCTAATGCAGCATGAGGGCCTGACTTTATCAGTGCATTAATCTATTCATGGGTTCAGAGCTGAATGGGCTATTAGGAGATGGGGCCTAGCTGAAGGAAATAGGTTGCTGGGGGTAGGACTTTGAAGAGTATATCCTGTCCCAGCCCCTTCTTCTCTACCATTCTCTCTCTCTATCTCTCTTTCTCCCTTCCTCTCCCCGCCCACCTCCTTCCTGGAAGCCATAGTTGAGCAGCTTGCCTCCAGCATGCCTTTCCATCATGATCCACATCAGGAACAGCTGACCGTGGACTGAAACTTCAGAAACCATGAGCTAAAATAAACCCTTCCTCCTTAAGCTGTATATGTCAGGTGTTTGACTGAGCAGTGAAAAGCAGACTAACACAGATGGGCTTTGCCACAATCTGATGTCCACCTTTCTTCTCTTACAGTTATTGACCACGACAGTTGTGTTCCTTGTCGTTATGTCTTAAGCTTCTTTGATTGTTGGAGGTGCTTTTCTACCTAACCACTTCGGGAATGAGCAAGTGCTGGCTTCTGAGATTGGTGCTTCAGGCTTCAGGGGAATAGCTATGATTTATTGCAATGACTCGTAAAACCCATTAAAACTGGATTCAGTGTTTTGGTGAAGTGAGGAGTGTTTTTATTTTTGTCCTGTTTTAATATGGTTGCTATGGCAGATTTTTGGGTAAATAGGGAAAAAGCCAGAGGGATGAGGACACACATGCAAACAAACATTTGTCTGGCTTAATGAAATTTGCTAGCACTGGGTGAAATTCTGGGAGTATGGGAAGCTGGCCCATAATCTTAGGGGCTTAACTGCCAAAGACTGGATATTGTGATGGTGAACACAGTTTCTGAATCAAAAATAGGTAGCCAAGAACCTTGCTCTACTTCCAAGCATGAGAGGCAGCCTAGAGGTTGCTCCTCAGCTAGTGATACTGGTGGAATTTCCAAAACATTTTGATGTTTCATGTGTCTGTAGCAGTGTCTTTAAAAGACCGGAACAAATGTCAGCCGTATCTTTAATTATGAGAGGCAGGCAATTTGGATAACCTTCATGGAAATGTATTTCCCAAAAGAGATTTCCCAAAAAACTCATAGTAAAGATGCTGTCATGTTTTTGTGTATATCTGAAATTGGGGAAACTGAGGGAGGGACTGAGCTATGGTTTCTCTGGAATGGTCTTAACTAAGGAGCCTGGAGTAAATAGGGTCTGGAGCTTTTGGATGTTTTGATGCTGTGGGATTTTTAACCAATAGGAGCATCCTGAAGGAATAAATACTGTAATTTCCATGGTAAATTGAGGATGAAACTTACAGGAAAGAAGATTAGGAGTTGTCCAGGTGCACATAATTACACTGTACACTGTGCTGATATATATATATATATATATATATAAAATAGGCTTATAAATCCTTAACTTGGAACTCAAACTGTAAAGAACAGTGATGACCCCACATTTAGATTCTTTTAAAGTCATCTTATGTCTGTAGAGTTAGATCTGATTTAGTCCTCCATTCATGAAAGCATTTTGCAAATTGTAGTATACTATACACATAGAAAATGACCATTATTATCATTTAGGTAGCTAGCCTACATTTAGAGCTAAAATACATTTATTGTTATAACAAAGAATATATGACTTTGACCACTCACCAAATGTAGTAAAACTGTTTAAGGTATGAAATAAGAAAGAGAAAGCTGTCCATTCGTGAAGAAAAAGCATACATTTATAAAATTTGAAAGAACAGCATGAGTTAAGGAAATTAATAATTAGAAGTTGTTCAGATATTATTCCTTGAAAATCACAAACAATTGAATTTTAGAGAAGTAGTTCCATCAGAAAAGGTAAGTAGTGTTGAAACACATCCTGCTGAAATATTGAGACTTTTCATTTCCTATTGAAAACCTTACCCTTAACATCTTATAGTAAGAATATTCTATGTTGAATTTCCAGGACTAATGGTTGAAAGATTCAAGAAGATTCAAGATCTCATCGGAGGAACTGTGTGTGTGTGTGTGTGTGTGTGTGTGTGTGTGTGTGTGTCACACAGGATAGACCATAGAGCCTTTACACTTTGCTAAATCCAAATCCATATATATATAGGGATATGAAGACTGCTCTTACTGAGTCACTAAGTTGCTCAGGCTGGGCCTGAACTTGTGAACCTCTTGCCTCAGTCTCATAGCACAGTGGGATTACAAGCCTGCAGCACCAGGCCTGGACCAGTGTGTTTTTGAAGGAGATGGGTCACATAGGAGAGGTCAGAGACTCGCTGAGGTATGCCACCAAAATGCACAGTTCCAGGCCCTTGCCTTCTCCTGCTTATGTTGACGAAATGCTTTCCCTCCCCAGATTTCAAAGCTTCTGGTTACTATTGATATTTCTATTTCAAAGAATCCAGTGACAGCAGTGTTCAGATTAGCACAAAATAAATGATGTTGTAAAGAAAAAGCGTATGAGAAACACGGCAACCAAAGAATGCTAAAAATGGACAGCTAGTGGTTGCCAAGGCAGGGAAGCTGTTGTTTGCTCCTGATGGGAGGAGTGGGAATTGATAACCTTTTTGGAGGGCAACCCTACAACAACATATAATAAAGTGGCAAATGTTTATGTTGTTGGCAAAGGGACTCTACCTCTAGGAATATATCTTGACAAACTATTAATTCTGTGCAGAAAAAAATAGCTGCCGGGATGTTTATTTAACACAGTGTTATCTATAACGAAGCAATATTTTGGTGTCACCTAAATGTCTGGCAACAGGAAGTTGACTGTTTATTGTGACATATCTCTTCGGTGGAATACCATCCCACTAAAAGGATTTCAGAAGAACACTTAGTTGTCTGGAACGATGTCTATCATATTTTAAATAAACAGATTCCCAAAGTGTTCGGTTAGTGGGGTCTTACGTTATTTGCAGGTTGACTTTTATGTGTGGACTCTTAAACACGCACATGTGCTTTTAAAGGACTATGGAACAATCATCCAAAATATTTTCCAGTACTCGTAGGTGGTTGGCTGGATTCTGAGGGAATTTTCCTCTTTTTACTCCTATGTATTTGAAAATTTTTTTTCTGCATTAAGTGTGTCACTTA